>JBBMOI010000017.1:6462500-6522500 GCA_038088405.1 Porites divaricata
ATGGCAATGTATAACACAACTGTTGTTGCTTTTGATGGTGAAACCCATGAAAGACTATGGGATTTTGTTTTTCCATCAAGTGAAAGTTACTCGTAAGTTCATGCTTTTGGCCATTTTGGACAGATCTGTAACTTTTTTGTTCTGACGTAATTATTACATGGGTTCCTTCATATAACAAACACCTATATAGCATGGTATATCTACGGGATATTCTTTGCCCTAGTAGCAGTAAAGTATGCAGAAAAGAAATATGATATAACAAGGCTTTGTTATAGTTCACCTATTTGCCCATCCCCTTGGCCCTTTGTTTACATCAAGGTTCCACTGTTGTAAGTTTTTCTTCAAACTTGGAACTTTGCTGCATGTGGTTTTGTTTCCATGTAGACATATCTTATGTCAGCATTGTTTGAGGTATCATACATTGTTAATCCTTACTCGCTCATCATCATCATCATCATCATCATCATCATCGTCCTCATCATCATCGTCCTCATCATCATTATCATCATTATCATTTATCATCACCTTTGGACTGCTGAGTGGGCAACCACCCTTAATAAATTGCTACCTCTGAATAAATGAGGCTTCTTCAAAGAAAAGCACCTCTGTCATTTCCTCAAACAAGTATCTCCCCAATGCTGCCAGGTAAAAAAAGAGGTGACCCTGGTTTCAGGCTCTGCCCTGACCCAAGCTCAACTCCATGTCTCAACAGTTATAAAACCCTTGCAAATTATTGGTCTTTTGGTAAATTATTGATACTCAGTTTTGTGCTACTGTGATGCTTATTACAGGGTTCAAAAGCCTTGCAGTGGTCTTACTTCAAATTCAGGGTGGCAGTGTTTGAGTCATTTAATTGTGGAGTGTTTGTGCTTATTTAGTGAAACTTGTCAGCTATCTGCGGCTATGGTCCATGTTACTTTCACGTTTCTTTGCAACATTGATTTTTATCCTATTGTATTTTATTTTAGAATTCCAGCTGCTGGCTTCTACAACAAAGATGATATTCCTGACCTCCTTGTTAGGTACAATACAGGCATAGGGTTCCCAGTGTATTTCTATTCCAATGTAAGTTGGTCGGCATCAGTTAAAAAAATCATTATTATAACCTTCTTCTTTTCCATTATTTTGAAGCCATTATTACCAACCATTACGTCATTGCATCTTTTTTCTGATATTTTCCAACCGGTGTCTTCCTTTGGAAATAATACACTGGGAGAATCATTTCATTACCCCATTCATCCATGGAGAGCTGCAAAATGATGTTTGAAGCTAGTCAAGCAAAACTACCCTTGACGTTGTTTGTAAATGGAGCTCTACACTTGTTAATTTTGCTTTTTTTTCTCCATTTTTTTCTTTTGCTGGGCACTTACTAAGCTTCTTTTTTGTTGGGAAATGATTTCATGAAAATTCCTAAAATCGTGAAACTGTTTCACAGAAAGTACACATGGATGGTGAAAGAAGTTTTTTCTTAGAACGACCTTATTTTGATGCCTTTTGAAGTATTAGTTTCTCTTAAATATTTAATACAATCAGCAGTTTCTCTGCTAAAGCAACTGACCCCTACCTAACCCTCTAAATTATGGCTGTGAAAGGTTTGAATCCAGGAGTCATTTCAAAAGTAGGTTGAGTTTGATCATCCGGGTGAACGTAGTCCTGAATAGGACTGTTGTTGTTGACAGTGACTCACGTTTCGACAACCTGTGCGGTAGTCATCCTCAGAGTCAAAGTGAGTTGTATCACGTCAGTTGATGGTATTATGCTCTGGTTATTGATCTGATTGGTCAATTACGTGTGAGCCCTGACCACAGATTCTTGCTGTTAACCCTTCAAGCCCCAATATAAACATACGAATTCTCCAAACTGATCTCCATACATTTCCTTTAAGAATTGGTTGAGAGAATGTAAGAAACGATCAAGGCATTTTTTCTTTGGTGATGATTTTAATTCTCATAACCTTATTTCTTGACAATGTATCGAAATTGTTGGGAGAAAATCGATGTTGATCACCAGTGGGACTTAAAGGGTTAATAATTTGATTGACAGGTGACAGTGTTGGATGGGAAATCAGGCAAGCCTTTGGTCACACCTTTTGTCAAATCTTCATCAATGGCCAACACGTCACCACTAAGTGTCAGCATGCAGGGACTCGGTAATGACCTTTTCATTTACTGGGTGTCCGACTGCATTGGCCATGAAGGAGATGGAGGGACATTTGAATTTGTTAAAGGCACTAATGTACATGAACAGAGTCGTGCTGACACTTGTAAGCTGAGGTACAATGCTAAAAGCTTCAGTAAGCTTCGTGTGACGAATAAGAACATTGGTTTTCCTGGCAATGATATATACTATTCAGGTAAGATCATCTGTGTAGGCCTTAAATTGCCTAGTCCCTAGGCCTCATTATTCTCGCGCATAGCCTGTGTAGCTGGCGGTATTGTGTAGTGTATTTCAACCGCCTCGTCCCTATTCCCTTTTTTTGGATCACGGCTCCGCCGCCAAAACTTTAATCTGGCACCCTCACAATACCGCCTGCTACGCAGGTTATTCCGCGCGGCGAGTTCTCCGTTCGTCTCGGATACGTTACCGAAATGCATTGATCGAGAGGGCCTGGAAAGTCGCTGTGAAGGGGCAACCTTACGAAACTAGGGAGCTTTAGCAACGACGACGGCGACGGCAGCGAGAACGTCAAAAAAGCAATAGGCTTATTAAGCAAAACAACAACTTTGCACGTGCATCACGCTTTTTTGTACATTTCTCTACCGCCTTTGCAAGACTACATCGTGAAAATGCCTAATTTCACGTTTTATGGAAGACGTAAACAAGCGACGACGAATTTTTCTTTCTCTTTCTAAACTTTAGTGCAGTCACCAAGAAATCAACTCCAGGGAAATTCGCCCACTTTTGACATTTCAAGCGAATTTGAATAAACGAGGAAAAGTTTGAAAAAAAGAGAATTCATTTTTAAAGTGACGTTTTCGCTGCCGTTGCCGTCGTCGGTGCTAAAACTCCCTACTACGACAGCGACGGCAACGTCAAAAAGCAATAGGTTCATGATCAGTTAGCAAAACAACAACTTTGCGAGTGCTTCACGCTTTTTTGTACATTTCGTTACCGTCCCTGCACGACTACGGCGTAAAATGAGCATGGATAATAGAAAGACCAAATTTTAATTTTTTTTGAGGACGGGAACGGCTAGGCGATGAATTCTACCCTCTCTGTCTGAACTCGGGATAATCGTGAAATGGTTTGAAAGGATGCGGAGTCCATTTTTCAGGGACGTTTTCATGGACGTCGCCGTTGTTCGATGGTAAGGTCCATACTAGACAAGGCCTTAAACTTCCTTCGATAAATTTCTGGGCCTAACGGAAGGCGAATAACGCTATCTAGGCGTCTGAAAATGAACGTTTTTATTGTTTGACTAAAACAATAGCACATTACAAAGGCTTCCATTGAAACTGAAATCAAAATATAAATGGATCAGGTTGTAAAAGTTTATTTGGTCCAAACTAAGAGCACTGCAAGTTTTAGCTCGCCAATGTGATGCTGGAGACTGAAAACTTAATACTCTGTTTGGCTCGAAGTCGCCTCAATCTTTCTTTCGTTGGTCTCAAAAATAGGGAGTTTAAGCAACGACGACGTTGACAAAAAAAATAATAAATTTGCGTCCTTTCATAACTTTATTGCGTCTATTTGGATCCACTCAAGTAGTCACCTGCAGGCGGTTTTCCTGGGGTGAAATTCTTTAAGACTTTATCCAAGTTTAAAAAGAGGATGGAAAAATTGTCGTCGTATGTTCACGTCCTCCATGAAATGTGGCATCAGGAGGTTTCACGTCGTAGTTGTGCAGTGGACTTCAAAGAAATGTACTTAAAAGCGCAATGCACGTGCAGCGCTGTTGTTTGCTCATAAAACCAATCGTTTTTTGACGTTGCCTCTGTCGTGGCTGCTTAAGCTTCCTATAGGCAAAGAAACTTGTCAAGATCAGGTACAGGTATGGTTTTCAGTCGCAATTTCGCACGTTTTTCTTTGCTAAAACGTCTCGAATATCTTTCCGTCCCGTCTCGTCTTTTAAACTGTGTTTTGCCTGCGAGTAAGCCCACCATTTACGGCGAGAGAACGCAAGAGAGCGAGCGGTTCGTGTGACCTCTTGCGACTTTTACAAATGGAGAGCTTGCTCGAAGGCTATATGCAGTCATATCGCTGTTTCAATTTAGGCTGAAGTGTGCTTGCGTGTGGGGGAAGGCGGGAGCGGAAATGGGGAGAGAACGAGAAGCTCGGGCTCTTTTCCCTCCCCCACACCCGCTTCCCAAGACCTTGCCCGCAGGCTAATCTCTTTACGGTGGCCAATCCTTTTTTTTTCTATCATCGCAGTTTTGTTGGTTTGTTTAAAAACTTCTGTTTGTTTTCGCAGAGGACTATTTCAATTTGGAGCACGAGTCCACAGAGGAAGATCGACAAGAAAAGAAAAATAACCAAGAAAACACCAGCTCACAAGCGCGGGCGAAAAGACACATCGGCGCACCAGATCACGGCGGGTATCAAAGATTGATGGCCACCGGAAGTATAGTGACGTCACTTGGGGAGGAAAATAACACAGGGCCTTCTGATTCAATTGATATTGTTTTCACTACTTATTGGCAGTATCCAGCAAAAGTCAGGATTATTCTGCCCGAGGACAAGGCTTGTATTGAGGACTACAGAAAACGTCATAACATTACCGGTAAACGAACAATAGAGCGTTTTCACATGACGTCACGGCGGCCATATTGGTGTTCCAAAACAATGAAACGGCGGCCATGTTGGTGTACCAACAAAATCCCCTGGGAGTTGAACTCTTTTCTCATGTAAATGCTTTCTTTTGTTCCAATAAATTAGCATAGCTGCTGGCCACGTGAGTGAAAACGCTCTATAGGTAGCTCAAGCAACAACCCTTAACACTTAACACTTAAAAATGCGAGTTCGCGCTGCTTCAAACTTTACCGCGCCTTTTCCTTCTCGTTTAATTGGAAATGTTGGCTTATGTAACTGGAGTCGAATTCTTAAGGAGTGTTTCGCAGTTGAGGAGAAGAAGAAGAAAGTCGTTGTCCTGTGTTGTCTTGTCTTCCACAAATGGTGAAATTAGATACTTTCACGTCGTGGTCGTGCACAAAAGCCGTGAAAGGCAAGGAAATGTACAAAGAAGCATGATGCACGTGCAAAGTTGTTGTTTTGCTAATCTAACCTTTTTCTCTTGCCGTTCTCGTTGACGTCACCGTCGTCGTTACGTAAGTTCCTACTATTTCCTCGAATAAGCGCCCGGGTGCTTACTTAAATTTTTCCAAAATGGAGGGGCGTTTACTTGAAGTAGGGCGCTTAATCGAGGGGGAGGGGGGGGGGCGCTCTTTTTAACCCGCTTAGATGGGGTAACCCGCCTGTCTATACAATCTCTCATATTAATTTGATCACTTTTACATGATAGGTCAGGTAACCATTTGAGAGATTATATGGACAGGCGGGTTACCTCACCTACCTGGGGTCCCCCGCCTCCAGGTAAATAGGCCTTAAGTTTTTCTTTCAAGAAACTGTAACGTCATTTTGGCTAAATCTTTAATGGGAGAACTAAAACTACAACATTATCCTCGTAAACGTTTAGTCAAAACCAGCCTGCAGAGCAGCATGGGAACTCAGACGTACATTGATCGCGGCCGCCATCTTGAAAAGCCAAGGAAAAGACTAAGGGAGGAGGGGCGGGAGATGTTACGTCCCAGATGGCGGGATAACATCATTCCCGCAAAAAGATCGTCGTACGCGCTGTAAAATACGCCCGCTTTGCAGGCTAGTTAAAACAGTGGTTGGTGATCAAGAAGACCATAGTCCCATTATAAACTGCTTAAGATAAAGATGTATCAGTATGCATGTCTATAAAATTTCGATTATCTCATCAATAAAGTGGCTATGGAAACAGGTTTTCCTTGTATTCCTATTAGGGGCCTTAAGATCCGACGACTGCTACGAAAACGGGAACGCCGCAAAAACAATAGGTTTAATTAGCAAAACAACAATTTTGCGCGTGCATCACGCGTTTTTGTACATTTCTTTGCCGTCACTGCACGACTACGACATGAAAATGCCTAATTCCACGATGTACAGAGGAAGTACACAAGCGACGAAGAAATCTCCTCTCTCTTTCTGAACTTGGATGTGGTTCTTAGGAATTCAACTTTTGGAGGGTTCGCCTAAATTTGACAAAGTTAGTGACGTGGAGTAATTGCGATGAAGATTGAAAGAACGCGAATTCACTTTTTCAGCGACGTTTTCTTTGCCGTCGCCGTCCTCGGATCTTAAGGTCCCTACTATTTTTTAAAGTGAGGAGGAGGGGGGGGGGGGGGGGGGGCGCTTATTTGAGAGCCAGGCGCTTGTTGGATATTAGGGAGCTTAAGCAACGTCGACGGCGACGTCAACGTGAACGTCAACGAAAAACGTCAAAAAAGCAATAGATTTAGATTCTTGGCAAAACAACAACTTTGCACGTGCATCATGCTTTTTTGTACATTTCTTTGTCGTCATTGCACGACTACGACGTTAAAATGACTATTTTCACGTTTTGTGGAGGACTTGAACACAAGACTACGACTTTCTTTTTATTTTCCTGACCTTCGGTAAGTCTTTTAGAATTCGACTCCAGAAAACATTTGCCAATATTTGACGAATTGAACAAGATGGAGTAAGCGTGGTAAAATTTTAAGAAGCGCGACTTCGTTTCTTAATTGACGTTTTCGTAGCCGTCGCCGTCGTTGTTGCTTAACCCTTTAAGCCCTAAGAGTGATCAGCATCAAATTTCTCCTTGTAATATCATTGCTTTGTAAAACAGAGTGGTCATGAGAATTAATGACATGATCACACAAGATGAGTCTAATTGATACTTCAACAAATTCTCCCTACTACGTATATTGAAAATGTACAGGGATAACAAATGAGAAGTTGAATTTTGATGTTAGGGTTTAAAGGGTTACGCACCCTATTATTGCTAAGGGAATGGGCGCTTATTAGGGCTTGGTGGCTCCTTTTACGTGTCTATCGCGCGTAGCGTCTCGCGATGTGACCTTGAAATATTCCTGGCCTTCAACATTTGTTCCATTATTGTTTATTTTAGAGGAAGAATCTGACAGAGACTATCTCGCGTGGCAAAATGGAAAAGCTGGAATATTTGATGCTGGTGATGCAGCAGTGAACGAATGCCTAAAGAACAAGCAAAAACCAGACAAGGACAACATTTTCATCAGCCAGCACGACTTTGATGTGTATAAAATACACTTTGGCAGTTTGTCGGTGTATCGTTTCACTCTGAAGTGCAAGTGTAATAATCTGTCGTCCTCACAACGCTGTAGCAGATTCTTGCCTTTCTCCCAGCAGGGGTGGGGTGGATACATGGGCACCCTGACAAATAGTTATTTTGTTCCAAGGAAAAGACCTTAGGATGGGATAGTGGTGGCCATGTTGTTTACCCTTGAGACTGGGTCGGTGTTATGTCAAATTGCACCATGGGATTGTTTGGGGGCGGGGATTATGACCCCGTTTCCAGGGTAACTTCATAATATAAATTCGCCACTTTAGCAACGAGAAGGAGACTGGGCCGAGATAACTTTCGCAAAGACTTCTGGGACTGTTACTGGGCTTAGGGAAAAAAATTGGCCAAAAGCTGACCGTTGCATCGCCAGTAACGATCCCTGGAGTCTTACATTTCACATTTTTATAAAATAACTTCTATTTAGTTAGGAAACGGCAGTGTTGATGACGAGCTAGTTTAAACTGCATGAAACTGGAACTACTAAACCCTGAAATGCAGGAAAAAGTAGAAACTTTATACCTTTTATAAAATCACTTGACACTTAAGTTTGCACCTAACCCGGCCCGCCAGCAGAGGCTGCGTTTTCGCGATATGTCCCGGCGTGCAGAAAGTAACTATCCTGAAAAAGCCGTCTTTACTCGCAGGGTTAGGTAATTCCCATCGAAACCTTTTTTTGCTGTTGTATGTGATTTACCGATTTTATCATACTATTCTTTGTGAGGACACTGCATTGTAAATATTAACCGAAGAAAAGTTCGTAAATTTTTAAGGGCTAAGGGTTGACAACATAAATGTTTCTATTTGACAGTTGTGCCGACTTCCTTTTCCTCACCTTGTTAAAAGTAAACCATTAGCAATACCCTTGTGTGAAAGGAGGGAGGAATAGACCTTTTTAGCTTGCAGGTTTTGTTTTCCCTTTGTAGACCGCGGATGTTACACTAGAGAGCTGTTTCATTGTGCACTAATGAAAAGACAAAAAGCAAATTCCCTTGAGAACATCTCATGGTCTGAATTGGGGAAATAAAAACTACAAAATAGGTCTTGAATTGTTTTGAAGTGTCACTGTATGGACTTGGAAAAGTGCAAGCAAAAAGCAACTTGCAAACTGGAAGGAGGGTCCTTTCTCTATGTATTGTGTCAGCTAAATACAGATATCGAACTGGATTCGCTTTTGGGACGCAAGCTTTGGGACAATCTTCTCTAACGATGTACACGACTTTTATAGTAAAACTCCATTCTAAACGGAGTCGTGTTCTATCGGAATCAACCGTTTCAACCACTTGAGATCTAACCTAAAGGTTTATTTCAATCGTTTTTGTTCATACATCGAGGCTACGACGAGGTAAAAACTCAACTCTGTCTTGTTAAGAGACGACTTGAATTCAGTAAAATTTAAATAATCATTGCGATAGCTTTACAATACCTCAAAGATACATGGTATGACGGCAAAGTCTCGCATGCTATAATTTCTTTCTAGGACTGTCTGTGTCTAATGCGCCTCACATTAAATATTATCCGAAGGGGAGGGAAAACTCAAGACTCATTATTTATAAAAAAGGTTTTTTCAGTCATTCATCGGTGGGACTCAAGCCACCAAAATTAATCTACTTTGAAAACCGATACATCATTGAACCCCGTACTGGAGAAATTGAAACATTTACATCTTCCGATTAAAAAAGGGCTCCAATTTGAGCCAAATTCTTCCGTGTACAACAATTTTCATAACGAAATTTCACAAGAATATCGCGAGTTTCAAAAATATAATTGACAAAAGTTTGTCATGCTTCTAAATCTACTATCTACATATAACTTGATTGTACTTACTTGGAAAATCACTATTCTATTTAACCATCGCTTAAGAGGAACTAGCCTGCGAACACAGATTCGGGTGGAGAGAAGCAACGACCGGAAATACGTCTGTGTTCGCAGGCTAAACAAGAACTAAAAGACAGGGATGCTGTGTCTTGGTGTTCTTAGAAGATCATCGTCCAGCGTCAACAAGCCCTGAATGAAAAAATGGAACTAATAATGAGACGAAATACTTAACAGTACTGAAGAAAAGTAATGTGTACTTTCAGTAAATTAAAATAATTTTTTAGGCTATTTAAAGCCCCGTGCAAACAGACACAACATTATTGGCCAGCAACTCCCGACATTGTTGGATGTAACATGTTGTGTCCGTTTGCACACCACTGCCAACAAGGGCCAATAAAGGCCAACATTGATGGGAGTTGTTGCAACAACTCCCAACAATGATGGTCCAACAATGTTGGCAGTTGTTGCGTCCGTTTGCACGTAGCTTAAGGCCTACTTACCAAAAATGAAAAGAATAAAGCACAGGCGGACAGAAAATGCCACACGTCATGATTATCATAGAAGCCAAGAAGAATACAGTCTTTATTCCCTTCTCGTGACTGAGCTGGGCTTTTCTGCCGAGTAAAACGTGAACAGAAAGTAAGAACAAAATGCTTAAAATATTTCTAATGAAGAAACCTTACAATACAATGCAATATGATGGGAATAGATCGTTGAGTATTTATGAACAAAATACTTTCAACTTTTGTTGTTTTTATACTTTTATACATTAAGAATGGCTTAAGACGCGCCCTTCTCTCGATCATTGCCTAAACTAAAAATGTGCGACCCAAAATAAAGAGTACAACATGTATAGAATGTTAGTTCCCCTTTTTCATCACTGTAAGTAAACTGAAACTCAAAGGAACGCGCAGAATTACCAGTTGTAACCAGGGGCCCGTTTCTCGAAAGTTCCGGTAACTTTACAGGCCCCAAATCAATTATTCCGCCGGTTCAAAATCCACAGAATAAAACTGCGGGTCCTAGCAAACAAACCAGTCCATTTGTTTTGTTAAATGATATTTGAATATCTGCAAAACTATTGAAAACGTGATGTGGGGTACATCGAAATGGATTTTTGCGTTCTATTTGCGAGTAAATATAGACCAGTGTGCGACTATATTATTTATTATTTATTTTTCGAATTACTGAAATTTTTCCACGGTTTAATATATCCTTAAACCTGTAAGCCTCAATGGTGATTAAAATCAAGCTTCTCTTAATCTCTTTTCTCAATCAATCAGGAGGGTCATAAGAATCAAAGATTTGATCATGAAACTTCCCACTTCTTTAACAACAGACGTATGGGACAAGAAAGAAGAATTTGCATTTTAATATTGGGGATGAAAGTGATAACGGTTACAAACCTGCCAAGATGTCAGATTACTCAAGAAGAAAATAAGTGCAGCTATCCAGCACGCCAGCGTCCAACCGAGGACAAGTAATGGAAAGAGAAGGATCCGTTCCTTATTTCTTAGCTGAAAATTAAATTATACAAAACATAATATTACAGGCTAGGGACGTAGCTGTGGAGGGAGATGGTCAACTGCAGTGAAAATAAACTTGTGTATTGCAATTCATAATTCCCCATTCTAGAAACTTTTTTGGGGAATGAGTACAAGGTTTCGGCGCAACGATTTCTGGGATTGACTGGGTGGACAAGCCTAACTTATGATTGGTTAATGGTTGCCTTGAATACTAATCATAACAAACGTTTGTCTACCCAAACGATCCCAGAAATCACTGCACTTAAGGCTAGTACCCATTCTCCCTGGAGCTTCTGAAGTTGGGAATGTTAAGTTACTGAATAAAAAGGCAAATCCCGATAAGAGTACCTTCATGATGACATAAAACGCCAAATAAAGGAGTCCATTGACAATCAAAATAGCCAACAGGTAGGTAGCAAAGTCGTTGGGAGTGGTTGCAACACCATATATGGCACTAGAAATCAAACAATCCAATCTGTCACTCTCAATTACAGCTAAACCTCCATTCAGTAGCCTGCGCGCAGACGAAATTAAACTCTGGTTAACTCCGTCTGCGAAACAGCGCCGAAGTCCTTGTTCTGGACTTCCAGCTGTGTACCCAGATTTGAGTACGCGCCACGATTGGCCAGTTAAAAAAGGCCTTTGTTTTGTTTGTCGTGATCGCCAATCAGTTTGAAGGGAAATTTGAAACACACTTTCGGTAATTCGTTGAGTCCGTTGGGGGTCCAGAACAAGGATCTCTGCGTTGCTTCGCAGACGGTACTAATCAGAGTGTAGTTATCGTCTGCACGCAGGCTACCAGACTAATTGTGGACCGGTAAGGCCGCTCCTGTCGTGTGTTTCTGTCAAACCTCTATTGAGCGGTCACTTGTCGGTACCCCAAAGGTGGCCGCTTAATGGGGGTTCAATTGAAAATACAAAAAGTATACGTTTCGGAGCAACACATTTTTATACCAACGTTCTTACCAAATACTGCGTAAACACCTGCGTTGGGTGTGCCAATAGACTGAAATAACAATTCGTTAAGACATTAAGTAAGCACAAATGCTACTTACAAAAACCAGTTGATCATATTGGCAATCACCAAAAGAAGCATTCTGTCCTGCAAAACAAATAGGCCTTTTATTGAAACCACTAGCATCACTTGACGTTTTTGAGTATATACGACAAAGTTTGGTATCTTCACCACCAGAACAGTTATCGTAATAAGAGTCGTGCATTTTAATGCAAGTGTCCTAAAGGGAAGGTTTGATTGCATTAGAGTATTTAATAGCTTCAATCTGTGACGATGCGTACAAGTACTTATTCGCGCTACAGTTAGTCGTAAATACAGACACCAAGGGGGCCATGGAAAGGCATCAGGGACAAAGCACACTGTCCGTAATAATGAGGTGTCCGTATCAAGTGGGTATCCGTAAAGCGGGCTTTGACTACACTATATTGCGCGCGAGACTGGTATTGCGTTATTGGCCACTTGCACATCTCCCATAATGCACCTTATCATTCGATGCAAATGTTTCTTCCTTTTCTCGCAGAACAACTATTTGCCTCAGCCTTCGGCTTCGGCAAATAATTGATCTGCTCGCCACTGACAAATCACGATATTTTGCTCAACCTTGTCCAATAATTGCTAATTATGGGAGATGTGCCAGTGGCAAATATGGAATTGCACTATGGGACCGTTTCGGAGGACGAACAGTCCGCAGTTTCGCGCGTAACTTTGTAACAGCCACTGAGAGAAGCAATAGTATTCACAAAACAGTCTCATAGTGCAGTTCGACATAACACCAGCCCAGTCTTAGACCACTTTATAAACGGGAAGGAAACTGGGTCGAGTTAACTTTCGCAAAGACTTCTGGGACTGTTACTAGGGAAAGGGAAAGAAATTGGCCAATAGCTGACCGGTGCGTCCCCAGTAACGATCCCAGAAACAATTGCGGGACCCATTTTGGCTCCAGTCCCCTTCATGTTTCTAAAGTGGCGAATTGGAGCGACATTTTCAAGAAAGATATTGAATTACAACAAGTTTACCTTGTACGTTGGGCAGGAGCAGCAATCGTATCGTAACAAGATAAACACTCTTGAAAACATTCCAGCATCTGGCAAACGCAACAAAATCGAGAAAACATGTACAATGATTTATTGTTTTATGATACAACCAACACCTCTCAAGCTAACGCCAAAGAGAAGAGACATTGAATGGAAATAATACAGCGTTTCCCCATGATGATCCAAAACAATGAAACGGTGGCCATGTTGGTGTTTCACACCAATCCTGTGGGAGTTGAACTCTTTTCTTATGTAAACGGTTCTTTTGCTGCAAGAAATCTTCACTGACGCTCGCCGTGTAAGTGAAAACGCTCTATAGCTAAGAAAGCTCGAGAATTGCTAGAAAAAAGAAAAGCACTAGGTGGTAGGTATCCGTTAGATGTGGCACTGTTTATTTCTTGTGGGCAGGGGAATGAAAACGGTGCTTAAGTTATTTTTCTTTACATTTTTTCTAAAAAAACCTTGATTATGCAAAAAAACCCACATTTGTTCTGTAATAAGAGAAAGCAAATTACTTACCAAACTTGACTCTTCCCATGTAGTATATTTGAGAACTGAGGTACAAGCTTCCAAAAATATGAATTATGGCAAATGTCGTCCAGAATGCAAATGAACTGTAAACCTTTAATAACAAAACCATGAACAAATAAGTAGTAAATTGGTAATGAATTAAGTCGAATATGCTTGATCTGAGCGGCCTCTGCGGTAGACATCTCTACTTAAATCGCCAAAGAATCACAGTATGATCCATGATCTGAGAATTGATTTCACCACTTCCACATCTCCAATAATACACCTTGTTTGCCCTCCAAATAATTTCTCCTGCGTATTTTCTTTAGGGAGGGGGGTTGGGGGTGGGGTGAAGGGGGTGCAAACAAGGTGTATTATGGGAGATATACCATTGGCGAACACGTCTGTTAAGGGGATCCGCCATGTGGTCATAGGATTGGCTTAAATTATCAACCGACCTAAACTGTAGATGTGAAGTAATGAAATAATTCATTTTGAACTGCGGTTGTAGATGAAAGTGAAGAATGATCATCGCAGTAAATTTTCCAATTTAAGCAATTTAAGCAATTTTAAACTGTAGAGGAACACAGACGAAAACCAGGAGCGTGAATGGGAAAAAACTGGAATTTGTCACAGGATTAATAAGGCTCCACATAGTAGTTGTAGTCAAATGATGTAAAGTTTGCATCAATATAAGATTCTGGGAAATTACTAGCCTACCCCTCCCCTAACCCAGCGTTAACTCTAATTTCTTTCTTAAGGCAAAATGTAGGATTAGGGAAGGGGTAGGTAGGCAGTTTTTCTTACCACTCCTATAACGGCTATGAGGATGATCAACGCAAACCCAGCGTAGACGCTGTGAGCGTTGGCGGCAATGTCTGGATGGCGAGTTTGATAAAGCTTCACAATACCAAGACACGTGATGATGTACATAAACGACGTGTCTATAAGGAAACGAAAAGGAGTAGAGTTCATTGTTTGAGAAAGAAACACAATGATGGCAATGACAGGAGAGAAACAACACTAAGTGTGATGGTATGTACAACACTTTGGGCCTTGATTTTCATATTAAAACGGGGACACCAATGTTCTTAGCAGTGGAACTGAAGCTATAACAAGGGCCTTAAGCACCTTCGTCAGGAAGAAAGCGAAGACGAAATTATGACGTATGCGTCCCAAGCAGATTGAACCAAGACGAGGGTTAAACTTTGTTTTCGTCACGAAAAAGAAATCTTAAGAGGGACAAAGACAAAGTTTAGAGATGGCATCGTTTAAAGAAATTCGTGAATTTATTGTGAGATGCTATGCTGTACAGGGAACTTAGTAGTATAGCAAGGATGTTTTGGTCCTGTTTTTGCGCAGATATCTCCTAAGCGAAAAGAGGAATAAATGAACGTTAATGACGTTATACGGTCATGAATAAAACACGTTCAAACTTGATGTTAGACAAAATCATTGAATTGTATCGTAACTATGCAAGTTTTTATCGTCCATGGTTGTGATTTACTGATTCGCGGCGCGCAATCAGCCATTTCCGAAGACCAAAAACTCCCGCTTTCAGGAGGCCACCTGCAAGAACTTTGTGTGAAATTTTGCATATCATAGAATTCGTAACTACCCTCGTTTTGAAAACGAGGCAAAGACCAACCCAGAAGTGGCGTACTAAGAATGAGGACAGAGGCAAACTATTTCTATTATATTAAATAGAATAGATTTTTGTTGACACTTTCCTCTCTCGCTTCTAGACTACTCACTTACCAAATTGAAAATTAGAATTGTTAGGACACACGTGGTAACAGGCTGACAGAACACCTTCCATTATCAAGGCAAGCGCTGCAACAACATATTGAGAAGTAAATTAAGTTAGTATCTGAAAGGTAGCTTACGTAATGCAACCGGGTCTAGTCTTCAAAATTCACATTACAATAACACCAAAGAAAATGGGTCGGGGTTTTCCCGGGATTTGACCAAAATACAGTGCGGGATTCGCGAAACGTTTACGGGATACGGGTTTCAACGACTAATCGGGAAGCGGGAGTCGCCAAAATTTGGGCACGGGATTGGGAAAGACAACGGTATTCGGGACAGCAATGATAGAAGTTCGGGATGCGGGATTCCCCTGAAAAAAAGAGCGGGAATGCGGGATAAGGACCCCCTTTCCAAGCCCTATTTCACTTGAATGTTTCACTTTAATATTTTATCCCTGAGTTACAACACGTCAAGTAAGAAAGAATCTTTATTGAAGACCTAAAGGGACCACTTACCCATGGCATAAAATATTGCATAATGCTGAGGAATTCCATAATACTGAAAGAAGGACAAAAATTATTATAATAGACTGTATAAGAAACGTAACTAACCCTT
The DNA here is from genome assembly GCA_038088405.1 of Porites divaricata. NCBI lineage: Eukaryota > Metazoa > Cnidaria > Anthozoa > Scleractinia > Poritidae > Porites > Porites divaricata. The sequence goes on from JBBMOI010000017.1 coordinate 6,478,092, forward strand.
GACATCGGTACAGTAATAGACACGAAAAGGACTAATTTCAATTAAGCAAGAAAAATAAAGCTATGTACTGATACCTTCTCTATATCACTATTGTCAGTTATATCTTGCTTATGTTGTCTGTCTCTAAAACACAAGCAAAAACAACATTAAAAAAGGGAAGAAATAACCACTCCCCTGACCAGCTTTCTAACATCACATTTAATAAACTGCGGCCGAGATTAGCCTCCTCCCCAGTCATCACTGTCCCGTTTTAGAGAAAGAGCGGGAGAATGGGGAGAGAACTGAGTGACGAGATTCGAGTGTGAGAAAATAAATGGTTTCAACGTGAAAATGAGGCAAGTACCTCGCGAGAAAACGAGGTTAATTTGAGCCACAGGGAAACTGGCCGCCAATTTGGATCTTTTCCCCCATAATAAATTTAGGAAGCAGTGTTACAGATTGGGTCCCTGTACTTTCAGCACTTTTGTAACTTTTTCTATTGACATATTTTCAAAATATTACGGTTTATTTTAGATAGCGGAGAGTAACAAGATGTTATGAGTATAGTTACCGTCGCATAACAAGAAGAAAAAACAGGAATCCTAACATGATGTATCCAACGTTACTCCACACATTATTAAAAGCACTGCAACAAGATCAAAGAGAGGAAAGCTCAGTACACGTATCATCAACATGCAGTACGTTACAAATTTATCGGGACGAACTTTCTAACACAGTGTAATTTTAACATAAATTCTCCCATGCCATTAAGAGTGCATTAAACAGCCAATCTGAGGGCTGGAAAGCCCTTATTCTGAAGCATCCGATGGGTTTGATTCAAATGTATTTTCTGGGCCGTAAAGTGAACAGGGAAATTGTACTGAAAAAGGGTTTTCAACTCGAAAGGATACCTCGACCCTTAATCGATATAAATTTGTATAATGTTTATTGTGGCACTGCCTTTTATTTGACTTGCTTGATAAGTCAATAATTCACTAAAAATAATCGAGGAGCCTACTACTAATAAACCCAGTGGTTTGCCATAAGGCTCCGTCGCCATTAGGTTTATAAATTTAAGTACTTTGTTTTGAAAAATGCCAAAACAATATTTTAAGGTATACCGATCGAAAGATCAGAGATCAGGAGCAAATAATTACTTATTTACTGGTTCACCTTAATACCCCCAAAGGATGAGCACAAAAAAAGTTGTAGTAGCAAATATCTTCATCTCCACTGGTATTAAGAACCTGGAAAATAACAGAATCTAATCTCACTGCAACAATTTATTGCGACATCTTACTTTCGTCACACAAAAAGCAAAACGACAACAACGACGACGACAAAACACTGACACCAGTAACTTTCATTGCAGCGTGCAAAGAAAGTACTGTCCGGTAGCCTGGCGCTAGTGGAGTTTGCTCTGGGGCTAGTGAATTTTGCTCTTCACTTGCCCGACGGACAAGTAAAGTTTTTTGAGCAATTCAAATTACAGAAGAACTGTAATCAATCCTGCTTATCAAAAAGTTTTTGGGGCTAGTTGAAATGACTTTTAGGCTAGGACATGCGAGCTACTGCTTGCCCGAAGAAGAATCCAAAATGGCTGGAGGCAAATCATTTGGCTAATTACAAGAGTGATCAACGATTTGAACTCAGGACTATCCAGAATAAATCATGATAAATCCAGCTAGAGGCCAGGGCGGGACTTGAACCTGGGGCCACCGGATTACAATCTCAGCACCACAACCACTTGGCCATACTATCTCCTTTTTAACACCTTCAACAGAGTTGACTATTTCTACAACAGATACCTCACAAACGTGTAATAAAGTAACGTCTAACCGTGATGGAAATTTATTTATTTCAACTTTACTTTATCTGTAAGTACCTTCTGATACGTGATAACAAGTTGGACAACGGGAAGGGCATAGAATACAGCTATCATCAACAGATTCCTATATCATTTGAAAAAAAAAAAAAAAAAAAAAACCGAGAGATTATAGTATATCAGTTCACTGACCCTTAATAGATCAATGGAGGAATGTTGTATCTGACACGGCCAAAATAAATTGTCCCTGAAAACAAAAGTAGCCTAGGATCAAGGTCTGTAGTGGAGGAAAAAAGCCAAAAACTTCCCAGACTCGAAGTGTACGACCGCCGTGAAGTGTACGACCGGTAAGTGGGTTTTTTAGTTTTAGCTCTTTATAGCATGACAGTGACCAGAAAACCACTCGACTAGCTTCAAAACGTGTTTTTCGGCAAAATCTCTAGGAGCGAATAGGTTAAAGGATGGGCCAGAATCTGGACAACAGATTGAGATACTCAAAATCAAATTAAAATTGCATCATCATACTAACCAGTGATAGAGTCTGTATTTTTTTTTGAGGTATTTCTTTTCTTTCTTAGCCAGATCTGTCAGCATCAAGCTAGTCTGATGATAATTCAAAAGAAATCGAATTGATAAATTTAAATGCACCTTTAATTTCTCGCGTTAATTTTTAGTTGAAAAACTCTACTTTACTAACAATAGATGTTATCTGGACTACTAATATTGCATATATCTATCTGAATTACTCAATGCAAGGGCAAACCTTAAACTGCCACCTACAAGCCCTGGATATAAATCAGTCTTCTTATTGATTTCGTCTCAAAAAACATTTCGAAAAGTGTGGGAATTATCGCGAAAGCCCGCTTTTACCTATCATCCCAAACTCTGATGACCTTGTATTACTCCCTTGTATATCCTTTCTTAACATACTGTAATGTCGCCTGGTCCTCCACCTACTGTTCCAACCTAAACTGTATTTCCCTTTTGCAAAAGCGTCAAGTGCGACTCATAACAAAAGCTCACTATCTAGCAAATACCGCCCCTTTATTTAGCCAGCTTAAAGTCCTTGACATATTTAGCATTAATTCATTTTCTGTCGCTACCTTTATGTATTCTTATCACCATAATCTTTTGCCTAATGGTTTTCATGACTTGTTCTCAAGTAGTAATCAAGTCCATCAATACGAAACTCGACTAGCCTCTCAGTATAGACCTCATTTTTGTAGAACAAATATAAAGCAATTCAGTATCCTTTACCGAGGACCTAAGTCTGGAATTCGTTCCCTGTTTCACTAATTAGCTCTCCTTCTATATCTGTTTTTTAAAAAAATTTAAAGTATTATCTCACTGATAGCCGATCTGTCGTTTAATTTTCTGATCTTGCTCACTCTGCACTCAGCCATGAATTTAGTTCACTAGTAGTTGAAGGAAGCCTATTAATATAAGCTTCAATCTTCGTTAGGGTTCCTTATCACATTAATTTTATAATTTAATTAACACCTTTTGTTCTTGTTGTGTAAGTTTTGTGAGTGACTAAATAAATAATAAATAATCCGAGGGGACTTATAACTAGAACAGAAAAAACGCTTAGAAAAAAGCTATAGCAGTGCTGATCAAAATACGTTTGGCATTAAGCTTCAAACCTTCATAACAAATTGAGTTCATTTCAATACAAGCTAGAGGAGGGCTTACATCTGGCAGGGTTATAATCGGATGTAGTTTTTTTACAGGTTGATCAGTGATTTTGTTACAAATAGTGATGGTGATTCATGATTTGTGTACTTCTTTGGGGATGAATCAAGTAAAATGTACACCAGACAGGCAGTTTCAGGCGAAAATATGTGGCCCATCACATTCTTGCCTGTTCATGCACCAATATGGCTGTCATGACTTTCGTTTTCCAGTTCTTACATTGATTGTGTTAGATCCAAACCTGATCTTAGTTAATCCCAAAGAAAAATGTCCACTATACTTGGATGACTAATTTTGATAAAACATTTTAAATCTATAAACTCCAAATTTTAAGAGAACTTTGACAGCTAACCACAACTTCCTGAAATATGCAATAATTCTTCAAGCACTTGTTCAAATTTCACCAACAAACAATTATTTACTTACTAACCCTGAGCCTGTAAATATCTTTCTCCTGATCAATATCATGCAACATGTCATAATGTTGCTCAAAATCCCGCGATGTAGGGTCCTTTATCCCTTCAGTGACTAAAGAATGGTCCTCCTCTAATTGATCGACACTATCATGATCAAATAATGCTTCATTATCTGCTAAAAAAACAAACACAAACAAACAGTCGATTCTCTTTTCAACATCTCTATAAGACCCCCACGAAGTGGACACCTAAAGTTGTCTCTGCCATTCCTCAGTTATTTTCTTTAACCCTTTAGCCCTACGAGTGATCAGCATTGAATTTCTCCTTGTAATATCAATGCTTTATAAAACAGAGTAGTCATGAGAATTACGGACATGATCACAAAAGGTGAATTTGCTTGATCTTTTGTCAACTTCTCTCCATTACTTCTGTAGGAAATGAATAGGGGCAACAAATGAGAATTCAAATGTTGATCTTAGGGTTTAAAGGGTTAATCTTATGTACAGGACGAATTTTCCACCGTTTGAAAATTCATGCATTCAGAAGTTCTGTTCACAGGGAACCACCTTACCCAGGGCTGTCACTAACACTTCAAGTTGCCGGGTATATGCAATTGGTAAGAGGGGCTAGGAAGTACTTTTGGCTCTATTTTCCTTTTGTTTGCTATGAAAGTAGCCGGGGCTCACACTCATAGTAGCAGAGGAAAATTCCCAGCCCCCGGGTTCAGCCAAACACACTACGTAATCGTTGATTATTACTGTACTAGCTGATTCCACAAGTGAAGATTTCCAGGATTCTGGAATGCAGATTCCAAGATTGATACTGACCATGTGGAGTTGACCCGTAATGATCTCTTGTTCTTGATCTCCTGGTTGAGGAAGTCCTCAGTGGAGTGCTCACTGGGACATCTAAAGTGGACAACAAATGCTATGTGTACAAAATGTTGTTTAGCATCAAATGCTGATATTTACTTCCCCTCCCAATAAACAATACAAGCATTAAGGAGAGTACATTTTTCATTTCCAGTAGCAGTTTGTTGATCTCTTCATGAGAGTCTGGATATCCATAATTTTGGGACTTGCACACTGAAAACTACAGAATCGCCTCTAATGATTCACACAGGATAAAAGTCTAATGCGTATAAGTGCAGGGGCTTATAAATGGCAGTTTATGGTATGTGAGGTGGTCTCTTACAACGGGTAAAAAAACAACAAAATTCTAGTAAACTTTTTCTACTTTTTGATATGTGAACCTTTAGCATACCTTCAATATTGCCTTCTTTAGGCATCAGAATAGACCTAAAACTTCTTTCCCTGCGCCCTCCCCTTTGTCTGAAGATACAAAAAACAGCAATCAATAAAAAATGTTTATGAAAGTTAAAAAAAGACAACAATTGTAAAATGCAGTTAGTGGAGAGTGATGCCCTAAATCAGCAACTTGCATCAATGCAATGTCATGCCAACATGGTGATCATGTTTGGTATAGTTTTTACTTGTAACAAGCAAAATTACTTTCACAGTGAAGAAATTACTGAAACAGTAGCAATCCTCATTTATATGGCAACAGTTGTAGTTTTTTACGTATTGCTTAATATTCAGTATGGCTAGTAAAAATAATTTTCCTCATGCATATCTTTCAGAGCGCCTTAGCTGCCACTTGATTCAATGGTACAATATTTATCATTGGCTTACCCCAGATAGCAATTTAATAATAAAAGGGCCTAGTTAAAAATCCTGCATCTCATTATGAGCTGTATTGCTAAGTGATAAAGGAACAGTTCTAAGGTTTTAAGGTTCTAAGGTTCTAAGTTCTAAGGAATAGTTCCCAGGAGGACACTGGAAATGCATAGTAGAATTTGCTCCTATGCCCCTGATGATGTCAAGCCCTGACTTACCTACACCAAGCGATAAGCAGTACGATAAATGCAACAAGATAGAAGGATGCAAAAAAAGCAACAGGAACACCAATGGCCTTGACATAGGCTTTTGCTGCAAAACACAAAGGTCAAAGAAAAGTCATTTCATGTATGTAACCCATTGAAAACAAATCCAAGTGGAAAAGACAACTTACCAAGTGAAGCTACAACCAGTTGCAAAAGTACTCGAGACACTGTACCGTATTTTGGCTTAAATGGCCTGTCCATGATCTTGTGCTTGTGACCCCCCCCCCCCCCCCCCCACCCCTCCACCCCTTTTCAAAGTTGCTAGCAATTCAAGACCATGCTCAAAACTTCGAGGAACAACTTTGAATGGGAGGGAGGAGGGAGGTCAGTATTTTATCTCACAGAGCTGAGACTAGCAGTGATTTGAAGCAAGAATGGTTGTTTTTTCGTGAGTGTCTCAACATTTTTGCAACTGGTTGTCTGAGTCCTTCATACCTCTGTTGCCGCGGTGCCCGATTATTAAACAGGGTGAAACGTGGTGCACTTTTTGCACCTATAGAGGTCAGGTTATAACAAATAGTATTTCATTTCCCTAGGTTTGCGTGTTTTAAAATGGCGAGACAAAAATGGCAGTTTTTTCCACTTTTGTTTATGTGGTGATTTGCACCAAATCGGGCTTTTTTGGGAAGCGCGTGGCAAAAGATGCCACACCATCCTGCGTAAGCTGCAACGAAAAGGGTTTTTTGTCCCAACAGGCTACAGAGATGCGAAAAATATTATATTTTCTTTGAACTCGGGTAAAAGACATTTATTTATGAAAGGAAAGTGACCTAAGATGCCCCGCTAGATCGAGGAGATAGCTTTTTGTAGTTCTATCTGATAAGTACGTGGAAATAGTCCCTCTTTTATCGCCTGCCATTTACAGGAAAGAAAAGTTACGCTAAAAAGTAGCTATTGTGGACTTTACTTCACTTAACACAAGTTTGGATTTATGTTTACTTTTTGGTTGTCGTACAACTTTGTTTTGATTTTGAAGCCCGAGTGTGGCTAGTGATCAGATAACGTGAAAATTCACCTGGGTATTTCAGTAACATAGCCGCAAGAGCTTGCATATAACGTGGCTTTGTATTCTATACTTGGTAACAAAATGTATTTCTTTGCAAAAAAGAAGTCACTGCCCCAAGAATAGTAATTTTCTAGCATATCAACGTCAGGAATTTACATGCGTCAACGGTCTACACAGTCTACACGGTCTACCATCATCTCAGATAAATATAATGATATATCGTATTTCGGTTTTACTTTTACAGCGGTGTTTAAAAATATGTCACGCAGTATACGACTGATTACATAATGCCACTGCATATCAAATGTCATTGCGTTACAGATACAGGGGTGAAAATGGAGGTTTGGCAGCTTTATTCGCAACTATAATATCTGTACATACCAAGAAAAGGAAAATTATGCTGTGATTATGCATTGACACTTCTCAGAGTTTAATCACAACGGCGGAACTTTAAGCCATGTCATGGTAGATAATAGCACATGCGTTACAACAAAATTGAGGCAAAATTTAAAAGTCACTACATTCTTAAGCGCTTTTTTATGCAGTTTTGCTATCAATGACAATGTGTCAGCTGGGAAAAGCAACAGAAAGTGCAATCTGTTTATTTATCTCGCTATAGTCTTCGTTTTGGGAAGATGAGACGTGGAAATCACTTCTCGAAGTAAAACTTAAATGAGACAACCAGTTGCAAAAGTACTCGATACACTGTACCGTATTTTGGCTTAAATGGCCTGTCCACGATCTTGTGCTTGTGACCGCCCCCCCCCCCCCCCTCCACCCCTTTTCAAAGTTGCTAGCAATTCAAGATCATGCTCAAAACTTGGAGGAACAACTTTGAATGGGAGGGAGAAGGGAGGTCAGTATTTTATATCACAGACCTGTGACTAGCAGCGATTTGAAGCAAGAATGGTTGTTTTTTCCTGAGAGTGTCTCAACATTTTTGCAACTGGTTGTAGCACCAATTTATCTCAAGCCTGAGCCCTTTGATCTCTGAACAAATCTCTTTAATTCCTGAACCCACCCGTTTAAGTTTTGTCTAAGTCCTTTTCACTCTCCCACTCTGATCTCTGACCTCACCCTTTTGTGCCATTTCTGGACCCTTTGCACTTACTCACACATATCGCTTCTGACCTTTTGATCTCTGATCCCATCCCACTGACACTACATATAAGTTCCTTTCTACCCATGCCACCCAACCCTTCGATCTCTGACCTTGTCACTTTGATTTCTGACCCCACACCCTTTTAATGCCACATCTGAATCTTTTACACTCTCCCACAAATAGGTAAAGCTAGCTACACTCACATGATAGAGTGCGTTCCACTGTTATGGTGACAGTTTTCTGCCTTTGTGAAAGTGGACCTGAAGGAAGAGTTTATACAAAAGTTAAGCTTTTAATGGATCTTTCCACGGTCTTTTTGTCTTTTGACTGGGACCAGTTAGCGAAAACCTGTCGACACGGCTGCATGAACAGAACACCTTAAGTTAATTAAAGTTGCCAAGTTTGAAAGAGATTTGAATGTTAAAAACTGATACAGATAAGTTTTGCCAAGTTGTATAATTTTACAGATGTTTGTTTATCTCGAAGAAATGTACGAATATCAGTGTGGAGAATTTGTATGTGGATATATATCGGGGCTATCAAAACTTGTAAAAACTGTGGATGGGTCTATTACTATAAAGCCACCAACAAAGCTGAACAATGACAAAATAGAAATGGTGCAAAGACAATCTGCCTTCTTTGTGACAAACTGTTATGATCGCTCAGCAAGTGTCACTGATATGTTCAACAAACTAAGGTGGGATTCTTTGGAATTAAGGAGGAAAATAAAAAGGGATTGGCCATGATGTACATGCTTCATAATGGTCTCACTCCAGAATCTCAGGAGCCCACAAGTTGTCATTTACATAATTTGGAATGCAAATTATGTTTCATCCTCTAAAAACTATTACAAATTCTCATTCTTTCCACGAACTATAAAAGAATGGAACAGCCTGTCGCAAAACATGGTTGAGTTGCAATCACTGGCCTCTTCAAGGCCCGGTTGGCTAAACATTTTTGAAACTTACCAACAAATAATTTTTTCTTAATGGGACTTTGAAATGTTATTTATGGAAACCTTGACCACTTGCAAGAATCTCTTTATAGAAGGAGCCAAGTAATGGAAGGAGAAGAAGAAGAAGAACCACGGGCTGTAGAGTTATAGATATCTCTCTTGACAAAAAATAAGGGTAAAAACTAGTCAAAACCTTTTGGATTTTCACCTGCATAATGTGAGTCTTTAGAATCCATTTTATTTCCATGAGGCTGTGCAAAGCGTTCTCCAGTGACACATTCTTCATCAGATGACTTAACAATGATAACAACATAGAACTCATCTTGACTAAAGGTGGATCGCTAAGAGAGGGAAGAACAAAGAAGATTTAAGTTGTGTAAAAGGTCAAATCCAAATATCAGAGCTATACTAACAAGACTAAACTATAAAGTAAGTGTAGTGTGGTTAGTGAGTGTAGATGAAGGCCAAAATGTTCTTGCTCCCAAGCTGTGCTTTGTGTAAGTTTCATGTGATAGAAGATCAAAATGCACATGGTCAAATTACGAGTGACAGAAGGTCTAAATATGTAATGGTAACAGGACTGAGTGGAGTCCAATTCGGTCTGTAATCATACGAGTGATTAACAAAATCGGACGACTGCGTAGCGGGAGTCTGATTTGTGTAATCACGAGTATGATTGCAGACCGAATTGGACGACACTAAGTTCTGTTACCGATTAATCATAACATTAACAAAATTTGTGATATAATAGGCTATTTTTTAAATCAAAACACAAGAAATTCAAAATTTTGTTTTAATGCTAGCAGTGAAAAAAAAAAGCCATTTACGCGCGCGCGTGATGGTGCGTACTGTCCAATTACTTAGGCATGACGCGTACTGTCCTATTAAACTGTCCAATTAAGGCTGAAATCAGGGCAATTGATAGCCAATCAGATTTGACAATTTTGTTATAGTTATGATTAGCATTGTAATCAGATTGCGCTCTATGCATTCCACTCATTCTTTTGTGGAAATCCAAGCGAAAGCTCGCTGCATATATACATGCTGCACATGAGCAATAGCAACCTTGAGATAAGGAGGGTGAGTTCCGATGGTTGCCCGCAATTACGTAGCCTGTCAATGTGTCCTTGTAAGCAAATAGAATATTATATGGGATGTCAAACTGCTCTTGATCTTTTAGGAAGAGAGTTTTAGACAGGAGATTATGAGTAGGTGTTCATAAGTAAGGCAGCAAGGCTGAGCAGTTAGAACATGGGACTTGCAATCAGGTGGAGTGGAGTTCCAGTTCCACCCTCTGATAGATGGCTGGATCTGCTATTTGGCTGGCTGGATAAGTCCCAAGCTCAACTTTTTGGCCACACCTCTGTAAATAGCCTACTTGTTTGCCCCAGACGAGTTGAGATTCAGATCCTGTTTCATCATCACTGAAAAGCCCCTTAACAGTAGAGGACAAATAAAAATATTTTTATTTCTTTTTAGTTTTGACCCTGGAAAGTTCTCCTTGATGAGGCTGTGGATGGGGGGGCAAGCCCTCCCCTTCCTTCCCAGTACAGCAAAATTATGTTGAGAATTTTTTTCTGAAGTCTCAAGCCATTAATATTGGTTCTAAATAAAAAATGTAACCAAAAAATGTTTTTTTGCAAAAAGGTGGGTGTCTTGCCCACCTGGCTAAAACCAATTAGTTGTTGAGGTTTATATCCATTTCATGAGTATTTGTTGGTCAGAATTATTGTACAGAAATTAATTCTACTTTTTAAAAGTTAAACTCCACCTCCATTGTGATAGCTGCTTTAGTTGTCATAGTCTGAAAATACCCAGTAAATTCCACATTTCTCGCAAGATCATACACTGGACACTGGAATGAAATATAAAGTACCATACCATACATGTAGTTAGGGAAAATCAAGTTCCACAACCGTGTTTAAGATCCCAGCTATAATGACTGCAATTTATAAACTTTATTCAAGCAGCAATAGAAAATAAAGGGTGTGTGTGTCAATACACCTGCTACATTAAGCATATAATATGATTGTCAATAGAGGGTGTTAAGATAGGCTTTGTACTGCCACAAGCATGTGTCATGCAATAAAAATTAATAGCCATTTATTATTACCACCATGAAACAGCCAAACCAAGACTCCTAGAAATTCCAATTTGACTTCACACAGCTTGCTGTTGTTGTATTCTTGCAGCTTTAGGAACCCATCCCTATGAATTTTTTAATACCTTTCCAGGGGGATTAGCTAATTAAAATGCTTCCTTAAATAAAAAATTATTAGTAATTACTAATAAAAAATGATTACACAAAAACAGTATACCTGGGTTCCTTGTATTGACAAAATGGCACACAACATAGCATTCTCAGACTCAGCTTTTACAACAACAGTATCCACTTTATCTGGGAATCTCCACAAAAAATACTGTGAACAGAGGATTGAAACAATTTGATGAGTTTTGGCAGTTACAAAAGGCTAGAAAAATTATATACATTTAACTTCAAGCTTTGATAGTCTTACCATGGGTTGTGCTGGATCCACTGTGATAGTTTGCGGTTCCTTTAACCTGTGAAAATCAAGTTTCATTGTAAATGACTATTTTTGGTGATTCATGCTTTTGGAGAAGCCTTAGCAGTGCTTCACAACGAGAAATAAATCCTGCTCCAGTGCCTTCCAATACTGAAACTAAGAGAAGTTGCACCATTCAAAACATGCAGTTTGTCTTTTAACCCAATGTGGTGAAATGAAATATAATTTCCCATTGAAATAAAAAAACTCTACTTTGGGTTTGATGTTTTTAAAATAAGTTGAAAAAGCAGAGCACTTATCATGTGGCTCGACCACATCTGGGGGTCGCCCCCCCCCCCCCCCCCCCCACCCCACTTCCACTGGGGAAGTCTGGGGACTTGCCAGAGAAAACTTCAATTTAGGCGGCCCTGAAAAGTGTATCTTAAGTAACTTTTGAGCAACCAAGGAAAGAATTTTAATCATAAGGATGGCTTCCTTATTTACCCTCATTTGCTTCATTTTCAAATAATTTAAATTATTTATGTAGTATTTAGGGGCACTATGCAGCTCTTTACAAGGCCTCACAGTATTGGCTGTGAAAATAATAGACATAGAAATATAACAATGACTCTATCCCTAAAACAAATTATTGCACTGCGTGTTATGGAGAACCAATAAAAGAGCTGGTATTTAAGAGCTGCGTCCTAACTGAGTATTTATGTAGTATGACTTCGCAGCCATTATTAGGGTTGTCATGCAACGCTTCTCCCCAAGCACATCCCCCTTCCTGTCATGACTGTCAGTCTTTTTGATATTATTCACTTAGAACTACTCACATCAAAACAAAGTTATCAACAAAATCCGCTTTCAGAGTATAATTGACAGGCTTTGGAGAAAAAGTGGACACATCAACAGAGAATGATTCAGGCAGAACAGATCCATTAGTTAATAATATGTAGCTATGAAGAAAGGGGCACAGTGTACGGCTGGCACGACTGTAATTATACCTACAAACAAACAACAAACAACCACAATTAACTCTGGATAATGGAAGAGAAATTAAAGAATGAATTTTAAATTTGAAATACCGAAAAACTGAATCATTGTATTTTCGAGGCCAGCTGTTAAGGTAAAATTCCGACAAGCGCCGTAAATGATAAATAAATAAATAAATGAATAATGATTTGGAGGTAGCACATCCGCAAAGTGGTTCTTTGTCTACCTGATTCCTGGTGTAATTGGAATTTGGAAATGTTGGTTTTTGAGGAGAGGGGAAAACTGGAGTACCCGGAGAAAAACCTCTCGGAGGAAAGGAGAGAACCAACAACAAACTCAACCCACACATGGTTTTGATGCTGGGATTTGAACCTGGGCCACAATGGTGGGAGGCAAGCGCTTTCACCACTGCATCATCCCCTGTTCCATTGCCTTGAAAAAGTGACACAAGGCTCAATGAAGCGGTGACAAATGACATAAAGATGGGTTGAATACTCACAGGGACATGGCCTACTCCTCAAAACACAAAATGACTGTACTTGAAATAATTCAGACTAGGGACATACCCACACCTCCCCCTCCCCTAACGGAACCTCAGTAATAGGACATTCTGTTTAACAATAAACTACAGTTGATTATAGGATCATGAACTGTGCTCTAGCAATGCCTGGTAGCCCCTGGCACTTTACATTTGCTGTTGGGCAACTAGGAAATTGAATTTTCTAAAGAAATCCTGTGCTGGGGACCCTTTGTTTCACGGGATCAGAAAAAGAGAACTGGGCTCTCATAAATTTTTCTTAGAGCAAATTTACTGGCTCCATACCAACTGCATGAAATGTAAGTTATTTAAAGCTATCTCTACAGAGGAACCTCCTTGTCATAAAAGGGACCATGTAGGGCCCATGTTCTATGCATTATTTTTACTACAATGTGGGCTACTGAATACCATTTTTTTTTTACCAGCAATCAAGGGCACTGTCTTAACTTGAGTCATACTGCTACGTACACATGGTACCTTCCTTCTCCCTTCCAATTTGTTAGTTGTTTTTGACTGATTTGTCCACTTTAAAGGTCAACATTGAAAGCGAGAGCAAAAAGGGACAAGAGTAAAACATGTCACTCAATAATAGCAATTGAATGACCCAAGTTCTCATGTCATAAATAATCTGTGGGTTTTGTCAGGGGTTTGTTAGATCAGGGGTTTTGTTGTAATTTTAAGCCTTTCATTTTGATTTTAGAGTTTTTTAGAGTGCTACTTACTTTTCTTCAGGTATTGACCATGACATTACACCTCGCTGCAAGCGGGCCACAAATAGCAATGGAAAAACTTGAGTTGCTGTATCACTTGAGACGCTAACCCGTACAGCATAAGGCTTAATCAAGAAAAAAAGTACATATGATAAGAATATTATAAAATTATTATGTACATGCCAACTCTCATGCAGAAGGAAAAAAGACATCGATCTCATGCATCATGGACAATAAGCCATTTCCGAGTTCCCCTGGGCCTCTGTTTTCAAAACGAGGGTAGGTGCTGAGCCTTTGATATGGAAATCATTTTTCATTCTCATGCAAATAAAACTCACTTTCACAAGAAAGGTTGTGCACCTAGCCTCATTTTGAAAGTGAGGGTTTTTGGAACTCGGAAGTGGTCTATTCCTGGTTTGGGGATGGGGGTGGATTTTATGTTATTTCTCATTTTTCAAGCTCCAGGATACAGATTTGGAGCAAAAATTTCTCTGAAAATTCAGATGCTTCAAATATTCCAAGGGAGCCCCCACTTGTAAATAACATACCAATCAGTGATGTCCCCAGGAGTGGGGACCAAAATGGAGGGATTCTCTCAAATATTGAAATAAAATGTGATTAATGTAACTGTGCACCACTTAACTTAATACTCCAACATAGTTCGAGGGGGATCTGTGTGGTTTGGTAATTTATTGATGGAGCGGTGAAATGTGCTCTTCACCTGCTGAATGTGGCCTGTGCTTTAGATCCGGCAGAAATGGATTTACCGTACAAATCATAGATTATGCGGGCCTTGAAAGATTTCATATAGAAACCTCTAATTTTTAGCCTGGCCGGCCAACATGCAACGGAAGTAAGAAATACCTACCCTGGTTTTGTTGGGCCAGGAATATTTATACAGCCAGACTTGCTCCCTGTCCAAAGCCACCATCCCATCTGTTGTTCTTCCCAACGAACCATTTTGGTATTTAAGGTCATTTGACCTTGTTGATGAACCGTTCTCATATACCAATGTACCATGAGCTACCATAAACAACGCAAAAATGCAAAAAATGGAGAAGATGACCGAATGCATCTTTCTTTTCCCAACGTTCTAGGAAAGTGAAGCGGACATCTTGTTTTCCGAGTACCCTTCGTCACTTCCGGTCACTTTGCAAGGAGTTATGGGTACTCTCGTTCCCAGGGTCTTTCCAAGATACAACTCGTTCCAGCTTTCGCGCATTAACTTTTCTTATTTGTAGTTACTGTACATGAAAAATAACCTGTGCATGTTTACGCATACTGCACAAAAAAAAAAAAGATAATAATAACAAAAAATGAAGAAAAAAAACACCACAAAAAATCCAATTAAACTTCTGAACTTTAATCCCAAAGGAAACGCACAAAATAAGGATTAGCAGGGATTACCCTTAGCTTGCTGTCTAATAATGGCCCCATAAAATTTTCGAGGTACGTAGTAATCAATACAAATAAGGCACTCGCTACCCTGCACATTCTTTCCTTTGATGAAGTTTTATTTCATGCGCAAGTTTTCGTGCTTTACTTCTCAGTCCGAGAAAGTGGTAGTGATCTTTCTTCAAGGACCAGACACCCCTGTTCAGAAATTACTCCGAGGAGAAACAAAGTAGAGTCTGTAAAAATGGGTGAAAGGTTATCAAACCAAGGAAAGTTTTCATTGTCTGTGTTTGGGTCTCTGACACAATTGAATAAGTGTTTAAGGACGTCTCTTGACCTTTCGCTCCTTTTAAAGGTCGTTTCGCCTACGAGTCGCCTCGCAAACGTCCTGTTCTTGCCAACGTATTTTAATACATTGACTTAAACGGCGTTTCGCCAACGTGCTAGGTCACTTCGCCAAATTCTTTAACATATCCAATGGTTTAAAGAACCAGTTATACACATATGTTTTGGACTTTTACGTGTAATACCTAAGAGAATGAGGTATATACCCCGGGGGGGGGTACTCCCCTATAAAATTGACTGGGTTCTTGTCTGAAAATTTCGAGAACACCCCTAACAGGTACCAGAATCTTGTTTTATAGCTTTTTATGGGCGTGTTCCAATTTCATTTCCACCCCTGAGAGGTACCAATTCAACAACAACAAATATTATAACTGGCACTGCAAATTTTGACAGTAATAAAGGTAACTTTCGAAAACTTTCCTCTCAAGGCCCAGTTTAGCCTGCGAAACCCAGACGTATTTCCGGTCGTCGCTTCTCTCCCTCCGGAATACGTCTGCTCTTCGCAGGCTAGGCCCAGTTTTAAAAGTATTGTCATAAATCTTTATCCTAATAAAGCTTATCATCTCTGGTAGCGGTCATTTTAGGCTTTAGCACCCTTAGCGGTACCAATCCACAAATTTAAACTCCTAAAAGATACAACGTGCACATCCGTCACTTCTATAGGCGAGTAGCCCGCGGGATATACATGCGTAGCGCTCGGTCTGTTTCGTGGGCGAAACGTCTTAAGACGTTGGCGAAACGATCGGGCACCATTCTACCACCCATCTAACTCACGTCTTCTTGTGGGTCCTCCCAGCCCCCAAGTATAAGGTAGTCATCGAATAAACAAATATCGATTGGCGACTCTAATGAACAGTAAACCATGGCCAGTGGTAGTGGCGCCGCGAAAACTCGGCTGTTCTCTGAGGCTAGTAAACACTAAGTAGACATGCAAATATTAAGAAAAAAGACAAATAATCAAAGTAGCAAAAAAGGGGAGAACTCATAACAGGATCACGCGAAAATTACGTTTACGTCAATGTTTTCAAACTCTCGCGTCTTTCTTTCTTGAAAAAAAATGGAACGTCTTATAGGTCTTTGGCTAATATCCAATGGCATCTGAAACAATTTTTGTCTTTTCACTCTTTCTCTTACCTGAATTTAACCTGCGAGCAGAGGCCCTTCGATCTTCCTGGACTTATCTAGGAAGATCGAAGGCCCTCTGCTCGCAGGGTAACCTGAATCTTTTTTTCGTTAGAAACGTTCTCAAAGCGGAAGAGGGCGCGGTAAATTGTTGGGCCGGTGTAATTGGCTTATGTGTAAACAAAGGAGATCTCAAACCGCAAACCCTTATTACAAAATAACTACAAGTCGGGAACGAAACGTAGGCATATTATCAGGTAGGCTGCAGTCTCAAGCTTATGGATTATTGCATTTTCGTATTATTTCTCTTTTGGAAAATTGAATAGTTTAAGCTTCGTAGACTTCTTACAATTTAGTCGCATCGACGTCTTGTCGGGCCCCAAAAGCTCAGAAAAATTTGCGGTATTCGAAAAACTATTTCTGAAGAAACTAAGCCAAGATTTTTGGCGAAGGAAGGAATCGAAAACTCATCTTTCAAGTTGCAGAATTTTAACACCACACCCTTACGGAAGCCTCCTACCTGTGAAAATGCAAACATTGTGATTTGAAAATCGGTTCGTGGTTATTGCATCAGGATAATTAGACAAGTTTGTAATTTGTCAAAAGCAACGTGTTTTAGGGTCGAGATTAAAGCAAACAGATACTTCACTGGGTCAATAAGAAAGCCTTTTAAAATCGTATTTATAATTTGATCAAATTTCTCACAAATTTGTGGTCATTTGGAAAATTCCATTTCCGCCGGAAGTTAAGTTGGGTTGCCAATTTCTAGCTGTGCGCTGTTTGTTACCGAAGGTTTCCAAATTTTATTATGCGGTATCTAAAGATTTCTCAAAGAAGTCAGGTTTAAACCTTTGTGGATATAAACAGTTCTATCAGAAGATCTGATATCTCTTGTCTTTGAGACCTGCGAAATTGCGAAAATAGTAGACGAAGAATATAATGGTGCTTTGTGAACATGCCGCCAATGATTGACATGTGTCACAAGGTCGCCGAAAAGGAGAGTGTTGAATTTCAAGCAAAGGTTTGCGTCGGCAGTGTCTGAAGTCTTCATATGTTTTTCACGAGTTTGCCGCGTTTGAAACGTGTTTTGTCGTCTGTAGTTGAAATGTAAAGGATAATCTATCATAGAAGAGCCTTCGAAGTAACAAGCATCGCTCCCTAAACGGTAATTTCTGTGTATATAGTCTAATCTCTATGAACATTTCAGTCATCTTCTCAAGTGTGTCTAGTTTTGTGTCCTATTTGCGAAGTTCCTCGTATTTGTTGTGTAATTTGTCTTAATGCAATCTGTGGTAAAAGGTCGCGCTAGTATCTTGATACTTTCTTTCATACGAGCGTGAAAGCTTTTGTTTCTTCAATATAACCGTGAAATAATTTTTAGTTTGTCCTTATAATATTCACGTGAGAATGCGCTTTAGAAGTTTTCCTTTAATTTGATTTTGTGGTATGCTTCTGTGAAAACTTGTCGAACGTGCTAGGTCGATAAGTACAGGATTATGCATGTATTTTTGGGTACAGAAACACTTAGTACGCTTTGACTATAAGAAGATTTTGTTCGGCTAGTGGTCAAAACTATTGTTCATCTTTAGTACAACATTGTCTGGTAACGTATTTAATAGAAAAACTTCACATTAGCTATTTGTGTATCAAAGAAAACTTCATTCTCTAGTACTTTCAGGGGAAGTTAAGCTTCTGGAAGGTTTCGTTGGAAAAAATCTCGAGATAGCAAAGTAAGCTTATCTGAAAATTATGTTAACAGTTCTTTATATGAAATGTTGTCGTGACTGTTGGTGAGAAAATAATTATTCCACTTTGATTAAAATTGAACTTTGCATTGCTCGAAATGAACCAACACTGACTCATTGTTTCCTGTATCTTAACATTTTGCATCTTTTCAAAAGAGAAATTATAAGAGCATCTTGAATATGGTGGTTGGGTTATCAATCATTACAGTCACTCAGAGATTACAAATCTTCGCTCGTTCTATATCATTTTCATTTTCTTCACAGTTTTGCTAACTCTCCCTTTCAAAGAAAATTTATTTACAAGTGCTGTTTACTGATGTTTTTCTTATTATTTACTTCAGCTTTCTATTTTTATCTATATTATTTTTTATAACTTATGACCCTCCTTTGTCTTCTTTGCGTCGAAGGACATGTGTTCTTGGAGTTATGATTCCTGTGGCAGAATATTGGATAACTTATTATTCTTTGCGCCCAATTAGTGGCTTCACAGAGCAAGGTTGCTTTTAGATAAATAATGAAACGCCAAGAAAAGCACATTTTTGTTTTGATTTGGGTTTTTGGGTCATTCGATCCTTGCAACTTTCAGCGATAACATCAGCACGCTTGCTGATTTCAAACACACGGTGATATTTTGCAAAGCAGTAGTATTTCAGTCAAGGTAAGAGAAGAAACTTTGATTTTACGCTTCAAATAGTAGCTAATTAGAATTAAAGTTTACAAAGCCATGCTGGGTTTCTCTCGTTTTACGTGAGTGTTTTTAAAATGACACGTAGCGACGTTAAAACACTAGTAATCAATGTCCAAGCCGATATATCCAGATAACCACTACAAACGAAGCTATCATTCCCCCACTTTTCGTCTTGTTCATGCCAGATGCCAGTGGGCTATTTGTAGTGTTTACAAAGCTGTTAAAATTATGTCTGCCTCTGTAAGGGACTACCAATGTCAGTAAAATTCATAGGGATAGACTAGGGAATCTTCTTTTGTTTTATTTGAATTACCACACACGAGATTTTATTCACAGACTTCAAAAAGCAGCACCACCGGAATGTACAACATAATAAAAAACAAAGAAAGGCACTGTTGTCTTTCCTTTGGTCTTGTGACAGGGGCCTTTCTCTGCGAGTGAAAAAATCCCACTGTCATCCTTGCAAGTGACAAATGATGAAATGATAACTGATTATGAAAACAGCCTATCTTTCAAGTTGCAAAAATCATGAAAAATCTTGATAACTGGAAAAAGCTGCCCTTGGGCAACTATAAAGACATCATCTTTTCTGTCAAAATCATGGCCCCTCACCACTCATGTGGAAAAATCCTACATCTGGATGGTGTTTACTTTAATTATTTCTGTGAGGTTTATAGACATTTTTATTCCCATACGTGGATCTATCCTTTTTCCACTATAATGTAGTTGCAACGTTTTTATGGGCCAGATTCATTTCGAACAGGAAAGGGTACATGTAAATGTTTAGCTGTCATTTTTTATTTTCATTGTGACAGCTATATGTGTATTCTGCAAATAAATCTTCATTTTGGAGCTGTATTTTTATGCTTCACTCAATTTGGTAGCCATTCCCACTGTTTGAATGTTGATAAATTTCATGGAACAGCTCCTTTCCATTCCAAGAAACCATGTGATATGTTATGTCAAAGCTTGGTCTAGCACAGCACGAAACATCTCTGTCAATTACCTCTACCATGGAGTAAAATGCCACTATTTAACCTTTTAACATGTGGAACTTCACATGTTCTGAAAAGAATCCCAATGAGTGTTCCTTATCAGTTTTAAATTCAGCACATGTGAAGGTTGACTTTGAAATGGGCCATAGTCGATAACAACATATTACTAGAATCCATTCTGTTTTTCCTTTCTTTTTAATATTTAGTAGTCTAGTCCCAGTAAGGTGTTTGTGCTTTACAAAGTTAAACAACTCCTTCAAGGATGTTAGGTTGTAGCTAAATTGTGATGCATTAGGCAAATGACTCTCTACAGGACATAAACAAAATAAAACTTGAAGTAAAATTTTTCACATTTGACTTTGTACATTGCATGTCTTTTCAATGATCATCCGGTGACAATATGTGTGATTACAGTCAGTTAACTTGTCATATTTGTCTCCAATGGCAAAAATTATGGGCAGGTTCATCCCATGGTTTCCACAGGTCAGGAAGTGGTCAGAAAAAATAACATTCTTTAAGGACAGTTAAATGTCAGGGAATTTTGTGTTTAGTATTGGAAAATTGAAATATTGTAGAAAAGTGAGGAAGTTGAAATTATAATACCATTGAACACTGGAAGAAGCACTTCCTGTCCCTATGATCTCTAGGATCTATAATTTTGTTAACGGAAAAGGGGAATTGTCACTGTCAAGGGAGGTAAAACCTGCATATTCGTAAAAGAACGTGACAGAAAAATAAAACTGCCTGCTACTAGATCTTTCATTTTTGTATTTATTTGGTCAGGGAAATTATAAAGAAAACAGGGAATTTCAAAAATGTATTTTTGCGGCAATTATACATTCTAAAATGTAGATACGTCGTTATCAGTACAAAATTACATGTATTTAAAATATTATTGTTCACAATATCCATAGAACTCACTAGAGTTTCATTTTTTCGCTGATTCAGCAAAAGAATTTTCATAGTTTTCTTTTGTTCATTGCATTTTTGTAACCAATGTGTTGAAAGTAGATGCAAGTGGAAGGTAAAAATAACATTTCACTATAAATAGTAGCATGAAGTACACCGTGATATCAAAATATATACACTTGGGCAAAGTGCCCATTTATTTTCAGCCAGACTATTGCATGATATTAAGAACATTGCGTTTGATGGTGTTCTTTAAAAAACACTAAGACAAGAATGATTATGTAACAAGAATGGTTCTGTTCAAGAATAAATCGCTGACTTAATTGTATCATTATTTTTGTTCTTTCTCACAGTTTGTCAAAGAATGCAGCTATATTTATCAAACGTGTTCTGTTGCTAGAAGAGATCTCTTAATAAAAATATTGTAGGAATGTGGCCTAGGATAACCGCACGTTCTTCTCTTCTCACATTTATGTTATGCTGTTCATGGATAAGTTACGCTGCCAGCCAAGGTAAGCTTTCCAAAACTTGTAGACTACTGTCTGTTAAAAAATATTTACTATCTTAAGAGTAGGTTTGATTTCTGCTACCCTCTTAGGTCTTAGTTTTTGTTTTATTCATTCATTCCTAACTTCCTTCCTTCATTCATTTATTTTGCCATTAACCACATTAGAATACATAAATATACAAGAAAGTTATAACATAATAAGGATGATAGACACTATTCTAAATAAATTATTTTACCAATGTTCAAAGCAGTAATGACAAGGAAGCCTATATAGAAGCTGGGGGATTATACACTATCGACTTCCTGGCAATATAGGGTACACCATGTGAGTTAAGGGTACTGAATGAAAAATTGACTATTTTAAAAAGTAAAGAAAAGAAAAAGAAAACAAGGTTTGTAGCTCAACAAAGAGTATATTTGACTTTCGAAAGAAGGAATTTTTAAAGTCTTTTGTCAAAGAAACTGATACTTTCGCTATTTTGAATTTCATGAATTAACGAGCTTAGACCTTGAAATCAAAAGGTGGGGGGAGAGGGGGGTAGGGGCTCCTTTTCCTCAAATATCTCTGGAAATTGATCCTTCATAAGAGGCCCTGGGATTGTTAATTAATAATAATAATTAATTTACTTCATATAGTGCCTTTTAACATTAAAATGATCAAAAGTGCCTTACATGAATTTAAAATTAATTAGCCAGCCAGTCAGACTCGGGGATGTTGCTAAGGTAAAGCTAACAGGCCTTTTTATTGTCAAGTTTCTTCTTCTTTAAAACTACCCCATGTTTTTGTTTGCAAAAGCAATCTGAGCTGGGGACAAGCTCTTTTTCAGCCAGTGAAATCAGCTAGCTCTTAGGGACATCCCCAATCAGTCATCTTATAAATTATAGCACTCACTGATGAATAAAAAGGGGTAAAGTAGTGAGTGTGCTGTCAGCCTCAGGTTTGTTAGTTAGGTGATGACTTTTACAAGCTACTGACATAAAACAAGGGTTTTCGCCTTCACAGCCTTTTAGTAGCTGCTTATATCAAATCTTGTTTTAAGCAGCTACACTCCATACAGCTGTATTCAGTCAACTCTCTTTATTGCGGACACTGTAGGGACCTCGAGTTAGTGTCCTCATTAGCGAGAGTCCGTAATGGTGGGAGTGTATTTCAGTCAAATGTGTGTTGTTTATTTTTGCTGGGGATTTAGCTGCTCTGTGTATTATCGGGGTGTCCATTATGATGGGGTGGTGGCAAGGTGAGAGTTGACTGTATTTATGTGCCAAGTGTGTTATGATAATTCTCATGATTGATTGGATAAGTAATGCAGATCCAATATACTATAGCCCAGGGTTCAAAGAAAGCATTTACCAGCACAAAAGCCATTTCAACTTGCGTGGAAAAAATTTCAATGTGCAAGCAAGATTGATTACAGTTCTTCTGTAATTTGAATTTTCCAAAAACCTCTGCTTGCCTATCAGGCAAGTTAAAGTGGCTGAACATGGTTTTGCGGGAGGTCAGCGGTAACTCGTGTGACGGCAAGTGTTTTAACCCAGACAAACAAACAAAGCGGCGAAAAAGCAATGGTAAAAAGAAGACGATTTCTCAAAATCTACTCATTAAAATTTTGTGATATGTGGAGGAATTTTTACTTTTATCGTATTTTAGATGATGAGAACTTTAAAATGGAAGTTGAACAGACGATTTTTGTGACACATTTAATAATTACAGTACAATTTTAGTTATTGATTATCTAAAAACCCCTGTGTTAAAATTTGGTCAAATAAGTTTCAAATGATAATGATTAATATTATAGTAAGCTATGTGCAAGTTTATAGAAAAACCTAATGAGTGAATTTTCTGTAAACTGAGCAAAGGTGAAATTTTTTAGGTTGTATTCAATCGTTCATGTTGCCATGGAAACTACAAAAATGTCAAATTTTACCTCAATCAAAATCTTTCATCAGTATATTTTTCATATGCCAAGTTTCAGCTCGTGAGCTGCGACCCTTCTCTTGCTATAATTTGGCAAATGACATACTCACAAACTGCCAAAACTGTGTTCAGCCACCTTAAGAACAGAATTCAATGACCCCTAAAGTAAAATCCACTAGCCCCTGGTTATTGGATCCTACTTTCTCTGCATGCTGTAGCCATGTACATAATTCTCATCTCTTTATCACAGGAGGCCGACCAGTTTTTATTAAACAGCCCTCTGATGTTGTAGCTGAGAAAAACTCACCAGCTGACCTTAAATGTGGTGTCTCAGAATCTTCCAAAGCCATGATCCATTGGCTTCATAATGGTGTAAAAGTTGAGGATGACTCAAGGAGAGTCACCATGGCAGATGGAAGCTTGCACTTTTTTCGGGTGACAAGAAATCGTAAACAGACTCATGCAGGCATTTACCAGTGTGTGGCATCCAATTCTTATGGCACTGTCAGAAGCAGAAATGCATCTTTGATAGTTGGAAGTGAGTTTTTTATTTTTTTTACAATATTGCTTTTTACATTTTCCAGTTAGAGAGTAAAGAGTACAATGTAGAAATAATAATGGTTGTCTTTATTTGGGTTCAAAAAGCTCAGAAACGTCCAGTTGTGGTCAGTTGAACATTGGGATTGAAACAAGAAAAGTGTTCATTGTTTCAAATTTTTGACCATCTGCAAAGTATGACCAGCCACATTGTGCACTTGGAACTGTTCAATATTTTCACTTTGTTCTTGGAAACTTTGAATGGCTAGACATATAAATTTTAGTGCAGTTAAAGTGGTTCCATTGAAAGGAGCACCCAAACACACCAATTTTCAACCGGTCAAAAATTTGTCAGGTGCCTTGTGAATGTAGCCTGATTTTAACAGCATGTTTTCTATCAATCAGCATTCAAGTCCACCTTCCGATCTGAACCTAAAGACCAAAGCGTCTTTACTGGTGACACTGTGGTGCTGAGCTGTTCTGCTCCAAAAGGGCGCCCCCTGCCTACAGTCTCCTGGTTACATGATGGGCAGGTGATTTCAAATAGTAGTAGAACACTCATTTCACCAAAAGGAAACCTGACAATCTCTTCAGTTACTAAAGCCGACCAAGGATCTTATATGTGCAAAGCAGTTCATCAACTTGGGACACGGAACAGCCAGCAGGCCATTCTTACTGTTAAAGGTACTCTTCTATGAATGATATAACACTGTCTTAGATCTGCAAAAAAAAATATTTTCTACCCCACCCCATTTAGGTGGGATCATGTTTTGAATACTTGAATTCCCAAAGACCAAAGTAAAACTTAAAAAGAAATGTTTAAATAGTGTAATCTGATTCGTTGTTGTGGAAAGCATATTTATGTCACTCCGAAGTCTCTGATTATCTCAAAATCTCTCATTTATTTTTTACTTTTAGATTTTGTAAATCCCCTAACTGTTGTACCATCTAAACAAGTTGCCTACAAGGGGAATAGCACAACATTTCAGTGTAACTACGATGGTGGCTCACAAGATGAAGTGACATGGCAAAAAAAGGATGGATTGCTACCCAGCGGGCGGCATGTTATTGATAAGGGCCAGCTAAAAATAACTGATGTTGATTTTAAAGATGAGGGAACTTATGTTTGTAAAGCTACTATTGGACCAAGAGTACTGACTTTTGAAGCTACCCTCGATGTTCAGTGTGAGTATCATTTGAGGCAGCGTAGCCAAATGTTTTGAGCGCTGACCTTGGGATCCCGAGGCACCAAGTTAAAACCCCATCCTGACCACTTCCTGGATTGTTCCTGGTAGTCCAAGTTGAACTCCTCGACCATACTTTTAAACAATCATAATGATTACATTTAAAATCAGGCACTGAATAAGGAATTAAAATTTCTCTGCACTCTCTGTTAAATAATCACCATCCCTGAAATATGCAACCCCTTGCAGCAATTATCCAAAGAAATACGTACCCATCTACCATGGTGACCTAAGTGGAGTACAACATGTGTAGATAATTTGCATAGTATTTTGCTGTCTCCCACAAGCACTAGAAAAAAGGGAGTAGCAAGTGAAATGTCTGTATCTCTTATCTACCAAAACATTGGATTAAAGATTTATTCTTCTGCTTCATGAAGTCACTTCAAACTTTCTTTTTGCGGTCCCTCCATTGTTTGCTTTGTCCTCCTTTGGCAAAAAGAAGCTGCCTAACGGGTTTTGTTATGGTGCAATGCAGGATTTTAGTATATTACTATGTAATACATATATCTTGGTGTGTTTTGTGTGATCTCCTTCGATTATATGGTAAAAGGACAGGTAAGGGGTCAAATACAAAGGTTCTGATGCCGTTGGTTGCATCTAAGCTTGTACACCTGAGGAAAAAACATGTTCTAATTGGGTGCAAACATGACATGTTTTACCACCAAACATTCGAAGTTTGGAGTACGTGGCTGTTGTCAACTTGATTTGTTTTCACTCAACAAAATATTCTTTGCAAGAATTTTAAGATGTTAAGAATCATTTCTGGAGGCAAGTGGGCTGTTTCTGAGCACAAAATATGCCTTAAAGTTGAGAAAAATGAAAGATAAGCAGAACGCGCTGATCAAAAGCATATAAACAACTTAACTTTGGTGTGACAGTTTGCTTTAACGGCTGTCAAGCTTCAAATGTTTGGCGTCAAAACACGTCATGTCTAGCACCCTGTTAGGACATTTTTTTGTCTCGTGTCCATGCTTAGCTGCAACTGACGGTAAGTGAATTCATTTACCATCACTTCTCTCTTTCAGCTAAAGCAAAGATATCCGAAGGTCCAAGAGATGTGATTGTTTTTGAAGGCAACTCTACCAAGTTTAGTTGTGTCGCTCAAGGTGACCCCCAGCCAACAGTTTTCTGGCGATTAAACAGACCAGGTTCAAGGCCATTGTTTCCAAATGAAAACTATCAAGGTCGTTTCTTTGTATCAAAATCCGGTGAACTTGAAATTATTGACATAAGGAAAGATGATGAGGGCGTCTACGTTTGTATGGCTCTTAGTCAGAATGGACTCACCGAAGCGAAAGCACAACTTACTGTCGTTGGTGGGTTTGACTGTTATTGCTTTGTGCCTCTTTGTTGAAACCAGTTGGGATCATTCAAGTATGTGCTCTAAGAAAAATTGAAGGGAGCCTAGTGCTGTGAACCTGTGACACAATCCAGGCTAGCATTTGATTTCTATGAAAAAAAACAAACAAACAAGGGATTTCATTTGTAGCATACACATATAGCCATCGCACTTGCCAGTAGAAATTTTTTAAATAATATTTGAGCTCAAAAACCCTAAAAAATTCCAGAGGTCAAATGTGATGGTTATACAGATACACTGCAAACGAATCCACCTGAAGATTTCCTAGGTGCTCAAGAGTATAATTTGTTAGGTGCCAGGGCCACCGGGTACAGCTAGAGCACAACCTTGTCGTTTGTTGAACCTGCCGTTGTGCAGGTCAACTCTTAGTATTGAGAACAGTAAATAATTGACGTGGGTGAAAAGGAAAGCACTACATTGAATATTACTTGTTTTAACCTTGCATGCTAAGCAGGGTCCCCACGCCCAGAGCAGTGTTTGGTGTGTTTGTTTGTGTTCTACCTTTTATCCAGTGGCTTGCCAACTTCCCACATGATAGTACTAACAGGTTATTAATAATTTTATGTGCAGGTATCAGTGTTTACTGTATGTTATCTTAGTGCTATCATTTTGAACTTGTATGCGCTCCATATTATGTCTCTACAACCACATGCACGTTATAGATACATATTACAAAAGCAGAAGATGAAAGTCAAACTTTCAATGTTACTGTTTTGTCCAAAACCTATCTTGCACCAGATACAAGAGCCTGCATATTGCTTGCCTTTTAAACAACGTTTTTTGGCCAAATAGTTAGAGAGAAAAGCTTGAGTAGGGTTTAAGTCTCAGCATTTTTTGGGGGGAAATTTGTAGTGGCAGGTGGGTCAAGCCGTGTGTTGTTTCTCCTTAGGATCAACAGATGTTCCTCCATCAGTTGTTTCTGGTCCATCGAACCAGTCAGTCTTTGAGGGAACCAACGTGCAATTCTCTTGTAAAGTGGACGGCATTCCAAAACCATCTGTTGCTTGGTTTAGACACAATGATGTTGCCCCTCTCCAGAATAGTTCATCTACTATGATGACACAGTCAGGACAAACATTTCATCTGAGTATCTTAAACATCAGCCTTAATGACCAAGGAAGATTCAAATGTGTTGCTAGCAGCAAATTTGGAGCAAGCTCAAAAGAAGCAGAACTTGTTGTTAAGAGTAAGCTTTTACGTTGTGACCTTGTTTGTAGAAAAGAAATACTTTAGTGCATTAGAAGCTGCAGCCAGTTGCAATGGTATGATTCAGCTCTCCTGTTATCAAATTTGCACAAATTAAACGACATCATTGCATTGACTACGTTGAACAGGATAGAGGGGGGCAAAACATCCTCCAAGGCATTTTGAAACCTGCAGTTCCCAGCTTGAAGGTTTGCCTTAAAGGCCCATGTTCACCCAAACGGCTTTGCGTGCTTGTGTTTTTGTTTTGAAACAATTCTTTTGTCAAATGCAGTGTTTTGATTGGCTTCCACTTTTGAGGAGCATTGCCTGATCATACTAAAAACGACTGCGAGGGAGATTAGCTTTTTTCAAGCTTGACCGAAGCTTAACAGAGACAGTATCAAAGAGGCCAGTAAGACTTTAATTCTTTTCCAAATAGAGGCAGATATATCGCCGACTTCATTAAATGTCACCGGAGAAAGCAGTTCAAAATTTAAACTGGTAGTGAATGCGTATGCATGCTTTGTCGAGTCCGATGAACGCAATGAAGGTCATAAAATTACGAAATGTCTAAGCACCAGGTGAGATTTTCCTGAAGCCCGTTTCGATTGTGAAATGTTTTCATTGCTCAATCTATTATTTTGTGTTAAGAGCGTGTCTCCGTAAAAACCGACCAGTGATTTCGGATCAAAAAATTAATTTTCCTTATATTCTGGGATATTAAAGTCTTTACCTGATTAGTTACAAAAATGCATTTTGTTTGACCGAAAACGCGAAATATAATTTTTTACGAATTTTTGAATTTTCGACCAGTTGGCACCGGCGCCATAGCCTTAGAAACTGCAAAAATCGCCTACATTGCCGGTGCTACAGAAAACAAGCAACTCGTTCAAGAAGCCCGATTTTCTTCTTAATATACGGATACACCACTGTAGATGTCCTAGCCATATCACAGTTCCGAATTATTTATAAATTTTGACGGCAAGAATCTTTTTTCTTGCATGCGTTATCGGCCTTCCATCAAAACACGAAAATAGCTCAACTTTGAGGGCAGTTTAAAAAAGTGTGGCACCTGTCTCAAACTTGCCATCTGTATTAATACAAACTAGAAATGATAGTAAAACGTAAAAAGGAATAAAACTTTTGTGCTCTTGACGTTTTCGAACTTGACCGCCATTTGAATTTACAGAAATTTCGAAGACAAGATAATCAACGAACACTTGCCTTGTTATTCTCCTCCTTTAACTTCGCTGTTTGTAATGTCCTTCTTGGTTTGTGGAGGAAACTATTGTGCCTGAAGCAATCGCTTTTACTATACAAATATTGGTTTTCTTAACATTAGTCCTCCAACGGCATTTTTTGTCTTGTTTGTGATAAAAGTAATGGCACTCGTTGCTGGCCGCGAGCGTGACACGGTTGTTTCGTGACATTCAAATTTTTTTCCGCTGTTTGTTAGATGTAATTGCCTTTGAATCGCCATACATTGATAAATTTACTTCTTTAGTTTAACGTAGATGCATTGAAAAAATTGACTCGACACATTTTAGAGAAGGAAATTGAGAATCCGCTAAAACGCTACCAAGAGAGAATGAGATTACGCTACTAAAGTCCGTTCCAGGCCCCACTGTTGCACGGAAAATCATTGGACTGGACTAACACGTCGAGGAGTTTTTTAAAAAGTTTCTACGTAATTATGTATAGGTAATAAAACCCAATAAAGCCAATAAAAATGTGTACAGCTCTATAAAATGATTCACAAGGGCTAACGTACTGGGCCGTGGCCATGAAACGTCAACTCTTGCTCTCTTTATTTGTCACATAATTATGCATCCGAAGAGCTCATGCAGCTTTTGTAGCTTTTCCATCAGGTAGCGGTAAGCATTAAGACTAAGAACCTGGGTCTTAAGGTTTCGTGTTAGTGCATATTTTTATGCCTGTAGAAGAGCAAGCAAGGCACTGGAAGGATTTTTGTTGTTTCGATCTGACAATGGAGCGCATGAGCTAAATCGTTGATCCTCAGCATTTGGCGCTATTACTTCAGCAATGCATATTTCTTTTTCCATGTCTGTTGCTTCATTCCACCTGCCTCATAGTATGCCCTTGTCAATGATTCTTTCTTTATTGTCAAATTTTTGCGTTGTTTCCTGAGTCAGGTGCATCTACTCTACTAAAAGCGGAAATGTTGATTAATATTAAATTGACTTTCAAGAATACTAGAAATCTGGATGCAGAAAAAAGAAAAAGTTTGTAAAAATCTTCCGTGCAAATTTAACATAAAGCAAAAATCCAGAACGTCTTTGTAAATATAACCTAGCCTGCGTAGCATGGCGGTTTTGTCGCGTGAACGATCATTGCTCCCGCCCCAATCTCCTCGCAGTTTCACAGCCCTCGTCCGCCTTCAGGCTAATTGTTGGTTTTCACATGACGTCACTAAAATTCAAACTAAAAAACTTTCGATCCTACGGAGATTTTACTTTCACGGTGCATTAGAGCAGCTGAAAACTAATTTTCATACAAATTTTCGCTTCAAAAGGGTTCTTGGTTTTGTGATAGAGGACGCTTGAATTTCTAAGTTTTTGCGTGACGCGGCATTTACATGACGGCCAAGAGAGCTGTCATGTAGGTTAAAAAAATGACTTATTTCAGGAAATTTTGCTATTTAAACAGATCATGTATTAGAAAAAGCATTACTTTAATATTTATGAGTTTCTCGAGGAATAATTTCACGCTTTTGTAGCAACACTCGGTAACAGATGTTTCTGTGGGTTTCCGTCCGCCATGTTGGAGCTCATCCAGGTGAGCACCAGCATGGCGTCTCCATACAAATCTCTATAAGTTTGGGTAAAACATTTCTTCGGATATCTCGTATATGAAATATTCCTCTGACCTGAATCTTGGCGAGGGTCTTTGTACATGTACCTCCTTTCATTTCCCAGATTCTGGACTTTATCTATTGGACGGTTTTGATTTTTATTTTGATCTATTTTGAATGGCGTGACACTGAAAACCAGCAATAAGTAACACGGAAAGGGAAGAAGACGAAAAAAGGATTGGAGGTCACATTTGAAGATCGACCTCGGGACTTCTCCCATAGCAGGCCGCGCAATAACCAACTGTACCAATACTTGCCCCTCAAAAGCAAGTGCAAACGCAAAGTAGCCGTAGAAAGCCTACCTGACCGAGTAGGAATTATGATCATTTTTTAGCTTTTCATTGCTCCTAAATGAAGAAGATATCGACACCTTCTTAAAGGGCGCCAGTTTCGAGCCAGTTGCAGCCCAGATTTTTTGATCAGTTATGTCTCACACAAAGGAACAGACCCGCCCTGTCACGAATATCAGTTCTTATTTTAAGTGGTTCGTTATATCTTCCTGTCATTTTCACAACGTACATACTGAATATTTCGGACCTCGAAAATCTCTTCAAGGAGAATTTCCCAAATCCGAGAAGGAAAACTTTGATGAAGAAATTACTACCCCTTGTCTGCTTGGTGTCCCGGGGGGTACTCCCTTACAAGAGCCTAATGGGGATGTGCCGCTGGATGGGGTAGCATTTTCACAACTGGAGTGACTATTATGGGGTCGCATTTTTAATAGAGTTACTAGAATGGGGTCGCAAATTTTCGAATTTTGGGGGTAACTAGGGAATCAAAATGGGAAGATTCTCGGTTAAAAAGATCAGAAAGTTGTTTATTAAATTTAACAATAAGCTTGCATGGCCCGGCTTTTTAAAGGACTGACAAGGTAGATGCATAAGTAGAAAGTGACTAAGTTGGGATCGCAAAAATTACATTTTCCAAAATGTGACTAAGATGGGGTCTATAATTGGCCGAAAAATAGACTAAAATGGGGTGGGGGCTCTGAGAGGCCAGCGGCACATACCCAGGTCTTTTTAGCAAAGACCTCGAGGTCGGGTGTCACGAAACAGTCACGCTCGCGGATACAACATTTTACAAACCAGATAACATTGCAACAAAACAGGTATAAACGCGGAATCATCGGTCAATATAGTTTCAAATGATTAAGAAATAACCTTAACATGAAAAAGAACTAAGGTTAGATCCATCAAACCATCAAGTGAAGTTGGACTTTCACGAGCAAAGCGACAAGGCAAGTGTTCGTTAATTATCAGGTCTTCAAAATTTCTGTAAATTCAAACGGCAGTCAAGTTCGAAAACGTAAAGAGCACAAAAATTTTATTCCTTTTTACATTTTACTATCATTTCTAGTTTGTATTAATACAGATAGCAAAGTTCAGACAGGTGCCACACTTTTTTTAACTGCCCTCAAAGGTGAGCTATTTTCGTGTTTTGATGGAAGGCCAATAACGCGTGCAAGAAAAAAGATTCTTGCCGTTAAAATGAATAAATAATTCGGAACTGTGATATGGCTAGGACATCTAGAGTGGTGTATCCGTATATTAAAAAGAAAATAGTGCTTCTTGAACGAGTTGTTTGTTTTCTGTAGCGCCGGCAATGTAGGCGATTTTTGCAGTTTCAAAGGCTATGGCGCCGGTGCCAATCGGTCGAAAATTCAAAAATTCGTAAAAAATTATATTTCGCATTTTCAGTCAAACAAAATGCACTTTTGTAACTAATTAGGTAAAGACTTTAATAACCCAGAATATAAGGGAAATCGATTTTTTGATCCGAAATCACTGGTCGGTTTTTACGGAGACACGCTCTTAATTCTTAGGAGGCTTAGGTATGTGTTCTCGAAAGAATAAGCGAGAAGTTGTGTTTGCAAAACGTCGAAATTATCAGCACTGCTTACAGTCTTGTCGCTGTATAATAATCGCTGTGTTACAGTTTCTTTAGGTTTGGCTAAGGACTGGTTTGCTAATAATAGTTCTCGCTACTTCAGAGCGATACACCAGATGATCAGTTAACGTTAAGGATATCACTCGCTTCACAGGTTAAATTAAATAAAGCATTGTTCATGTTAGATTGACTCGCTTGTATTGCTTTCAACTGATTTCAACGGGACCTTTGTTTACAATTGAACATCAACATTCGATAGTAGAAGGAACTCGGCAAACACGCTGTTTGTAGAATTTGCAGCCAAGAGCTTCTTTCCCATCTCTCTAGAGATTAAAAAAACGGATCCGCAGAGACGAATGTACTTCGGCGACCCCAGTCGATGTGGTCTTCCAACCATACGTTTCGATGGCGCCGCCATCGAAAGTACTGCAGTGAAACAAACACTCACAGAAACAAAAAGGCTCGATACCAGACTAAAATATTCAGAAAGATGTAAAGAAAAATACCAAAAGCACCTGTTTAGACTTTCTTTTAAACCAAATTTTGCGAACTGTGGAAGATTAACAAGGATTGACTCTACACACTGAAGGCAGCGATTTTCAACTACGCGAAATGTTTTTTTCTTGAGTACAGGGCGCGCAATGCGTCTAGGGTGAACATGGGCCTTTAAACTTTGTAAGCAGCAATGCATTCAGTAGCATGAGATGCATGGATGTCCATGATCAAAAGGTGCAACAACTGCAGAGCTGTACCATATCAGACTGCCAAGGGAAAAACTCACCAAAACAGTGGGGGTCAAAATGCACCTGTTGTGGCTGTTGCTGTTGATTTCAGAGTGAACTTAAGAGCAAGAAAATCTCCTTGTCCCATACTACTGGATGCAGTGATTTTGTTGCCTCTTGTGTTCTGCATCCCTGACACATAAAAATCCCCAAAGACACAAAATAATTCATGGCATGTTTCCCCATAGGATGCAGATAGATCAATCGATCTGAACAAGATAGTGTATCTGTAGAAACATCCCTTTCGTGTAATTTTTGTGGCAGTTATTATGGCTGTTGTTTAACAATGCACATTTCTTTTAGCCTAATTGTTGTGCTTTAAAATAGAAGGACTATATTTTAATTTCAGTATAATTATTGTATAGCAGAGTTTTGGAGTCTGTCTTCAGATTAACTGCCTGGTTACATAAAGGCCCAAGCATTTTCAATTTTGGACTGGTTTTTTTGAGCTGGGACTCATTGGTTTTGGACTGGGACTCATGATTTTTCACAAGATGAGACCCAGGACTCACCATAACTATTTGTAACAAAATCACTGTGGATGGGATTTTTTTTCAAGCCTTGTAATCAGCATATTATTCGTATACTTCCCCACAACAAATAATTTTAACCCTTTTTTTGAAGCCTTGACAAGAAATTTACTCATTTTTTTCTTTACAGAGGTCATTATTACTACCACTTCTCCTCCTACTACAACACCCACCACTGAACCGACACTTGCTCCTCTGGATCTGGTGGCAGCTGCTGCTACACATGACACTGTGTCCCTTGTGTGGAGCTCTGTCCTGCTTGCTGACACATCAACTGTCATGTACATTGTGGAATATCAAAAGATTGACAGCAACGAGCAGTGGGTGGTGGCTGTGGATTCACTTAAGGCTAATAAGTACACAGTACGCCGCTTGAAACCGGACACAAGTTATGTTTTCAATGTTAAAGCAGTTGATCAAAATGGAGTTGTTTTGACTCAAAGCTCACAAAAAGTGTTCAAGAAGACACACAAGAAGACTGTGGTTGCAATTGGTAAGTTAGGTCTTGCTTTCACTTTTGACTCTGGGAAGAATAGGCTGGTTAACCTTGGCAGGATTAGCTCTGTCTGTAGAGAACTTGACAGCAGATCAGGTGGTCAAGGTTCAATTACCAGGGACGGGCCAGTACTCAGGGTCTTAAAATAACTGAGAAGTGAGGATACTCCCTGTGCAGTGCAAGCGCCTAGATCTTCACGTGGCTTGGATGACCGCGTAAAATGGCCGCCCCATCTCCAGTTGGAGAAATAACAATAGTGTCCCCAATTAGTACTCCTGTAATAAATACATTGACACAATAATAAAGTGCTTTTTAAAGTAAAAAATTGCCTCAATCTTTATAGGTTCCTTTCTTGCGATGATCATGATGTAGCATGTGGCAATGGGCAATATTCTTAAAATCACCTTTGACACCCAGCTTGTACTTCTGTGGTGACTAAAGAAACCTTGGTTGTGTTATTTTAGTAAATATTTGAAGCATTCATGACCGAGAAAATATCTGTTTTGTTTTTAGATCCCACACCATCATTTTATCCTGGTGATAATGTGAAGATTGATGTTTATCCAGTTCCCACTGGATCAGACCGGATTAATATTTCCTGGACTGTAAGTACTAAAATTGACTAAAAATACACTCGTGGTGTGAATTTTCTTCAATTCCACACATTTCCAGTTACTATTAATATTAAAGACTGTAAAAGTTCATAACAGTGAAGAGTAAAACATTTTTGTATTTCATCAATATAACATTGCTTTTTTTATTTCTCTGATGGGTCAAAGTAAGGTTGTTTTTCTTCTTCATGTTGCTTTAGTGCCCAAAATGAAACTCTTGATTGATCCTGAATGTAATTTGATTTTCTAAAATACTTCCAACACAAGTTACAAGTGGTTTCATTTGGATGGTTTCGCCATGGCATTTCATCAACCATGTGTTGTATTTCTTCAAGTTGCAGTTGCAGAAGTGCACTTAGCTACTCCAGCTAGTTCCCAGGCACTCCTCAAATGTTGTGAGGCATGTCAATGAAACAGAACAGTGCATGATTAGGGAACTTAAGCCACAATGACAGCGATGATGGCAATGAGAACTCCAAAACAGCAATAAGTTAAAATTAACCAAACACCAACTTTGCACATGCATCATGCTCTTTTGTACATTTCTTTGCCTTCGTTGCCCAACTACAACATGAAACTTCTTAATTTTACACTTTATGGAGTATGTGAATACAAGAAAATAGTTTTCTTTTCCTAAAGTTAGAGTTAAACTCCAGAAAAATTCCCCAACATTTTGACTAACTGAACGAGGTGGAATAAGAATGACAAAGTTTGAATAGTGCAAGTGCCTTTTTCCAGTGAAATTTTTTGTTGCTTTAGCCATCTTGGTTGCTTACTGCACTTTTCAAAAACATGCGAACTCTGAAGTTCACAAGCCACCTTCATGATTACGTTTTTCGCTGCCGTCAATTGTAATAATTATAATTAGGATTATTACGATCACAAGCAACAAATCTTGAAACACAAAAACACACAAAATGGGTAAAAATCCACAAATCAAAAACCGTGATCCCTTGAAGTAGCCTTCTGTTTTCTAAGAGGTCTGCTAAGATGATCGATGGCAGTAAAGGATGGAAACGTCAGATGACTTTTGAACTTCGGAATTCGCCTGTTTTTGAAAAGCGCACTAAGCTCCCTCAAACTGGCAGGAGGCAACAAATTAGTTGTTTACAAGCACAGCGAAGCAGGAAACAAATTTAGTTTGTGGCACAAGTAGGACAAGAAATTCAGCATTTGTAGATTGTAAGTCTGGTGTGCTGGTCACTCAGTGATGCTGCCTCAGTTTAAGAAGAAAGAAAACAATGTTAGCATTGGATTTTTTTCTCTTACAGCTCTCCAGGCCAGTCGTCATATCAAGAGTGGTTGTTTTCTGGAAAAAGAAAGCCTCTCGTAAACTGAACTACAATGAAGACTTAATAATTCCAACCTCATGGTTTCTGCTAAGAGGACTTGAAGCCAATACTACTTATGAAATCCAAGTCCAAGTGACAAGTGACATTGATTCTATACCCATCAGTGATCCAGTGTTTGCTACAACACATGCAAAACGTGAGCAACGGATAGAGTTCAACCTCAGGTTGCTTTAATCCTTTAAGCTCCAATATCCACAAACAAATTTTCCAGTCTGATCACTTGCATTTCCTTAAAGAATTACCGTAAATCCACTATTAAGCCGCCCCTCTCTCTAATAAGCCCCCCTTTTCAGGGAAAGAAAGTTTATAAGGGCTTAGGGAAAGATCTTCTAGGAGGGGAAGATGGATGGGAAAAGAGAAAGAGGTATGACCGAGAAGGCAGTGGAAGAGGGACACACAGGATGTTTTGAACATGTCACTATGGCTTGTCAAAAACCCAAATGAATCGGCAGGTTTTTTTATTATTTTAGTTCTTCTTTGTTCAAGTGATTGACAACCCTGATTGTGATATCTGGTTGAAAGTAATTTTAGGCAGGGGTAGGGAGTGAAAGGCGCAATGAAGACAAGTGAGGCTTGATAAAAATTGAAAGCTTTAACTAAGTTTATAAGAGACTATTAATTTTATATTAGTATAATTACATTGATGATTATCGAAAATAGAGCGCTGTGATTGGCTAGGAGCTTCGCTTTATCCCGCTATAATCACCGCGCGGTGATTATAGCATTGAAGGGTAACAGTTTTCAAAATGGCAGCCAGAGTTTTTGATGTTTCGGGGTCGGAAATTGATCAATAATTTTATTTTCTCGAATAATCATCAATGTAATTATACTAAAACAATTAGTCGCCTGAGGCGACGTGAATATTGGCGAATAGTGACCTCGACTTCGTCTCGGCGACTATTCGCCGATATTCACGTCGCCTCAGGCGACTAATTGTTAAATATTAACCTTTCTGTTGAAATCTGTTGCCCCTTAGCTGGTATTATTCTGGGTGGTGGAAAAGGCCTGGTTCCAACAACAGACACGGTGCCTCCCAGTGGAGAGGTCA
The DNA here is from genome assembly GCA_038088405.1 of Porites divaricata. Lineage (NCBI taxonomy): Eukaryota > Metazoa > Cnidaria > Anthozoa > Scleractinia > Poritidae > Porites > Porites divaricata. The sequence continues at coordinate 6,515,283 of JBBMOI010000017.1, forward strand.
GTATAGTGGAGGCTCAAGCAGAGACAGGAGGCACGTGGTCCAAGATGAAACTGTTCATGCGCCAGCCATGGTTCATTGCTACCATGGGTGCTGTAGCTTGGATCATACTTCTGGTCATAGTGGTGCTGTTATACAGGCAACGACGCAGCAAAGAGAAGGCGAAGTCTCCTGCAAAAGGTAATCAAATCTATATACCGGTAAATCATATTTTGTAATAGTATTTATTTATTTTTACATTAAGTATATTACCGTTAAGCTCCGAAATATTTTGTTGTTGTTGTTGTTGTTCTTTCCTTGTGATGGAATGAATTAACTGTTGGTCAGCAAAACATACAGATTCCCGCCAGTTCTAAATAATTTTTGTCTTTCCTTTTCAGTCTTTGTACCCGTAGAAAACGGACCACGAAGTCCTACGTAAGTACTGTTTTAGTTTTGTGTTAATCATAGCTGCCACTGTTTTTCTTGATTCAAAAATTTTCCCTTATCAGTTTATAAAGAAGCTAGTTTAGTTTCATTTTAGTTAATTTTAGCACCTGTCAGCTCGGCATAAACTTTTTGAATTGTGAAGTAACAAAATGCTCTCGAAACTGTGGAAGAACACAGAAGAAATTAACTGAGGAGGCAAAAACTGCCATATTAAAACAGACAGCGTTTAGATTATCTACAAAACCACCAGCCTGGCTTTTTCCAACGTTACCGTAATTTTATGTGACCGTGATATGACGATGAAAGACGTGGTAAATTTTTCATCTTTTTCTGTAACCTGGGTACCAGACTTTTTTTTTCGCGTGCGGGTGGATGCTTCGGTGTCGACCGCAGGCCGACAGATCTTCAGCCTAAGCCGAAGTCACGAGCGGCTTTACCGAAACCGCAAACCGCGCATGAGAAGTCTCTGGCACTCAGGGTACTTTTTGTGAAAATAAGCAAAGCTATCAAATTGAAATGCCGCATTTTCTTCTAACCCCCAGGTTACTATTGCGCATTCGCGGCACGCATGTACCCAGCATACGTTTGCACGCGCGTTTTGACCTTCTATCCAAGAAATTATGGAGCAAGGACGTGATCTCGCTCTCTATTCCTAACCTCTGGCTATTACCAGTTTTCAGTTCTTATTGTTTGTGGATATTTATAGAACACGCACGTCCAAATTTCTTTGGATGGAGGAGCGTAATTCAGACATTCCTCAGCAGCTGAGTAACAATCATTCCAGTAACAGTTCAGTCTCTGACTGCACGAGACCTGTGGCAAACTGCTGTGGTGGGGGTGGAGGTAGCAGGAGTGTCTCCTGCTCAAACGGCAGTCTTGACTTCTCTAATAAAGTTACTTTGAATCATTTATCAGGTACGTAATGCTAATATATAGATTTAGCCAAGGCCAAAAGTGGAGTTCTCGTGGGAACTTTTAAGAAATTTTTTTCCCGGTTAAGTTTTCTGTGCCTGCGATCACTTGAATAGCATAACTGGTCAGCGGAGAACCTTAAAAATAAACGCGTCACCTCATTGATTTTTGCACCTGAGCCCACGATATAATCATATAACACTGGTAAGCGGATACCCTTTTTTGACAGTGTTCAATTGATCATTACTTAGATGTCCAATGTCAAGTTAAACACAATTTGTACATGTCTTGGACTTTCAAGTTGGTAAGACATTTCACATCCGCTAACATGGAAAGGGGGGAAGGAAGTACGGACGGACGATTTTGCCAGAACCAAAATTTCTTGGATAACCAAATTTTGTTAGCCATGGTTCTTTGTCAGGATATCAAACACCCAGAAGTGAATCGACCCTTTTACCGACTCCTACCGAAAAAGCACGACGCAGCCGACAGCAATTCCGGGAATTTGCATTTTTTCCAGGGTTGCCACTGTCAGGGAAAAGTCCCGGAAAAACGAAAATTTTTCAAGGTCAGGGAAAAGTCAGGGAATTTTTTAAAAAGTCTGGGAAAATCTTTGATATTGTCAAAGTCATTGAAAAGTCAGGGAATTCTGTTTTCCGGTTTATGGTTCATAAGTGTTCTTCAAGACTTTGAAAAGCATTTCCTTTCGGAAAGGATGAAAAGTATGCTGCAAAGCAAGCAAAGCGATCAATTTGACACTTAATTACGCCTGACACATTTAGTAATTGTGGTCAGAGGTTTTCGGCGTGAATGCTTTCTTCCAAATTCCTTCTTCCTCTTTCTGCGAAAAGCGGAAATAAGTTAAAAATTAGGAGAAAAATATCGATGGCCTGCAGAAAAAGCTAAAGTGAATGCCGGGTAAACATAGGTTGTCATTCGTTAATAAAAGGTCAGTGAAAAGTCGGGGAATTTTTAACTTTCTGATGAGTGGCAACCCTGTTTTTCTCGGTTATCAGATTGATAACACATTGTATCCATAAATCCATTAGGTCTTGTCGTTCATAGGTCTCAAGGTTTATAGGTCTCTTCTCGTTGGTGTTTCTTGTTGTTGCGGAAACCATTGTTGGTTCGCTTTTGTGTTGTGGTGTGGGTATTGTTCAGTGTCTTTGCAATCTTTTGTGTTCTTCCCGTCGTTTCGTGGTTTTTACTGTTCCAAGTGACGTTTTTGTAGTGAAGTGTATTTCAGTTGTCCGTTGTGATTACTTTTGCTTTGGTTTGCTCTAACACTGCGATTCTCTTTGTCTTTCCAGGAAGCAATAACCGTATAGAAGCAAACAGTTATATGGAGCAAAGCAAGCCTAACAACTTACCAAACTCACTGAATCGCTACAACGAGCACGTGAATAAGAGCAACAAGTTTCTAGATTCCCCGGCCAGCTGTAAGTAAAATGAACGTAATATTTTAAACTATTGCCAAAACCGTTTGTGCAGCTAGGAGTGCAGAGCGTACTGTTGTGTTTTGTCAGTAATGGAAAAGGAACAGTTTACTCAAGTCTCTCCAGCGCCAACCACTTGTTACAAGGAATCTGCTCTGACGAAAAGTTAGGATTTGAAATTTCAGCATTGGGGGTTCGATAGTGTTGCGTGATGACAAAAAAATTGCTGTGTTAAGGTATGCGTGCGTGCATGAGAATGGCTGTTCCGCGTGTCACCTTCCTCGGGGAAGCGATTTTCACGCGCTCTCGTGTATTTCTGTCACTCTACTATCCCTGAGGAAATGAATTACTTCTCGTAGTCTATCGCAGGCTTGTTACGTTCACGCGCATTTGTTAACTCATTTTGTTTCTTTTACAGCGTGTGGGACCCCAAATGGATCTAGAGACGCGTCTGATAGCACTCTGCCAATGAGTTTTCCTAGAGAGAGACTTCGTTACTACGACTACACACTCGATAGCGGCCCCAACAGAACCAAATCCAGGAGAAGGGACCCTAATCGGACACCGAGTGATACCAGTGATACGGAGAAAACCAAACCCAAGCTGAAGATCCAGTCTTTCGAGATGGCCGGCAACTTGCACAATACGAGTACATTCCACTCGGAGCCTCCACCAACATACGAGGCTGTGCTGAAAGAGACCGAGATGGAGATGAAGAAATACCCGCCTGGTGGTGCCAAGAACACGGAAGACGATAAGGAAAATGTTGAAGGAGAGAAGGAGTTAGAGGATGTTGCAAAGGAGGCGGGCAAAACCGATTCATCTGAAACGGCTGCTTTGGAAAGGCCTTCCAGCCCAGGAAGTGAACGAAGTTGTAAAACGTCAACAAGTTGTGGGTCACTTTCAAGGAAGAGAAAGGCTCTAAAACCACCTCCTCGGTTGGCTATTTTCAACTGGGCAGATCTTTTACCTCCCCCGCCCGTGGAGCCACCGCCCAGCAGCTTGGGTTCCCCGCCCCCGTCTCCCCCTTTTAGCGAACGAAGTGCTATGACGGGAATGACTGGAAGAACTGGAATGAGTGGCATGAGTGGAATGACTGGTATGAGCGGTATGACGGGAATGTCCGGAATGACTGGAATGAGCGGAATGACAGGTCAAAGTGGATTAACCGGCAAAAGTGGATTGACAGAACCCACGAGCACCAGCTCTCCAAGTCGGCGTCATAAAAAGAGAGATGCTGCGACCAACGACGGTGAACTGGAATCTATGGCGAGCAAGTCGGAAAAATCGAAGAAATCTCGGTCGAAGCCCAAGCCAATTCCGATAGATCTCGAGGGCATCACGAGCGATATTATTATGCAATGGGCTGAGTCCGTAACGAACACGAGTGGATCCGAAGATGACTCGTCGGCATCCAGCCCGAGCCGAATTAGCGGAATCAGCAGCGACGGTTCATTCTTCGCAGATGCGGACTTTGCACACGCCGTGCGCGTTGCCGCCCAATGCGGAGGATTTAATACGGATGCGTACGGACTAATGGACTCCCTCGGGATACCTCCCCCGTATGCCGCGGCCCCCGGCTGGAAACGAAGCAATTCTTTTTCCAACGATAATGAGGCTACCGTAGGAACGGCGGCCATGTATGGACCGCGTCCTCTCAGAAAGAGATGGGAGACTGGGAGCGAAGGTGACCTTGAGTACACTCCGCCTAACCGTGTACGTCCGAGGTTAAGACGCGATATCGAAAAAGGACCCAGTGATACAGGTCCAAATCTCATGCGGACTCCCAGAGGGGTCCCGGGAGAGCTTGTAAGACATGCACCAGGTATGCGCGCTCCCGTACCTATCGTCCCTTCACAGCCGAGAAGACCGCTTCATAGGGCGACCCGACCAGGGGGACCCCCGGGGCAAATAAACCCTGGGATTCTTGTCCAGCCGTTGAAGAAGACAACGACGATAAGCGGAGCGGAGCAACGAGAGCCAATTAAAAAGAAGTACGCAATAGTAAAGAAGATCCCGCAGAGCCAGGAAACTGAAAAAGTTGGGGGCTATAACAGCGCAAGCATGAGCTCGAGCAAATCAAGCGCCAGCACCAGTACAGCAAGTACAGTAAAGAGTAGTTCTTATGCTGCGTCAGTGCGGGAGGACTCCGAGGCAGATGAGGTCAGCAGCAGTATTGTTTTCATTGTTAAGGGAAACTGCCCACCTACCCCTCCCCTAAACCAGCATTTTGTCTTAAGTGGAAAGTTCATGTATCTCATACATAACTTGTAATCCGAAGATCCCGGGGTTCAGATTCCGTTCCCTTTGTCGAGTCCCCGGTAAGGGAAATTCAGGGGTGCTGACCATTACACAAACCACTTGCACTGACAATCTTGTGCTTAAGAAATACCTCCCCTTTTCACCCTAGATTTAAACTGGTTTGCGGTTTGCAATTTTTCAACGAGCCAAGGCCGAGCCATAACTGTCCAAATATTATTTTGATCCCTTAAGTAGTCCTATATGAAAGTACTGCTGAAGAGGCTTCATTTGAATGGTAACACCATAGGATTTCATCCACAGACTTAAAAGTCCAAAAGTTAGAACTACGTTATAAATGGTTAGAACGTGTGAAAATAATGCTGAAAAATTTCATTTGAATGGTCAAACAACAAGATCTCGTCCAGAGACTCGTCTCTTCAGAGCCGCCTTGTTCACTGTCGGTGTGAAACGGTTAATATCTTAACCGTCCCTACACAAATTCTCCAAAGTGATCTCCATACATTCCCTTAAAGAGTATGTTGAGAGAATTTGATAAAAGAGCAAAGCATTTTCTCTTTGGTGATCAGTTTATCAGTTCTCATAACCTTATCTCTTGACAATGTTTGGATATTGTCAGGAGAAAATTAATGTTGATCACCATTGGGACTTAAAGGGTCAACGAAGTAATTACCTCGTTATTAGTAACGATATCATTGTGTCGTCATTCTTTTTGATACATGACGATTTTGTTTTCTTTCTTTTCAGAATGCTACGTAGGACTCGTGATGAAATCGTGGTACGTACGTGTAGATGACAAGCAGTCAACATACAGAAAAAAATTATTGTAATTACTATATCCTAGCTGATAAAAAATTCTAGACTATATTCTTAGCCCTGTTATTTAGCCTCTTATTCTAAAGCTTTAGCAACGGTCGTTTAAGGGTAAATAATTAGGTAGCGTTTAAATATTCTACAGTTTTATTCGGTACAAGAAAGAAAGTGAAAAACTTGGACCCGTGATCAATTTCTTTATCATACAGTTGCAGTTTTTCATCTGTATCTCGCACTGGATAAAATTATAAATAGTTGTTACCCAGGAGGGATACATTGGGAAATTGTTTGTCGCTTGTTGGTTGTGTTCTTTGTTTTATGGACTATTGTCAGGGTTAGGTTCATTGTTAAGGATGTTTTGTTTTCTTTGTTTTACGTTTGTTGTGAGTAATAAATTATATTACACCGGAGATGATCCAACAAAGCACTTAAAAATAGGCTACCTTCACGCGGGACCGTTCAATATTTTCGCTCAGTTCACACGAAACTTTGAACGGCTAGTCAAAATTTCTTACGGGAAACCCAAACGCACGAATTTTCCACCAGTCGTCCGGCAGCGTGTGAACCAAACGTAGCTTTATTGTCTGTTTCCTTAGGAAGTTAGCTTTGTTCCTCCGACTCTCTCGGCTTTGGTTCCCCAAAAGCACCGACACTGTAGGGAAAAAAGGTATATTGTTCGGTTTGTGTTCGTTTTCAGGGGTTGGTGAAGTCCCGGAAACTTAATTGTGATAATTAAATAGAGAGTTTAAGCTTCCCCCAGGTGATCTGTGACGTCACTGCGGGGGCCTGGGGAAAGAAATTTTAATGCCATATCCCATAAACCAAAGCTGACGGGAACAGATTGAATTGAATTGAATTGGTGCGCGCGTTGGTTTATGGGATACGGCATTAAAATTTCTTTCCCCAGGCCCCCGCAATGACGTCACAGATCACCTGGACGTATACGGCAAACGGTAAACGTCAGATTCAAGTTGAGGATTTCTCAAAATAGAAAATGAGCAGATAAAAACAGCTCAAAACAATTCTTATGGACAAAAAATTGCGTGAAACTGCTAATTTAGGTGTAAAAATAATGAACAGTAAACGACAAGTAAAGAGGAAACTTGGTCACGTGGTACAAATTCGCGTTTGCCGTTTGACGTAAACGTGATGTTTAACCTCTCTTGTGGGATTGAAGAATGTCGCTTGTCACACAAGGATACACTGTCCTTTGCTGGCACTGTTGTATGGCGAAGTCACACGGTGTTTTTTCCTGCGTTTAACAGTGTGTTAGCGGCTTGAAATATTTCCAAATTTTGACAGCTACTGAATGAAACTCGGGAATCGCGTTTGTATTAACCAGGTGGCTGAATTTAAAATGTCGGTTTAGTTT
>JBBMOI010000017.1:6525000-6825000 GCA_038088405.1 Porites divaricata
TTTACTGTTTTGTAACTTGAAAAGCTTTTAAACCGAATTATGATATTGATAATGTAAAAAATCTCGATTCTCTTTGAATACGGGAAACGCAAATCTAATAGTAAACACAGTATAGGAAAAAGAATCTGTCACTGCACTGAACAACAAACAATTGCTGGTTTTCAGTGTCACGCCATTCAAAATAGATGAAAATAAAAATCAAAACCATTCAATAGATAAAGTCTAGAATCTGGGAAATGAATGGAGGTACATATGCAAAGACCCTCGCCAAGATTCAGGTCAGGGGAATATTTCATATACGAGATATCCGAAGAAATGTTTTACCCAAATTTATAGAGATTTGTATGGAGACGCCATGCTGGTGCTCACCTGGATGAGCTCCAACATGGCGGACGGAAACCAACAGAAACATCTGTTACCGAGTTTTGCTACAAAAGCGTGAATTTATTCTTCGAGAAACTCATAAACATTAAAATAATACTTTTTCCAGTACATGAACTGTTTAGATGGCAAAATTTCTTGAAATAAGTCATTTTTTTTAACCTACATGACAGCTCTCTTGGCCGTCATGTAAATGTCGCGTCACGCAAAAGCTTAGAAATTCAAGCGTACCGCACAAAACCAAGAACCCTTTTGAAGCGAAAATTTGTTTGACAATTAGTTTTCAGCTGCTCTAATGCATCGTGAAAGTAAAATTTCGGTAGGATGGATAGTTTTTTAGTTTGAATTTTAGTGACGTCATGTGAAAACCAACAATTTCCTCTTTTCTGTCCTATATTTTACAAAAACTGTTTTTGGATTATGAATGAGAGCTATTGCGTAACTTTTTTCAAAATTCAGACCACAGACCTTCTACGGACTAGTTTTGTAGAATCCCTATATATCTCAAATCTTTAGGAGAATCAGAAATTGGTTACTGCTAGTGGCATATTTGAAAAATTAGGGGGAAAATAGCAGTTTTTTGGGGCGAAAGCGAAATATCTGAGAAAAATGATGGATAAATAAATCGACTTTTTGACGTGGACATATCGAGGCACTTCCGCTCAACACTCGATTGAGGTTATCAGTCACGTGCTTTACGACAACATTACACAGTTTCAAGATGGCGCCACCTCCACCACCACCGCCGCCACCACCGCCGCCTCCTCCAATCCTTGACGGGCCTGTTTCGGTTCCCCCTCCTCCTCCACCTCCTCCGATTGAACCTTCTTTGCCGGCCACACAGCCTCAAACTGAACAAACGTCATTGCAGCCCGGTAGCACACCGGCAGGCGACGAGAAAGTGTGGGAGAGACCATGGAGCGTTAGCGAGCTGAGGAAAGGATCTGCAAATTGGACACTTGCTGGCGATGCGGGGGTAGGTTGCTGCTCAGTTTTGTGTCCAGGGTTTAAGTCTGTAGCTTTCTTCCCTGAAATGTTGCGGAATTTTAAAAGCGTTTCACTCTCATCTGTTGTTTCCTCCGGACGAATGTAAATTGAAGTCATGAACTTGTCAATTACTTTGTGTCAGGTGTTAATTTCTCCTTTGAGGTTGCAAGTTTATGAGATTTGCCCATTCGATAGAGTGACATATGACGTTCCCAATTCAAGCAATTATTCTCCGATTAAATCGTGAATGAAGAAAACATACAGATGTAGGCGTGCACGAAGTTCCTTTTTACTTAATATATATAAGCTTAACAGATATCAGCTTATCACTGAAATGACTAATTTGCATCATAATATTTTATGTTAAATTAGGATTATTGATCACAACCACATAAACATGCACAGTCGGGATTATTGTTTCATTTATTTAACATTAAAAAATATCTAACATTATCATTCGATGCAAATGTTTCTTCCTTTTCATTGGCCACGAGCCCACCACGTGTCCTGCAAATAACTGCCCACAAATAATGGTGTGCTCATGCGCAATGTCGTTCAACTGTTTTTGGCTGCAAATACTACTCTGCTCATGCATAAATCTGCTCGCCACTGACAAATCACGATATTTTGCTCAACCTCGTCCAATAATTGGTAAATATTCGTGTGCTACCAATAATATTACATTAAAAGACATGTTAGGGCAATTGCTCCTCGTCCTCCTCCTCCCCACCCAGGTGCGGATCCAGGGGAGGTGAAATGGGTCAATTTTCACCCCCCTTTTTCTGAGCCCCGTCATTTTTTTTTTCTTATCCCTCAAATATTGATGCACAGACCTCAAACACCTCAACCAGGCTTTGGTTCTATTACATTATTACAAAACTTCACCCCCCAATTCAAAATCCTGGATCCGTGCCTGCCACCCCCAATGCCATCATTGCTGACTTACTTAGACCCTGATTTAAATGCTTCAATCAAAGTGGTAGAATATATCTTTCTTTTCACCCCTTCAAAAAAAAGATGTTTTTCTTAACATGCCCAGTTTTCTAACATGGCCTTGCAAGATTCCTGCCGAAAAATTACAAAATAGCACATTTAAAGCAACGGGGATGCCACCCCTTGTGATGCACAAGGGTGTTACAAGCCAAATAGTCATTTAGAAGTAAGTTAAGTAATTTTGAATGGCCTTTTATTTTATAAATAATTAGTTCAAGTGACTGATGGCAGCAATACACTTATCATTTTATATTAAGGTATAGGAAGGGGATGGAGTGGGAATGATATTACATAGAATGGCCCTTACTGATTTAATTAATATTAACATAACATCAGCAATATAACTAAAAATATTTCCTCATTCACTTAAAAATGTATTGAATTTTAAGTACACACATATTGTGTTATATGACATGAGGAAATGACCTTGAAATGCAGTAGCAGCAACTTGGCTGGGAGGAAATATTTTGAAATCAGTGTTCTCTGAGTGGAAATAGGCAAAGAGAAGGTATTGAAATTGTCAGATATAAAACCTCTTCTTGTGTCATTGGTTCAGGCTTTGCTCGTGGTCAGTTGCTTTCATTTAGGAAATGACAATCTTATCAAGATTTAACTGACCTCTGTTCAATAAGCAGATGTTAAAAATGTGCAGGAAACTAGCTCTGTTACTCATTCAAACATCTGCTGAGTTAGTCATTGTGCTCTTGCATTTTAGCCTTACATACTTTAAAGTGTTACCATCAAGATGCCATAAGAGCTGAGTGCTACTGTTCAACTCAAGGTGGTCTTCCTTTTGAATCTGTCAGCTAAACTCTTATGTGACAAGCTAATACCCAGGGTTGTCAAGAGTAGCTAGCTGCTGGCGAAAATCACCCCCTACTTAGTTAGCATTGGCTGGCTACTCTGCTTAGCATTTCTTTACAGATGGCATTTTTTAAATAAAATATCCCTGGAATGACCTCTTACTTTGATAACTCATCCATCTACCTCGAAGCTTTCTGACAACCCTGAATGCCTTTTACTTTTTCTTTGGTTTTCTCTACTACTCGGACTGAAAATTTATAAGGAAACAAGCCAGGACCTTATGACTTCTTTTGTTTTTCTCTTATTCAGCTTCTTTTGTACCTGCAAGAATTTTCACAAAAGATGATCTCTCAGACCCATGAAATTGAAACCCAGGTTGATGGTTTGGTCAATAGCACAAAGGTAAGTCAACAAGCTACAAAGGGGCCACTGTCAAGTGTCACCCTCGAAAAATAAAGTTGATTATTATTATTATTAAAGTCACTCATGACAAGAATAGAAATGACAGAATTAACAGGAAAAATAAACAAAAGAAACAGAAGACTGCAATAAGTTTTTTCATTCTTTCTTTTGTTTCAGCCTTAAGTTTTCCACCAAATCTAAATTAACATCCTGGAATCATTTGACAGTGTATAGACGAATCTTTGCTGATGTCATTGTTTACATTTTTGTTCATTAGCATACGGGTTAACCCATAGCAGACGTCGTTGTATATGTACAAGTGAGGCTCAAAAGTTGAAGAGCTCGTTATTTTGAGCAGTTTGTGCAATTTTCTTCTCTCTGCATTCAATGACATAAGAAATAGCAGCAATCAAAAACTGCAAAGTTGCTGGGTTGCAAAAACACTAATCGGCTCCTTAATTTTATTCTTTGCAAACTTCGATTTTTTGGAAGTGAATTTCTCCAAAACTATTTGGTATATCAGGCTCACATTTTTGAAGATAACAGAAATTGTTATGCTTTTTCAACCTTCAGAGTTGTTATTTTAATAGCTTGATCAGGGAATGAAACATGTATGTTAGTGAGGCAAAAATTGTAATCAAAGCTTGAGCTATAAACCAGATTGTTTATGAAGGTCGTCAGTATATAAGCAACTGCCATTGAAATTCCCACATTTTTGTATTTCTTTTTGACAGGGAATGGATTCCAAGGTGCAAAATACAATGAATGACTTCTTAATGTTGTCTAATAATCAGTTCATTGAAAATGTAAGTAATGCTCTCTAAATCTTTCCAATTGTTGATGTCAGTATTCCTACAGTTTTGTCACTTGATCAGACAGATCTACAGACATTATTATGCAGGCTCTGAATGAAGCAAGGAGGAGGAGGAGGGTGAGGCAATGAAGGAAGGAGTGGGGGGTAAGGCAATGAAGGAAGGAGTAGGGGAAGAGGGTGAGGCAATGAAGGAAGTATTGGGAGAGGAGGGTGAGGCAATGAAGCAATGAAGGAAGGAGTAGGGGATGAGGGTGAGGCAATGAAGGAAGGAGAAGGGGGAAGGAGGGTAAGTCAATGAAGGAAGGAGTAGGGGAAGAGGGTGAGGCAAGGAGGAAAGTTGTGGGAGAGGTGGGTGAGGCAATGAAGGAAGGAGTAGGGGGAGGAGGGTGAGACAATGAAGGAAGGAGTTGGGAGGGGGTAAGGCAATGAAGCAATGAAGGAAGGAGTAGGGGAAGAGAGTGAGGCAAGGAGGAAAGTTGTGGGAGAGGTGGGTGAGGCAATGAAGGAAGGAGTAGGGAGAGGAGGGTGAGACAATGAAGGAAGGAGTTGGGGTAAGGCAATGAAGCAATGAAGGAAGGAGTAGGGGAGGAGGGTGAGGCAATGAACCTAAGCTGTTCAGGCTCGACCGGGAATCAAACTCTGACCTTTGCAATGACCATGACTCAAATATATAAATTATATTTTTCTGACTCTAATATTACTCTGATCTTAGTTGGACCTTTCATGGTACCCATAAATATATTGGGTTTTTTACTATTCTTATCCCAACTAGCGTGTGTATGAAGAAGATGTTAGCAAAGATGAAACCAATGAAGTAGAAGAGAAAACTGCAGAGCCAGAAAAGGTATTTATTTTATTCAATGCTTGCAGTATTATTCTGTCCTGTTGACATGGGCAGTGATAACTCAAGCTTACTCCCTACTTCATTTGATGGCCTTAAAGATCACATTCTCTTTTTTGGTGAAAATGAGATGCATGCAGCTTATCCAGTACATTCAATAAAAGCATTCAGGTCAGTAAACATTACACTGAAACTTAAGAATATTAACAGTTTTCCTCTGGTCTTACAAAATTGTGCAAGGGTGGGATTTGGTGCACTGATGTCTTCACCTCTTAATGAAACAACATCACAGGTTAGGTTTTGCTGTCAAAGTTGTTTTCAAATTCTCACTACTGTACAGTGTTGAGATTGCTACAAGAATATTGCATTGCATGCTGCTCAGTCAGTTCCCAGAGAGGAATTATGACGCCCCCAACCCCGCCCGCCCCCACCCACCATAACAATGATAAAGGTGCTCATCGTCAAGTTTCAAAAATGCTTTCCATTTTCTGTTCTTTTTTAAATTGGAAGTGTCCCGCGAGCCTCAATTCTGGCCTTTTGAAAAGAATGTGATACCCTATTGGGGGGCGCTGTACTGCAGTACAGTATACGTACCATTTTGTTTCAAGAGTTTAGCTTGACTGGTTATTTCATAAGTACAGTCAAACCTCGATTATCCGTACTATTCGATTATCCAGACTTTTTTCTCTGGTCCTAATTTTTTCATGAATATTAATTAGTTGTGATCTTGAAAACTCGGAAGTGCAAAAAGCCCAATAAAACTTTCAAAAGACTGTTGAAACAGCGTATTATTAAACTGAAAGTTTTTATTTGTAAATACATACAGGCTGTGTAGATTTCACAATTAAAATGAGGTTTTCTTTGTTGTATACCTTTTGTTTACATTTCTATCTCATTAATATTCATGTTTTCGATTATCCGGACTCTCGATTATCCAGACTATTTACCGAGGTCCCGATGAGTCCGGATAATCGAGGTTCGACTGTAGTATACTATTCTGAATCTGATTTAAAATTAACTCAAACACTTTCTGTCTGTCAAAAGGCAAAAACAAGAGAACAGAGAGAGGCAGAAGTAATACCCAGGCTTACTGAAGCTGTTAAACATGGCATCAGTGTGATGGAAAATGCATTTGTTACCCTTGAGCTTACAACAGAACGTAAGTAGACAGTATACTATTTGGTTTGTCAACGTGTGAAATAATTATTTTACTTCTATTATAGACCTTTCTCACATCCAAGGAACCAACCTTGGTTGACAAACCAAACCACGCCCTCAATGTATTCATTGCTTGTGCTCATTTTAGTAGAATACAGCATCACATAAAGAACAAGGCTTTAATTATTTCTATGAATAGCAGTTGATGGTTCCTAATCATTGGGTTAATTTATGGTCAAAATTCTTGAGTTTAGCAAGTTTTGAGCAATGCTTTTTTTCAAGCAAAATTGCCACTTACACCTTTTTACACAAAGCTCGTAATATTAAACTGCACAACTATAAAAACTCCAGTGAAAATTTCTTGCCACATGTAGGTTATGTGACCTCAAAACATTTAATGACAACAAATGCAGCTGAAGGGGGGGGGGGGGGGGGGGATTATTCCTGCATTGTAACATTTAGTTTGATGCAATTTAAGTTAGTTTACTATGAGGAGCAAGCATTATGGTATATTGCAGAATGGGCATTTGGCATTGTTTAGTATGGGGCATTTTTGTTCAAAAAAGGTGGTAATTTGTGTTCTGTTGTATAGACTCAGATGACGAAGAGGAAGAAGATGATGATATCAAGACTGGATTCAAGCCTCAAGTTATTTTGGAACCAAAGGTAGATCTTGACTAGCAGTAATGAAAAATTAAGCAAGTTTAAGTTTAGTTTTTCTTATTTGTTTCACTAAAACTCATTTTTATTCACTGCATATACTGTACTCAAAAACAAAGCCTTGTAAAATTTGAACCCAAAGTCACTGTTGAACCAAAACACCTCCAAACTTACTCCTATATATTGTAGGACGTGTACAATGTTTAATAAAATGGCTGGCACTCTGAGTAGTACTGAACAGCCTATTGATGTATTGTCCCTTGAATTTGGTATTTTATCAGAACAATGAATTTCTAATTTTTTGCCAAACAGCTAACAGTCTTCTATGGTTTCTGTATTATTTGCCTTTTTTACTTTTTCACCAGATTTCAAATTAGGATGACTGTTTTTTTGTATAATTTTATGTTCATTGGTATTTTTTATATAAAATAATTATTGTCTATCCTAATAATAATCATTCCATTATTCCAGTCATTCCACCCCTTATTTCCTGCATTAGGGTGAATACAAATCCTGCCTCTGACAAGTTTGATGAGTTTAACCAGCTGAGACATAAGTGATCTGGCATGAGATAAATTTTGTACATATGCAGGTCATCAATATTTACATGTGCGAGTGTTTGAAATCTCAATGCTTTTCTACTTTTAAGGATGTCTATGGAAATCGGCCATTACCTCATCTGATTGGCACGTCAGATTTCTTCAGGGATGAGCTTGTTGGACTGGGAGAGTCATCTGGAGAAGGTACCACAATAAATTGATATGGATAGTTAGCATTTTTTTTTTTACATGCAGTTAAATGCAGTTTAACAGAGTTAATAGCAAGGAGTGCTAGTTTTATCTTGCTTGCCAGTGGTATTGCCAGATGGGCATGCACCAGGATCCCATGTGGAATTTTGTGTGTCATACGTAGCATGTTCAGGCGCATTTTAGCATTCTGGCATTTTGGTGTTTTTGGGCAGTTTTGAATTAGTGAGCATTTATTCAGCCTTGGCATTTCACAATCATGGGGACTTAGTTCCTAGTGGCCCCCCACCCTCCCCCCCCCCCCCCCGCCCCCCACCTCCCTTCCCTCTTTCCACTGATTTGCTCATTGTGACAGGTGCCTGCTTCCTTCCCTTGGGCGTGGTCCCAGGCTCATGACAGCAGTCTCCTTCTAGGGGCTGCCAGGCTGCCAAAAGCTCCTGGATATCTCAAGCACCAAACTTCTGCTTCTCAAGTAATAATTACTATTTATCACTGCCTGAAACTAATATTATTTTTGTTTGCTAGTAGTTCTTTATGTTGCCAATTTATTTGTGTCAACTTTAATTTTTGCTTGTTTTAATTTAACAGAAGATGAGGGAGAGGAAGAAGAAGGAGAATCCAGTGAAAATGAAAGTGAAAGTGAATCATCAGCATCTTCCAAAAGCAGTGAATCAGAGAGTGAGGCAAGTTAAAATGAGTAAATACCCACAGGGAAGAACCTGGTTTTAAAGAACCTTTTAGACTAAAATTTGCCAGTTAGAACCCATTTTATACAAGAACCTGTTAAGCCTAAAATTTGATCAAACAGGTTCTTTTTTTCTAAAATCTTTAAAAAAAAATTGTACACTTGGGCAAACAAGATGTAAGTCAACATTCTCTTTGGAGACATAGGTGCCTTTACACTCCAATTGCCTACATACTACCGGTACTTTAGTATGCAGATTTTATGTGCAGATGGAGGGACCTGAATGCAGTTTTATGAGTAATTTTTCCAGCCAGTTATTTTCACATCCATTTCTTTTTGTGCTGAATAGGTGGAAGAAAATGGGAGGGTCACAACTTTTTTTGCCAAAAATTTTGAAAATACCCCGGCCCACCCTACCCAATTAAAACTGTGCCTTCCGCCCTAATTACCAACCTGTTTAGGGTTACTTAGGAAAATGCAGGTTCTTACTCGCACGTTTTTATGGTATAATCAGCAGTCTTATACAATTTGTTAAATTCTAAGAAATAAATAGTATTGAGCAAACAATCTGTCAAGAGTTTTCATTTGAATAGTGGCATCATAGGATTTTGTTCTCATATTATGAAGGCAGAGTGACAAGTAATCTCGCCATATCTTTGACTATAGAATGAAATAGCTGGTCTGGTTTAAGTGATTACATGAAAAATTCATAGATCATCTTATTTATTAGCCTGAGAAAACAGCTAACTTATGACAATGTCACAACTGGTTTCCTCACCAAATTATGTCTGAGAAAGAAGCAAAGAAATTCCATACTGATAACATGTTACCACCCAAATCCGCGAAGTGCTTCTGATTGGTTGAAAATCTACTTTATCCAATCAGAAGCACTAACCAGATCTGAGTGTTATTTCATCATCAATAGACAGATTTAGCAAAGACAACTCAATGGCAGTGATGATAGCATGTACAAATCAAAAAACCAGCTTGACCAATTGCAGAGAGGTAAATAATTGGGCACTGGAAGTGTGTGTACTAAGTCCTTTACTCATGCTATCCAATCAGCAAATGACATTCCCATTCTGTTACTAAGTCACTCCAGTGTGGAATTTCTGGGCTTGTTTCCTAGACATAATTTTGCAGGGACATCAGTGGTGGCACTGTGAACTGTTGGCGGTTTCCATCAGGCTACACTAATTTATGAGTTTAAATTTTATTCATTCAGAGCTCAGAAGAAGGAAGCAGCGAATCAGAGACTGAAACGCCTAAAGAAACTGAGAAAAAACAGAAACAAAAGGCAAAGGTATGTCACCATTAATATATAGCTTTATTTAGGTGCAGTCTCTGAATAATAGGTGCATAGAGTAGAAGACAAAAAGACATTTATTACTTTATTTGAACAGAAGATTGAGTCAGAAGATGAGGATGAAGACGATTTATTTGGAGAGAAAAAGAAACTGTCAGAATCAGAGGATGATGAAGAAGAAGAGGAGAAAAAGGAACAGCCTAAAACGGTGAGCGTTGTAACTGTGGAGTAAACAGTAATGTTGTGAAAACATACAGGTACCTTATTGCTACTTAATTTCATAAAAAAAAAATTCCAAAATTAAAGACTCATGAGGAATTTAAGATGGAATCCATCAGGAAATTGAGTAATTTTAATTCTCAGTGGACTAAAACCTTGTACCAGAATAATTTAAAGAATATTGCATTCTTTTTTACATTTTTCAAGGGCTAAAGATGTGGTTAGTCATCTGTAATAACACTAAAGAAAATTTCTCATGGGAGTCCGAGAAAATGAATGTCAAATTTCACAAGAATTGTAAAAACACAGATAAAATTCTAAAAATGTCACGTGTAAGATGTCATTTTGTGTATTTGACATTTATTTTCTCAGGGTTCGCACACACTTTGAAAGTCCTTGAAAATTGCGGTCGGTGCTGGAAAGTCCTTGAATTTCAGTGCTAACATTATAATTTAAGTAGAACTCCAAAGGAAAAGGAGCAAACACAGAAAGACCTTCGAGATAGAATTACCTGTGTTGTGGAAGAACTAAAAAAAGACATGGAATTAAGGCTCTTTTTGAATTGAATAGAATCCTTGAAATATGGGAAATGTGTCCTTGAAAGTCCTTGAAAAGTCTTTGAATTTTTTGTTCAAAAACGGGTACGACTAATTACATCCTTAGCCCTTGAAAAATGTAAAAAAGAATGCAACATGCATTAAATTATTCTGGTACAAGGTTTTTGTCCGCTGAAAATTAATAGTACTCAATTTCCTGATGGATTCTGTCTTAAACGTGCAAAATTTAATACCCACATAGTAAATTCAAATCACAGGAAAAAATGATTAATTTGTAATAACAACAACATTCATTTATATGAGAGTTAATAAATGTTCTCAAAGGGAAAATGCTTTGATCCTTACATGAATTCTCTCGACAAGTTCTTTGAGAAAATATATGCAGATAAAGCTTGGGATTTTGGATTTTGGGGCTTAAATGGTTAAAGCATAGTGGCCTATTATTGTGGTTTGGGCATGTATCAAGATAAGCAGGGCTTGCTGCGACAATTTTACAAGGAACAGTGCAAGGGGAGAGAAGAAGGGGCCAACAAAAGAAGAGTTGGGAGAATAACAGGGTTGAAGTTTAGCGACACTGTAAGAGAATCTGAAAACAAAATCAAATGGAGGGAAAGGGTTGCAAGGTCGATCTGTGGTGTCCCAACGGTCACTATGACTACAGGATAGGTGCAATAAGCATATAATGGGTCTTTCTGGAATATAAGAATCCAGGTTTTTGAAATCACTGTTATACTACATGTAATAGTTTATGGTACAGAAACTACCTGTAATCAAGGACACTCGACTTAGGTGACACTGCTCTGGTACCTGTCTTTTCCTCTTCCAATGTTGTGTTGTAAAGGTTTTTTGGAGGAATTGTCCAATTTTGAGGCCATACGTGCAACATTGAAAGGGAGAAGGAAAAGGATGTCAAGCACAACGTCTCAACGTTACTCCTTCAATTGACCCAAGTTCTAATGTCACAAATTGTGGTGATGGTTTGGTTATGTGGAGAAAATGAGACTTGCTTGTAACTTTTCCTTGCACTCAAGAAGTTTAACCCAAGGAAATTTCAGTGTGTGACTAAAATGAATGGTAAAGATTTACTTCTTGTGTCTACAGCCCAGGGGTGGTTTAGACTTTGCTGCAGAGCTTGCAGCCAAAATTGGGGTTGCACCTCCCAAGCGACAAGATAGTGAAAATGAAGATGATGACGAAAAACCGGCTGATGGTGAATGGAGTGATGAAGAACACCAAATACCACAGACTGCCGTAGACCAGGAAAAAGAGCGCGGTGAATTAAAAAGGAGCCGTGGTGACAGCAAAACAAAAGAGAAAAAATCTCATCACCACCATCATCATCATCACCACAAGAAAGATAGGTCTGAATCACATGGAGAACACAAGCACCAGAAAAGGCGTGGCAGTAAAACAAGTCACAGTAGTGTGGACACACGGCAGTCTGTTCCTACTGAAGATGGTGAGAATTGTCCATAATAATTATAATAATAATAATAATAATAATAATAGAAATGATAAGTCCTTTATTTACCCTTGGTAGTATTTATAGCACTAATGCTAGTGGGCCGAGCAAATACTGCTGTACCTGAAACAAATAATTTAAATCAAACGTAACAGGGTTAAGAATCCCAATTGGCCGCAGGTTATTCAGCTGGCTATGTATGAGCATGGCCGAAGATTAGAACTCTGGATAACTATGTAAAAGGTCAGTAAATGACTGTGGTCAGGGCAGCAGTTGAACTTGAAGCCTCTTAATGGCCAAGCTCTAACTGCTGGCCATGCTGCTTCTTTCTCCTCATTCTGGTACATGTATACAGATAACTAGGGCTAGGATACCAAGGAAATTGAGGGTTACTTCAACCTAGGTTTAAAACTTTTAACCTGAATGTAATATATGGCCACTATAGTACACACACTCTGATTGGCTGTTTTCTTGTAATGACTGGGCATTACTAGCTTGGTGTCCAAGGCATATACAATCTGTGTTTAACTTGATAGTGGATATCCTAATGGACATCCATGTTATTGTCAATTGACAGCTCTTAAAAAGGGTATCTGCTGACCAGTTGTTGGTTTTAATTGATTTCAAGCTCAGGTCCATAACGAAAAGTCCATATATTAAATAACTTATTTACCTCATCTGTTCGGTCATTACAGAAAAAATTCAGACTGAGGCCTTGCTGTATTGACCGAGCAATAGCGATATTCTGCAAAGGTGGAATATGGAAAATGTATTATTACTGTTTGGTTACCCAGCTGTTTACATAATGGCTCTTCAAAAAATAAAGTCACAAACTTGATAAGCTTGTTCTGTAGCATTTTTTCTTTTTGTGTGTGTAAGAAATTGTGCTTTTGTTTAAGCCACCTAGATTAGGAAATTAGTTTATCACTGCTCCAGCATTCTCTCTCTCTCTCTAAGCACCTACCTACCCTCCCACCACACCCACCGAAACATCTTGTGGTTATGGAAAGATGGTGGCCATTTGAGCCATACTAGGTGTCATGATTGCATCCTAAGGAGGGTAAAAGCGAAGAACAGCTCCCCTAAAAGTCTGTCGGCACATTCGGCCAACTGTCGGCCGACTGTTGGCCAACTGTTGGACGACAGTCGGCTGACTGTTGACCAACAGTCGGCCGACAGTTTCTTGGGGGAGCTGTTCTTCATTTTTTCCCTAAGGAAAGTCTCTACACCTTTATTCTAGATCTGTTTGGTCAGTCAAGCCCTCAAGAAGATAGACTGTTTGGAAGTGAGGGAGCTCCATTTAGACAGAATGGAGGGCTTTTCAGTGGAGGAGGGAATCTGTTTGATGATGAAGAGGGAGAAAAGGTATGTTTTGAGATTGAGGGGGTCGAGGAAGTGATGCTTACAGTTGCATTTTTTCAAACCATAAATTGACCTCGCTCCCAATGTGTGGCTTCATAGCTCAGTTGGTAGAGCAACGCACCGGCAACGCGGAGGTCACGGGTTCAAATCCCGTTGAAGCCCTGATTTTTTCAGGCTTCTTCTTTCCAATAATTCCAATTATTGCTTAAATTGGAAAATTCACTGCGATGATCTTTCTTCACTCTCATCTATAACCGCAGTTCAATATGAATTATTTCATATATTTCTCATCATAAGAAGTTATTGGCTTTTAGATTTCTTCCAATTACAGTGGAACTTTGATATAACGAACTTCTGTGCAACAAAGTCCTTGGTATAACAAATGATTTTCTTTACGCCAGTTAATAATGAAATATATGAAAAAGATCGAACCTCAATATAATGAAACCTTGTAATAGCGAATAAATTTTGCCTGTCCCTTGGCCCTCAGGCTTCATTATATCGAGGTTTCACTGTACACTGGAACCTTGGTGTAACAAACCTCTTTATAACAAAGTCTGTGGTATAACAAACAATTTTCTTAATATTATTAGAATTTATGAAAAAGAACCTCCACGCAATGGAACTATGTTATAGCTAGGGAACACATTTTTCCAGTCCCCTGGCCCTTTGTTATATTAAGGTTCCACTGTAAATGGCTACCTTCACCAAATGAGGAAAAGTGTGAAAAATAGGAAATAAGACAAAAATTTTAAAATTAATATTTTGTAACAATCTCAGAACTGATCCTTAATTTTTATCAAAGTATGTAAGCTTTTATGCTTTTATGCCCAGTTGAAAATGGTGTAAAAGGCTGTACGTTCTCACCAATATGTCTCATATATGCAAACATTCTCAGCACAATTGAGTATTGCATTACTTTCTGTCCCATTCCAAATTCCTAAAATCATGTCTGTACTTATTAAAAATTCACTCATCGAAGAGGAGGCCAAAACTGAGCCTTTTAAAGGAACAGGAGAATAGAGTTTTGCTATAGAGTTCAAAATAGATAAATTTTAAATGAGTTTTAACATTAAAAGAATACCTTCTTATTAAAACTAATGTAGCCAAAACCTTGCTTTTTAATAAATTATGCTTTGTGTCCGCTTTCATAGGAGGACTTATTTGCAGAACAGAAGACTGAAGAAACAGATGAAATGGAGAAGCCAAAAGAGGGTGTGTTCCCTTAATACCTCTACCTCCATAAAGTCATAAATGTATAGTTTGAAACTGATGGATTTGGTGTAGAAAGTTGTTCCAAATGTGGACATACTATCCACTGGATAAATCTTTATGTAGTAGATAACACACTTGGGTTCCAAATATATTTATTGGATAGTGAATTATTCAGTGGATTAGTGTTATCCAACATTTGAACAACCTTGGCCAGGTGTTGATCCCAGTAAAAAAGTGACTCTGTTGCTGTAAAGTGTGAGTGGCAAAGGTGGTGCATAGGTCATGCACTCTCAGAAATTCTGTAAATTTTAGTAGTCATAGTATAGTATCAAGCTTTATTCAGAGTATCACTTCCTTAAAAACTTTCTTCCAGTGAGCCGTTTACATAACAAATTTTAAGAGAAATAATTACACTAATGCTAAAAATGTATCTAGTATATATTAAAAAAACTATCCTTTTGTTAATTACACAAAAATTAACCTAAAGTATATGTTCATAAATAAGTTCTATCACAACTCCCTCAAGGCAATCCCCGGTTCAAGGCAAAGACAGGGCAGACTTGAAAGAGTTGAGATTAATTTTATCTCGCTTTTAAGCTCATTTTCTAAGCCATTCCACATGATTGCCCCCCTATAGCTAAAAGCCTGCTTGCCCTTTTTATTGCCCAAAGTTACGATTTCCTTTAAGTCTCTTAGTCCCAACAGCAGCCAATATGAAAATTTATTTTGAGAAAAAACCTAAGTTATTTTGATTTTTTAAAATAGAGGAAAGCAAATGCAGTTGACTCTCTCTTGCCGGACACCTCTGTGAGATCGACACCTCAGTAAAACAGACATCTAAAGTTAGTCCTTTTTTGACTTTCTATGAGATGAACATTACTCTTAGATGGACACCCAGTGCTGGTCCCAAAGGTGTCTGCTCAGAGAGAATTGACTGTAGTACCATGCAAAATTACTATGTGTAAGTAAATGGTATATTCATAAAATTAGGGAATAATTTCACGCGTTTGTCCAAATCCTAATAATTTCCCAAGCCTTTAGGGTTGGGAAATTATTAGGATTTGGACAAAATGCAAGTGAAATTATTCCCTAATTTTACGAGTATACCATTTGATTACCTATTAATATCATGGGTGATGAATTATGTTCTCTCAAAAGTTTAGAGCTTAAATTTGGTTTAAGTTCAGAATTTTCAGATTTTTCGGCAAAATACTTGTTAGAATCCTTCTTGATGTGCTTTTTCATGTGTTTAGGTTTTCTAAAGCATCTTTCAATGCCCTGACAACTTCATTCATAACAGTTAAATTTTCATTGCCATCTTGGCACTGAGAGTATGAAAGGTTACCAGGGCAACTTTGTAATTTCACAAATTAATGCTGAAATTTCACGCCAAAATTAAGGGGTAATTCGTTACCTATGCACACTGACTCAAAAATTATAGAGTACAATACAATGTATTTCTCCCTCCACATTGACTTCAGGAGGTAAAGAATTGAGTATGACTAATATATGACCAATCTCCATACAATGGTGGAAACAGGTCTGAATCTACATTACTTTGGAAATGCATTACTATGCTACCAGGAAAACCGTGAACACTTGAAATATCTCAGGAATGTTTATCGTGTTATGACCAATCACAGCAAAGATCGGGACAGGCAAACTAACCACAAAACAACAAACTAATCAACTTTCTTGCTTACGGTTCAGTTTTCTCACACCTGATTGGGTTTTCTCTTGCAACACAATGTTATTTCAGAAATATTTCTGGTCTTCTCGGTTTTCCTGGTTTGACTTTAAGATCACTGAAAAACTCTTGAATTGACTACAACTATATCTTTTCTCCTTTTATTCACTACTAACTAGAAGGTGATGAGTCTTCATTAGTTAAACCCAGAGCACGAAGTACAGCTAGTGGCAAAAGAATACCGGCTGGTGCAGTGTCTATATTTGGAGGTTTGTCAATACTTCTGTTCTCTGTTATAATAATAATACTTTATTCAAATATTCAGATACAGAGTACAAGAGTATTTGAAAAGGAGGACCATAAGGTTATCCCTATTTAGGTCCCCTCACTAAAATTACAATCTAAGGTTTAAAATATTAAAATGTCTATTACGTAAAAAATTAACAAAATTTAAAATCTAAAATATCTATGATATCTATAATATTAGGTACTGTGGCATACAATTAATGAATCTTCATCCACTTTTTAAGGTTTGATTTGAACCTCTTTGCATTAATGTCGTTGATATCATGTCCGCACACATGGTTTGGCAAATTATTCCATTCCTTAATGATTCTAACAAAGAAGGAATACTTGAAGGCATTAATTCTTGCTGATTTCGTTTGGATCTTAAATGGGTGGTTAGCTCTAGTGCTTTTGCTTCTACAGTACTCAAAATAATCGTTAAAGTCCAAACCATTTAATCCGAACACTGTTTTATAACATTCTACTAAGTATAGGTACTCTCGTCGATGCTGAAGTGAGTTCCAATTTAGTAATCTGCATCGTTCTTCGTATTGCATCTCACACAACACAGGCCCTTTTACTATCATTTAACAGAAGGTTTAATATGTCTGTATTTGACTTGGTGTTGTATTGGATTTTATGAACCTTTGATCAGCAGCTTGATGTGCACAATTAAGTTATGTATGCATGCATGAGATTTCATTAGCAGGGAAAAGCTAGAGTTCGTTTTGGGACACAAGCTTTTTAAGTAGTAAATGGATGAATGCTTTTTGAATTGTAAACAGTTCAAATTGTTGACCAATCAGAGCACACACTTTATTCTTTTTTGATTTTGTTATAACTAAAGCTGATGAGCACTGGCTTCTTTGCACAGATAACCATGCAATGTATGGTGCAAAATATAATTTTACATGATTACTTCGAAGAAAAAACGTTTCTTGTTAACCATGTATTTTCCTGTTGGTTGGTCTTGATGATATCAACTAAAAGATTTTTATCCTGTTAGATTCTGGTTTGTTTGGATCGCCTACCAAAGAGGTGAGGAAATCAGAGGAATCATAATTTTTTGCTCCTGATAATATTTTAGTGCCTGTGTGATTTTCTTTTAAGAAGAACAACAGTAGACAGATGTAATCAATATATAAAACACACATGCAAAAGCAGTAACTTGCAAATCCTATCATTCTCTACTGAGCCTGTCACTAAGATTCAAGTTGCCAGGTATATGCAATTACTGTAAATCCTCTATTAAGCCCCCCCCCCCCCCTCCCCCCCTTTTCAGGAGAACAATTTTAATTAACACAAGGCCAAATCGTACAAATTTATTTCATAAGGAAAGATTGTTTAACATGAAATCATGTTGCGGGCTGCAAATTCCATTTACACAAGCCACTTTGCCGTTTGTCCTGCTAAAAAGAGCGTTTTAGAGAGGGCAGTTTGTCATTTGGCCACATGTTGTGATAGTAATTGTCTGTTAATACATATTAACAGGACCTGTCCAGTAGTCTCACAAAAAGCCACTCGAAAGAGGTGTCAGAGTCGACAAAACCCAAACCCAAGCCCGAAGTGAAAGGGGGAGGACTGTTTGATGGTGATGATGAAGATGATTTATTTACGAGTACAACATCTAAACCATTGACTACTCCAACAACACAAGGTATGTTGACACAGAATGATTGCTCAATACTGAGGTGTACAATGAATTGTGTTTTTCAAGTCCGACTAAGACGGCTGTCTAAGGAAGGTTACAAGGTCCTTAGAGTCTTGCAACTCTTAAATTCTTGGGCCCAACCAAAAATTTAGTTGCACAAGGCCTCCAGCGACTGCTAGAGGACGTTCCGAGCTTTCAGGTACCTTTTTGCTTAATATTCTGGGCCAGATGAAGATTTTTCAGAAAGAGGGGGTCAAGGATTGTCGCCTGCAATCTTAATCTCGAGGTTGCTATTATGCATACACCACATGCATGTAGCCATCTTCACTTGGACTTCCACTAAGAAGGAATGGACTGAATATAATTCAATTTGATCATGCACATTTGGACCTTGAGGGAAATAAACTGAATTCAACTCATAATCTAATCATACATTTTTGACAATCTATCACGTACATGAAACTAAGACAAAACACTTCACTTCCATAACCTTCAGTTTTTACTAGTACAGATATTAGAGAGCTATAGATTCTGAGATGAGGATGCCGTCCTCGTAGCCGCTATGAGTATGAGATTTTCTAAATACTAAGTATTGCTCACTTTGTGAACCAGCGTCATTTAGGCAGGAAAACATGATAGCCATCGCCATTCTACTACGACTTTTAGTGAGAATGTCGTAGTGGCAGGAACAAGCTATCAAGTAAGAAGTTTTATCATTTTGCTATCGGGGAGGGCTGAACCTTCTTCAGTATAAATAACCGTACTAACTTTTTTAGTGAAAAAACTTTCTGGGGTGTCTTTCTTTTGAGAACACGCGCAAAAACTTAAGTCTTAAGTCTTGTCGATCGTCCCGGGGTGATGATAGTCCTGAATGGAATTGTTGTTGTTGACAGTGACTGATGTTTCGACAACCTGTGCGGTAGTCATTTTACAGAGTCAAAGTGACTTGTATCACGTCAGTTGATGGTATTAAACGCCGATTAATGACCTGATTTGTCAATTAAGTCGCGATGTTATTGGTCGTTTGTCAGTTTACTCGTTCTGAATCCTCAAATCTACAGCTCTCTACTATTAAAGGAGGCCTAACGGTCCCCTCTCCCCTGTCTTATTCCACCCCTGACATTATTTGTGTGTCCAACCCACAGAGGCCACAACAGCCAAGAAGCCATTGTCCAAAAAGGTTGACTTGTTTGGTGATGATGGGGAGGAAGAAGATGATGGTGATTTGTTTGCTGATAAACCACCAACAAAGCAAGCTCCTGCTCAAGCGCCACCCAAGAAAAAGGTTTGCTGCCATTCCATGTACACTTCCATGAGCACGTCTGTAACATATTATCTTTGAAAAAATACTTTTCTGAGAGGTATTAAATAATTATTAATAGGACCATGGGAAAGTACTGCTGAAGAAGTTTTATTTGAATAGTCACTTCAGAGGATTCCACAGACTCTACAGAAAATGGAACTACATACTGAATAAATAGCACCATGTGAAAGAGGTTTCATTTGAATGGTTAAACCAAAACGATTTTAACCACAGACCAACAGTAAGAACTGCATGCTAAAATTAATAAGTAGTACCAGGTGAGGGTACTCCTAGAGGTTTCACTTGAATTCTTTCATCCACCGACCCAAAAGTAAAAACAACGTCCTTAATGCCATGTGAAAATACTGTAATTCCTCTATTAATCAATTTGAATTTGGGAGCCTGTTCACAGGCCACATTTCATGTCTTCACAACTGATTCAGACTGACTTTGTGCTGCATTTCAGCTGCCTGTAGGAGCTGTGTCATTATTTGGTAGTTCACCACCACCTCTTCTCATCAGCAAGAAAACAGAAGATGAGGAGGTGAGAGTTACTTGAACTGTTCAATACCTTGTGAGCAGAGATTTCTTTCTTGCCTGGCTTTTGACATTTACGAAGTCGTTTGCATTGCCTGTTAGTCTTCTAGGGTGTAAACAAACCCCCCTATCCAACTGAAAAGTGATGCAAGTGCCTTTGTAAATGCTAAAAGCCATGCAAGAGAAAAGCCTCTGCTCACGAGGTAACTGTGAAAACAACATTACTGGAAAGTGTAAATTAAGTAATTGCATGAAATGCCCTTGAAAGGTTTTAGACCATGAAATAAGAATTCTGAATTTTCAGTGCTCCCAAGCTCAATATTTTTGAAAGTTGCCTTATTATTTCCTGGTGAGCGAAAATCATAAAATGGTCACCACACATATAATGTTGGTCACCAGGAAAAAGGACAGTTTGTGCGACATTATACATGAGAGCATTGAAATAGCCAAAATGGCTGCCCAACTATTTAGACCTTAGTCCAACTAGTGGTCTATTATCAATGCTGCATTCTGATTCATTGAGCTACTACTAGGCTATAAGTTATAGCCTACTAGTAGCAAAAAGCGCTGACTTGTTGGCGGCAAAAAAGGATTTTTTGACCAGCTAAAGTTGTTTTGTCTCGATATTTTTGACCAACTAGTTGGATTTTACTGAAACAATTATTCCTCTCGCCCTCATGGCCTCTGAGTCAGAGTCCATTCAGGCTCAAGGAATAATTGTTAATTATTTACGATGCCCCCCATCTATGCAAGCTCTTAAGGACTGATGGGATAAAAGCAACGTCATGTGGTTTCTCAGAGTGCCAAAAAATGAAAAAATTTGCCAATTCAAAACATTGCGGTCTAGTTTGTTTATTCTAGGCAACAGAAAGTGAAAACCTTTTCACCTTAAAGACGATAATGGCAAATTATGGGTGGAAATGATCATTGTTACCTTTTTGGATGTATTAGCGACCATAGATGCCCTCACAGCAAGAAATAATGACGTAAAACTTGCTGAAACTCGAACTGTACATTATTTTTGTTTGGCAAATATTCAACAATTATTGGACGAGGTTGAGCAAAATGTCATGATTTGTCAGTGGTGAGCAGATCAATAATTGATTTGCGAGAGAGACAGACAAATCACAATATTATGGGATATTTGAGTTCAATAATTGTTTTATCATTCGATCACCAAGTTAATTTTTAATGAATATCTTCGGGAAGCAAAGCGATCTGCCATTTTTCATGCAAGAGTGATCGCAAAACACAAAACGCAGTTAGATGAGCAGACCATTATTTGTCGGCAGTTATTTGAAGCTGACATGGTGGACTTTCGGCCAATGAAAAGGAAGAAAAATTTGCATCGAATGATAAGATCACTTGTTTGTCCCGTGAAATATCATGTGGCATTTCTTTTATCCCATTGATCCTAATGTGCGTGCAAAGATGGCAGGCATCATAAGGTCTATTTTATTTGAAGGAACACATGACATCGCAAGGATTGATACCCTGCGGCGGCGACCCAGGGTGAATGCATGGAAAGAAAAATGTTGTTGTAAAAATCCATGCATATGTTTTTCTTACTTGATATTGTAGAAAGACCATATAACCACTAACTAATAAATGGGACACGACAAAACCATAAATGTTTATAGTTTGGGACATTAGTGTCAACGTTAACACAGTTTGCAAAATTAGCATATGTCACTGCTGCAGTTTTAGTCACCATTTTTTTTTATTGGCCATGGCAACCAAAATAGTCACAACTTGAAGCATTGATTCCCTTAGATTTTTGTCTTCCTTTTTTTCCTCCATTTCTTCTTTTCATTTATCTTTTCATCCACACTTCTTTCCCTCATTCTCAAATGACAAGATCCTAGAACACTCTTTCTTTCTGGCTTCCAGGAGGATGACACTGGCCTCTTGAGTAAGTCCAAGAAAGCCACAGTTGAAGCAAAGCCTCCCCCTGCCACCCAGCCAAGCAAGCCAAAATCAGGGGGAGGTCTGTTCAGTGATGAAGATGAGGAAGAGGGAGGAGGGTTGTTTGGAGCTCCAGCTGTTAAGCCACAGCTGCCTAAAGTTGAAACAAAGTCAAAGCCTAAACCGAAAACAACAATAAGCTTGTTTGATGACGATGAACAAGACGATGAGGATGAAGACTTCTTTCCTGCCCCAGCATCTACAAAAGCAAACAGGTACCACCTCAATATTTTTAATTTTTACATGGCTAAATGTAATTTAGGCGAGGTAAAAACGAGGCAATGCTAGCTAGGCAGCAATCTTTAGGCATTTGTAAGACTAGTAATTTTACAGTGCTTTCACTGAGATCCTTCCCCATGGACTAGCACCTCCATATGTTTGTCAGAAGTTTAAAACCAGATCGGAAGTGCACAACTGCAACACTAGGAATAGGAACTGCCTACATATACCACTGTGTTGGACGGCTGCCGGTCAGCGCACGTTTACCTTCAGAGGCCAAAAGCTGTGGAATAGTCTCCCAGGCGAGTTTCAGTCTATCACTAATTTAAATGTATTTAAAGTAAAATAAAACAGCATTTTTTAAGGGTATTGTTGGAAAACTAAGTCTTAGATATTTGACATTGTAAATTAAGCTGAAAAGCCTTTTTGGGGAGATTAATAAAGTTATTGTTATTATTATTATTATTATTATTATTATTATTATTATTACGTTTCCTTATCTTGCAGTCGCTTTTAGCTGTTTTTGTTCCCAGCCCTCCCTTCCCTCCAAATGTCAATTGAGGTTTCTGAGTAACTGACTACCTACCCCTCCCCTAAGTCACAATTTTGCCCGAAGTGAGAAGTAAGCGTTAATGTTGACTTAGGGGAGGGGTAGGTGGTCTGTTACCCAGGCACCTCAATTGATCCAATGTCTCTTAGTAAGTATCTATGAAAGACTCAACTAAGGTTTTTAGTGTGACGGTGCCTGGTGGTTGCCACTCAAAAGGTTGTCATGGTTACCCTCAGTTTGCCCAGGTACCTTCCCCACACCCATCTACTGGCGAATTGAAAAATCACGAATAGAAAGACCTGTTAATAATTATCTGTGAAAGTTGCTCAGAGAGAGTTTTCTTCCTGTGTTGTTCCTTTGTTATTTTATATCGATTTAAAGTAAAATTTTTGTTTACTTGTACAGTGGACCAGTCAAGAAAGCTTCAAGCACCGAGAAACCCAAAGAAGAAGTGAAGGTTGGAAGCGTAATTAAAATTAATGTTTCTTGAATTAATCAAAGAGTTTTGCTGGGATAGAGTCCATTCGAGTGCTTAGCATAGGTACTCTTCATTTAATTGGCCTTTTACCATTTTCAAGCCTAATTTTACATGCACTTTTTCACACTTTCTTTTTCTATACATCTATATCCACAAATAAGGTTATTAATTTCTTTCTCAGCTTTCGATAATGATGACATGAAGCCATCGAAACGTCATGTTTCTTTTATATCGTTGATTTTTCTTTTTAAATAAGATCTTTTAACTGTTAATTATTTAACTCCTGCAGGAATCCAAGCCATCACGTGATAAGCCCTTAGGGCTCTTTGATGACGATGAAGATGATTTATTTAATTCCCCGTCACCTAAACCTGTACCCTCTCCTAATGCCACACCCTCAGAGGTCAGAAAAAAGGTATGTCCTGCTAACAGGGTTATAGAGAGTTGCATTTACTGAATTGAATAGAATGGAATGGAATAGAATAATCTTTATTATGCTTATTTCGATGTAAATGGTTGATTTTTACAATCTTGTAAAAGAACATTCTAAGAAAAAATTAATTACATTTAGTGAAAAGAATGTGCAAACTAGGAAGCTAAAGAAACGAATTGGGTTTCCCGTTCCTTAAACAAGGTAGCAGGCATATGATCAAAAGAAATGCAAACCAAAAAAGCAAAGAAGGAAAAACTTATATGTAACATGTTACGTGATCAGTATAAAGAAAAAGAAAAATTACTTCAACAGATGACTACTTCTATAATTCATAACTTTACGACTTGTTTGATATAGCTATTGCTGTAATAAAATTTGCAATTGAAGGTTTTGCTTTTGTTTTTAAAATCTCTCAAGAAAAAGATTTCGTGACAAGTAGGAGCTCTTTAACTCCAGAGAAAGTAATTCCTATGTATTTGTGTCACGGCGTTATCACATGACATTTTACTTTTAGATCAATTTTGGCACAAATGCTGGGAAATCATATCTGACAATTCTCCTTCCCCCCCCCCCCCCCCCCCAGTACCATTTCGTAGATTTTAGACGATATATTTTCTTGAGCTTTGAATTCTTAGCTCTTTATGACCAACAGTCAACATGCTTAATTATTCTCGGCATTGTTTTCCGTATAATAGGTATGGTATAAGGAGAATTTGTTTTAAAATAAAGACGATTTTATAGTACCTTTTGAGAGAATTGCAAGGGTTAAGTCAAATTTATTAATGAAAAATTTATTTACCTTAGCAGGAAAAACCGAAAAGTTCATCCAAGATCCAGTCACTTTTTGATGCTGATGAGGCTGATGAAGGCACATTTGGTGAAGCGGCAGATGATATTTTTACTGCCTCGCCACCAAAGGTATACACACCTTTGTCTTTTAGACTCATTTCTGGTTTGTACTGCTCTTGCTTTAAATCAAAGAAAGAGTTTTCTTGTACACGTATAAATTATTGTAAACGGCAGAGTAAGAAAAGAACAGAAAAATTGAGGACGACTGTGCTCTGTTACCCAGTGTGACGTCGTATATTTTGTACTTTTGTCAGCTTGGAGACTTATGGCGGGAAAAGGCGGGAAAGAAGTTCATTGTTAGGTGTCACGTGACTTTAGAGTAGCCAGTTAGGGACCTGTCACTGGTGAGAATTGGGTTGCTGAAGTTGTTTTAATAGGGTAGCCAAAGTCGCATGGGCCTCGTGTTCACTCCATTTGTCCCACCCCCTCAATTATTGTCCAAAGGAAGTGAGTGTGATAGTGGATGACTGCAGGCTATCTTTGGCCCCTTATCAATTTTTTTTTCAGTCTCCACAAAAGTCGTTTGAGGCTGTGTCACCTTTGTCAGCGGCTCTATCGCAGGCTTCACCTGATTCAACGGATGGGAGCATGATCAGCAAAACAAAGCCCAAACAAACAACAGCTGGCCCAACCAAAGCAACCTTGTTCAGTGACGAGGAAGATGACTTGTTTGGTGGAAAATCAATTGAAGAGAAGCCAAAGGTTGAAGAAAAGAAAGAAGTGATTTCTGAGAGCCCTAAACCAAAGAAACCCGTTGGAGGAGTATCCATGTTTGGAGGTGTGGATCTGTTTGCTGGCAAGAAGCCATCCTTTATTGGTGATGAGGCTGAACCAAAGGAAACAGTGGCACCCAAAATACCCGATGGTAAGAAAGAGATCCCTACCTCCTCCCTTAATTTCTGACATGTGACAAGGCTAAAGCAGAATCAGAGGTTCAAAAAAAGAAGTTTAAAAGGAGTCTACCCCCTACCCCACCCCCCCTTTCCTGACATGCGGAAAGACTGACTCAGAAGAGACGTCTTACAGTGCGACCGGGAAAACCGTGAACTCTTGTAATATCCTAGGAATGTTTATTGTGTGATGACCAATCACAGCAAAGATCAGGACACGCAAACTGACCACAAAACCACAAACTAATTAACGTTCTTGCTTGCGGTTTAGTTTTCTCATGCCTGATTGGCTTTTCTCTTGCAAGACAATAACATTCCAGAAATATTTCTGGTGTTTACGGTTATCCCGGTTTGACTGTAACAGGCACATAGTAGAGAAAGAGAGAGGTCGCCATGCCCAGCCCCCCGCCCCCCCACTCCCCCATTTCTGACATGTCGATGTGGCAATGCTAAAGCAAAAGCAAAAGGGAGTCTCATCCCCTCCCTCACCCAACCTCACCCCCCCCCCCCCCCCATTTAGGCTGCGAAGCGACATAGCAGCCACTACTAGTGAGTAAGAAAAATATCCCCCTTACCTCGTCATGTGATAAGGCTAATGCAGAGATAACAGTTGCAGTTAGGAAGCAAATTCCTTCCCCACCCCTTCTCCCTTTCCTAGATAAAGTATGCAGTTTACTTGCTCTGGAGGTTTGGCGGTCAGTTAGCATTTTTATTGCGTTCGACGTTAGGAGAACGCAACTCCTAATCTTGGGGGTCTTATGGTACTTAGGGGTCAGGGTTGAACGCTAATTCCTGAGGAATTTCTTCATGAGTTTGAGATTAATGTACAGGTTCAGACATTGTTCGCTACCGAGATAGATTAGACAGCCGTAAGTGACAAGCGTGCATGGTGGGCTGGGTATCTAGATTCCCCCTGATTTTCCCAGTTCGTCTCGGCTGGGACCATTGGTTCGCGTACCAAAACAATGAAAGATTCCATCACCTGCCATCCTTCGTACTCTTTGAATATTTACAACGATGTCTTACCAAATTCGCCTAATTTATGCGTTACACTTTTTACGGGCTCATTTTTGACTAGTGAAGCGCTTGAGAGGAGAATCACAGGTCCATTGAGACACCCACACCAGGCGCGGATCCAGGGGAGGTGAAATGGGCGAATTTTCACCCCCCTTTTTCTGAGCCCCCTTCTTTTTTTAACCCGGGTTTAAATTTAACCGAAGTTTCTTTTTCTTGTGTACTAAAGCATTTTCTCGGATATTTTTCTCTATATTTTTAGAGCTTCCAATCATCGACTTGTAGACAAAGAGAATTAAAACTGAAATGCTTTTTAAGCTTTTAAATCTGAATTAAAATCTCGCACTAACCCTGGGTTATCTTAACCCAGCTTTGAACAACTCGGCCCAGGGCTAAAGAGAGGGCTTAACCTTTAGATGAATTTTTTTTTTTGTGCCATTTTTTGGGAGTGGCACATCATTTGGGTCCAGGATTCTTTTAAGCCTTTGAACTCTTTACCCACTGGGGTAATCAGACCGTTAAGTTAGTTTGTGGTTAAGGACAAAGACAAGAAAGGACTTATCCAGGCTTGTACGTCAAACCATGTTTTTTTTTTGTTTCAATTTTCAACAGCGAAACCAACAGTGACTAAAAAAGGAGCAGATTTGTTCAATGATGATCAGGAAGAAGATGAGTTGTTCTCTTCAAAACCCAAAACAACAAAACCTGTGGCACCAGCGGCTAAAGCCAAACCAAGTTCAGACTTGTTTGGTGATTCCACAGAAGATGACCTCTTCTCCACACCGGCAAAGCCTCCACCCATTGGTATGGGACTGTTAACCCTTTGAGCCCCAGTTCGTCACTTTATAAACGACAAGAACACTGGGGCGAGTTAACTTTTGCAAACACCTCTGGGATTGTTACTGGGGACGTGCCGGTCAGCTATTGGCCAATTTTTTCTCTGACCCCAGTAACCGTCTTATAAGTCTTTGCGGAAGTTAACTCGGCCCAGTTTCCTTCTCGTTTCTAAAGTGGCCAATACAAACGCAAAGACGTCTGGGAATACCATCGTGAAGACTTCTGGGATCGTTACTGGGAATGCGCCGGTCAGCTATTAGGCATTTTTTTTTTCTCTGACCCCAGTAACCGTCCATAAGTATTCGTGGAAGTTATCTCGGCTCAACTCTTTCTCGTTTCTGAAGTGGCAAACACCAGCGCACAAATCCTTTAAGTGACCCCCATTTGTTGGAAGGAGTGGTAAGAATGTCAATACCAGGGAAGCAAGCGGAGTGGTGAGATCTAGAGCACTCGCCTCCCACCAGTTTGGTTCGGGTTCAAATCCCGGCGTCGACGTAATATGGTGGTTGAGTTTGATGTTGGTTTTCTTCTCTGGGGCCCGTTTCTCGAAGTCCGGGAAACTTTTCAGTAATCTTTTATCTTCTTCAATTTTGTCTATCCGTACCTTCATTTACATTTGCTATGTTATTTAAACCTCCCTTCAACGTTTTAGTCGATTATTTTTGTTTCGCTAAATTCCGTGACCAGTTCTAAACGGCTGAATTTAGCTAAATTTCGTGACTCACTTCTTATTTCAGAGTCCAAGCCAGTCAAACCTGTAGTCACTGCGAAACCAGATGTAGAGGTAAAACCTGCAAAACCTGTTAAACCTGTTGAACCAGTTAAACCAAAGAAGCCTGCTGGAGCTGTGTCCATTTTTGGAGGCGTAGATCTCTTTGGCGCCAGCAAATCACCGCCATCTTCAGCGGCCGCAGCAAAACCTCATGTGACGGCTAAGCCAAAAGGTTAGACTTCGAGTAAAAGGTGTAGTTGGAGACTACATGGAAGACTACATTTACATCAGTTTGTGAATGTCTTGTTCATGTCTGCACCACTAATTTGAGATGTCACTAAAAGAAAGAAAGGAAGCGGAGAACGGGGAACGGGGAACTGTGAACTGGGAACGAGCACTGGGAACGGGAACTGAAAGTATGGGAACATAACAGAGAATGGGGTGATGGGTTTACGGATTGGGCTGGGGATTAAGTTAGGTTTCTTCCTTTTTTCCCGTTCCCCGTGCTTGTTCCCCGTTCCACGTTCCCATTTCCGCTTTCCCTGTTTTCCTTTCCCCGTTCTTCATTTTCCGTTTTCAGTTTCTCGTTTTAGTAGCATCCTACTAAATTCATGCTTTCGGGGTAACAGTCAATTGTGAATGGCTACCACAAGCTAAAATTCTCAAATTCCATCTCTTTCTCTGAATCAGAACACTGGCAATATAGTTAAAGTTTAGTAAGTTTTTATACGTTCCACATCGAAATTCATTAGAAGTGTTGGCTTTTTGTTTGTTTGTTTTTTTAGTTAAGCTGACTACAGCTGCAGGTTTTGCTCTGTACTGACGCTCTTGATTTTTCATTATTCGTGCAATTTTAGATCCATTAGCGGACGAGATTGATGATGAAAATGATTTGTTTGCGTCCAAACCTAAAGATGAGGTTGCAAAAGAACCCAAACCAGAGGTAACTTGCTTCTCTTTCCTTGAATAATGAATAAAAGGCAACTTTGCACAAACATAAACTGCCTTGCCACCTCTTTTGTGAACCGTGTCTCTAGTTCCTTATTACGTCGGAAAGAACAGAGTCAAAGCTTACTCTGATAGCGGTCTTTCTGTACAAGTATATAGCACAACGTAATAGATAGCCACTCCCTTATCTGAAGAGCTTGTTCTCTGGCTACGTCAAAAACAGACTACGTCAGACGACCAATATAAACGTCGTAACGTAATTAGCCAATCAGTACAATAACTTCTGGCTGACTCACCGTCAATAAGGAGTGAAGAGCAGATGTTACTCCACGTTGCCATGGTAGCAAATTGTCTGGATAACAGCAAACAGGGTAGTCTTCTACAAAGCCGTTTTTAGTGTCGTCACGCAAGGAGCGTTGCGTGACGATGGCAACACTAAAAACGGCTATGTA
This sequence comes from Porites divaricata, assembly GCA_038088405.1. Lineage (NCBI taxonomy): Eukaryota > Metazoa > Cnidaria > Anthozoa > Scleractinia > Poritidae > Porites > Porites divaricata. The sequence goes on from JBBMOI010000017.1 coordinate 6,554,403, forward strand.
TCAGACTACAAATATGGCAGAAAAGAATGAAAAAATTTACATGTACTATTTTCCTCTTCATGATCGCACTCAGGAACAAAACGGTAGCCCATACTTTTCTTCCATCGTTCGACAATGCAAATGGCCGTGTCTGTCAAGAAAGATTGTTGAGATCCAGACATTTTGCTACCATGGTAACGTGACGTTAGTAGTATTTCTGATAAATGTCCTTTTGGACGAACCGTTGTGCTTTGTGATTGGTTAAAACCTTTTTTCATTTGTTGTTTAGCCAACTCTCCCACTTCCGGCACCCAAGATAGGGTCTTCCTCAGCTTCCCCCGTTGTCAGCCCCAAAACTTCACCGGTGAAGCCTTCTCTTGGAATCGAGAAACTCCAGGTACTTTGATTTAGCTTAAATTATTTATGAGAATTGAAGTCGCTGGTATGAATAACAGCAATAGATTTAAGTTCAAATACTTTATTATCCTTTCCCTGTACGGAGCTTTGCAGGGACAACAAAACAGACAATTTAAATAGAACATAACATGCTTAAGAATCCCAGCTGGCAGGAGGTGAACCAGTTGGCTATTTACAAGTGTGGCCGAGGATTTGAACTCGGCACTACCAGAAACAAATCCAGCTAACGATCAGGTCGGGACTTGAACTCGGGGATTCCGGATTAAAACTCCAGCGTTTTTCTGCTCGGCCACGTTGCCGTGAAGTAAATTTAAATCATCTTCAGACTTAAGACTAACTGTGGTTTGTTATTGTTAGAAATCGCTTGCTTTCAACCCCGCCATGTTGAGACCGGGGGCGACCCCACCCAAGAAAGTACTCGAAGATACTGTGGCTTCATTTGATTCACCTGCTACTGTCACCACCCTGGAGAGTGCAAACAAGGTACAGTAACACATTCACTGTATATGTCAGTCTTGAACTGGATTTCGTTGCATTATAAAGAGTGCACAACTTGCAAATTCAAAAACACGTAACTCCAAGAAAAGTTTTGATTACATTTCTCAAACTCATTAATAGTTCATAAAGAAAATACAAAGGAAATTAATGTTTAATGAGTGTTTGGAAATTAGATGAAAAACTGCTCATTTTTGCATCGTTAATTTCTCTTCTAAAATCATTTGTTTGAGAAGTAAATATCAAGCATTCGACACAGTGTTTCATCAACAGATGTTCAAAACACCTCGAAGTTTGTCAAAAATACTCCGCTGCGCGTCGTATTTTCAACTCTCTTCTCGGTGTTTGATCTGGTAATGAAACACTGCGTCTCATGTTTGATATATTAGAGCGATTTTCGTATGACCTTGAAAAAAGGTTTCGGTAAGTGTTCGTTCTTTGTTTCATCAGCCAATGGATAAAAAGATCAAAACATGGTCTCTTTGTTTTCCCGCCAAAGAAACCCTAATATGGAGAAGGCATTGTTCCATTGGCCAATCGTGTTGTAGTATGACGTCAAAGCGAAGTATCGGTTGATTTCTAGAAAGTTCTCGGGTATGAAGTTTTTTCACCTGAGCGTTCGCTTAACCAATGAAAAGCCAGACGCGTTTGTCTGTCCGTTCGATAAACCAATCAAATCGCTCTATTTCCGTTCGTTTGTCGTTTCTGTTTTGTTCGCGCACTTTCATTTCAAGGTCGTACGAAAATCGCTCTATTACTTGAAACGACGCCGTCGGAAAAATAGTTCTAAACAGTCCCTTTGTGTCGTAGCACCGCCGCTCGGTTTGCTGAATTGGATAGGCGCCGGTTTTCCGAGCGAAAGAGACCGCTCGTTCAAACTCCGGTCCTACTAATACTCAAGGTCTTTAAACTGATAACTGAGGAGAAAGTGCTGCCTTTGTAATGACATCTGGAAACGGTTAGACTCTATAGTCTTTTGGGATAAGGACGATCCGTAGGCCTTGGCTTACAACCCTGAACCTACAATAAATTCTGTGAGATGTTGAAGAACCCACGCACTTTTCGTAAAGAATAGTGGACGTAGTCCCAAGTGTTGGGGTCTGTCTCAAGTTCACACTCATATAAACGGGGATCATCACTCATTTCATTTATTATTTGTAAACTGCACCATAAGCTGTGCGTGGTAAATTATCCCTGAAATGCCCTGAGGGGAGTGGATAATAAAATATTCACAATTTACAATTACAATTAACAAGTCAAAAGCTAACAAACCGTGTATAATCATTATTGTTGTTGTTATTCTAAGAGCGTGACATCGTTTTTTTTTTCGTTATTGTCGCCCCTCAGGATCGCGCGAAAATTCAAGTTAAAAGACGCCCTCCAACACGCCAGGCACGCCGTGCCGCGGCTGCGACGGCTAGCGCCAGTGATGATACTCTTTTCGGAACCACTCCAAGTGACGTAGCAGGCGCGAGCGCGCGGTTGTCTTGGCCAGGTGGATTGTCCCCTCCGGGAGGAATGGGGGAGAGCGAAGTGGATTCTGGGCCACGGCTACCAAGAACTGACACCAGAGACTCGGATATGAGTGATGAGTTTTTTGGTTTTTCGGGTTCAAGTTCTTCTTCGAAGATCAATACAAAAGACACATGGAAACCGCCTCCCATTGAAGATCCTTTGGCAGGAGGGCTTTTCTTCGCATCTGATTCGAAACCGAAAACTTCCAAAGTTGATGACCTTTTCGCCGACGATTCAGATTCTTTTTCCGTCTCGAGTTATAAAACGAGCAAAGCGCCTACGGTCGTAACAAATTCAACGAGCTCTACTAATGATGATGATTTGTTTTCTATTGGTAACGCAAAAGACGAGGCTAACATTAAGACCACAGAACCGTTAGGAGGGGACGATACACTTTCTCCGAAAGCTCCGTTGGGAGATATTTTTGCTCCGATTAGCGACAAGAAAATATTGCAACCAAAGTCAAAGACAAAACCAAGCAAACCTGTACAATCAAAGACTACCTCTCCTCTTGATGACGATGATCTGTTCGAGTCAGGAAAAAAAGACGATAAAAGCGTGGTAAACGCAGCGGAGACAAAACCTACGGACCAGGAAACGTTACCTATTTCCGATGCAGGGTTGTCTCCCTCGAGCCCAGTAAAACCTGAAATCAAACCTGATAGAAAGGAAGCCGAAAAGCCCACTGCGGATAAAAAGTTTTCTTCTCCCCTTGGGGAAGATGATGAATTGTTTAGCGTGAGTGCGCCAGTCAAGAAAGATATAAAGCCATCAGGGGTTGAAAAGAAGGAAACTGACAAGCCAACTGCGGATAAAAAGTTTTCTTCTCCCCTTGGGGAAGATGATGATTTGTTTAGCGTGAGTGCGCCAGTCAAGAAAGATATAAAGCCATCAGGGGTTGAAAAGAAGGAAACTGACAAGCCAACTGCGGATAAAAAGTTTTCTTCTCCTCTTGGGGAAGATGATGATTTGTTTGGCGTGAGTGCACCAGTCAAGAAAGATATAAAGCCATCAGGAGTTGAAAAGAAGAAAACTGACAAGCCAAATGCTGCGGATAAAAAGTTTTCTTCGCCTCTAGGGGAACATGATGATTTGTTTAGCGTGAGTGCGCCAGTCAAGAAAGATGTAAAGCCGTCAGGAGCGGGGAGTGTCACTAAGAAAACGTCAAGTCCAGCAGTAACTAAGAAGACTATGCCTAAACCCAGCTCTATTCTTGACGTAAGTATTTTTTTTTTTTTTTTTGGCTTAATTCACTCCTAGCTGTGCGCGTTCCTTTTTTAATATGTTATCTTAAATCTTCGCTCCTTTTTGGCCTCCTAACTTCTTGTCACTACAGGGCTGAATTCATGAGACTAAAACTCAAGAACCGCCCTGCACAGCGTAATAAGAACGAGCGCAGAAATTCCATGCTGATGACGTGTTTTTACCCAGATCTGGGTAGTACTTCTGATTGGTTACAACAAATTTCCCTCTTAGCTCGACCAGTGAGAAGCACTACCCATATTTGGTTAGTGACATAAAATACAGTCATTTCATTGAGAGTGCGCACTGGAGAAAAATGCCCCTTTCCAGTTCCCCTATCGATTCGTTTTCTCTCCCCAGTCCTTCTTGCCAAGTTTTAACTCTACTCACTCAAAAATAGTCATTAGGGAGTTTAAGCATCGACGTACGTCAACCGGAAGTGGGCAAGGAATATTTAAAGAGAAAAAGGCTCACTTCCGGTTTACGTGCGTAGCTCGCTGCTTAAACTCCCTATAACAGAACAGCGCAAAAGGGTAAAGGTGGGATTATTCTCTACCCAATCTTCTCTCCCTTTTCCCTCCACTTCACGCGGGCAAAAGCCATTAGAGACCTTAAGACTGAGGTTTTTCGGCATTCCCCGCGAACCGCGAACGTTAAGAAGTCACATGACCGGGGCCTTGCCGTCAGGTTCGAGGTTCACGTTTGTACGATTAGACCACGCTCCAGAGGTAAGTGATTTACCGCAAGGTTTTTTGCGCCTTAAAACATCACAATCCCACGTTTGAGAAGAAATACGACTTTATTGCTGGTTTTCAGTGTCACGCCATTCAAAACTAGATCAATTAAAATCAAAACCTTTCAATAGATAAAGTCCAGAATCTGGGAAATGAAAGGAGGTACATATGCAAAGAACCTCGCCAAGATTTAGGTCAGAGGAATATTTCGTATACGAGATATCCGAAGAAATGTTTTACCCAAACTTATAGAGATTTGTATGGAGACGCCATGCTGGTGTTCACCTGGATGAGCTCCATCATGGCGGACGGAAACCAACAGAAACATCTGTTACCGAGTTTTGCTACAAAAGCGTGAATTTATTCTTCGAGAAACTCATAAACATTTCTAACACATGAAGTGTTTAGATAGCAAAATTTCCTGAAATAAGTCATTTTTTAACCTACATGACAGCCCTGTTGTCCGTCATGTAAACGCCGCGTCACGCAAAAGCTTAGAAATTCAAGCGTTCTCTATCACAAAACCAAGAACCCTTTTGAAGCGAAAATTTGTATGAAAATTAGTTTTCAGCTGCTCTAATGCATCGTGAAAGTAAAATCTCGGTAGGATCGATAGTTTTTTAGTTTGAATTTTAGTGACGTCATGTGACAACCAAGAATGGAACTCTTTTGCTTATTGATTATCGAATTCTGTTTCAAAAACACATAATTTTGAAGACAATCTCTGAGCTAAATAGGCATAGGTGGATGAACGAAAACAAAGATGGCAGCTGCAAGTTACCCCCGCGAATCTTAAGTCCCACATATGGGCAGACGGGTAACGTGAAACCGTTTACCGTAAACCGCGGTTTGTCGTTTGCATTAAAATGACCAAACCTCGATCTTAAGATCTCTCAGTACCGAAAGGTACTGGTTCGAGTCCGCCTATTATGTTGTAAACTACACGAGACCCACATAGTCAAAAAGAGCACAGTGTGGTTAGAAACGTTCTCAAGTTTGGTGTCTATCGGGCCTATACTGAACGCGATGCAGCCGTTCAAAAGCTTATGAGAAATATATGGACGTCCAGACGGTGTGTCTGCGGGCTAAAATTTTCAAGTTTTTAAATAGCTGTATCTTGCTCAGTTTTGGCCCGATTGACACCAAACTTGAGATTTTTCCTAACTTCAACGTGCTCTTTCTAGCTATGTGGGTGTCGTGTTGTTTATCCCATAATAAACATCATCATCGTCATCATCAATCTTTATTTAAACACGAAATCGTATCACTTTACATGGTCTTCCTAGGAATCGTGTTTAAAATTAGACTAAAATACTCTAAGGAACTACTTGACTATAAAGTTAAAAATACAAAAACTTACATTATTAATAATAAGAGTTACAATGAGTCATGGTGTATTAAAATAATCTTTCCCTTGAACTGAAGTTTTAAAAACATTTAAACTAGGCAGCTGTCTAATCTCTGAGAGAATCTTGTTCCACAGAACAGATCCACTGTAGTGTAGGCTCCCTTTTGCAGACTCAGTTCTGGGTCTGGGGACATAATAGTTTATCTCAGAATTTCTAAGATTGTGTGAATGTACATTTGAGGTGTTGGTAAAGAGACTCGTATCCAGCCCGGCTTGGTTTGAAAATAGTTAATTGTCTTTTATTTATGCTGGTCACATGGGTGATGTAGTTTTAATTTTCGGTAGCGCCAATTGGTTTGTGGCTAAAACGCATTTCAAGGCTGTCGCAAACCAGAATTAGCCGGCCTCGTCTCCATGGTGTAACGCAATGTTTTTTAATCAGTTCTCATGAAACACACTCGTGTTTCTATAATTAATCCTACCCGCATGGTGATGTTGGTCAACCTCGTCCCCAGTGTCTTCTCGTTTTCCATCCTGGAAACGAGGTTGGATGAGGGTAATTATTTTTCTTGGTGTCATTTGGCTTATAGCCAAGGTAATTGATATTTTTTAATGTCGTGATGTGTCAGGAAAATCCATTAGAGATAAGCTGGCACGAAAGGTGTAATTATGGTATTGTTTCTTCGCATTTTCTTTTAATAGTTCTTGTTTCCATGGATTTAAATTTTAACTTTGAGATCGAAAAAAGTTGCCAATTTGCCAATAAAAGGAAACCAAGCAACTATAAAAAGCAAAGCCATGATCGAATAGATGAAAAAGTCTGAGTTTGTTAATTTTTTTAAAAAAATAATAATAAGACTGTTGCTTCTACAATCAACTTTCTCTAAGACGGACACCTTTGAGATCAGTACTAGGTGACCGTCTTAGAGAGATGTCCGTCTTAAAGAGAATCAAATAAAGGGAGTAAAGAAAGGTAGGAACCAACTCTTTGTGTCCGTCAAGAGAAAGTCGACTGTATGCATATACCAAGTTTAAATTTCGCAAAATAGGTGTATCAACATGCGAATTAGAATTTCGCGTCGTTTTAATTCAATTTAATTTAGTGTTCTGTCAGAACTCACATAATGCGTATTGCGTGAAAAACGCCATAGATACAAATTTAAATTAATTTCTTTGATAAATTATTGGCAATGCTTTTCGTCTAGATAATTTCATATGTGTATCTTTTATTAATTTTCTTCATGCACTGACGTTTTAGTCGCCATAGAAACTTAAGGCTGTCACGTTAATTTTCTATTTTGTTTTAAACTTTTGAAGATGTGCAACTTGATCGGTGCAACACAGTAAAATATTTTGGAGCCGTCGTCAAGCTTCTCTTCCACTTGAATACACTAACCGACCTTCCGTCTACATGAAACCAGTGAATCTGCTCATCGAAACCGCTCTCCAGCGATCTACCGATTTAAAAGGGAAACGGAAATTACGTGTAAGCGAGGCTGAACAGCCATTGGAGAGATAAAAATATCGGATGCAATAGAATACTAGTTTTATAGATGCTGGCAAATTTAAATTGTCTTCACAATAACAAAATAATCGTGATGAAAACAAAATTAATGGTCACAAATCCTGTGCACCTGCAAACTGAAGTAACCGAACCCTATGTAACAGGTATTTTTTCGCGTGCGTTTATCGCATAAGGCGGAGTTGGGCCCGCGCCAGGCTAAAAACGACGTGAAAGATATAATGGACGGCGGATCAGGTTGTTTTCATTTCTGTTGTTACATTTTACAGCTCTACAGCTTCTGTAGCCATTTTTTCTGTACAATTTTCCCACCGAAGTAATGTTAAATTTTGCTCGTGTGTTTATTTCTCCTTTCTTCTTCCGACATTTTGATTCATTCAAGGGCCTCCTCGGTCACATGGAACTTCTGGTTATTTCTTTAATCGGTGTAGCCTAATCCGGTCGTCGCTTCTCTTTCTCCTTTTGGCGCCACCGATTGTCGTTTTAGTAGGCGAGTAATGTTAATGAGATTTTCAGGGCTGTCACTAAGATTTCAAGGTGCGGGTATATGTACCCACCTACCCCTCGCCTAATCAACATTTTGCCCTAAATGAGTAGGCAAGTGTTGAAGTTGGCTTAAGGGAGGGGTAGGTGGGCAGTTTCCCAGAAACTTAAATTGATCCCAATTAATAGGTGGAGAGTTGAGCAGCCGGAGCGGGGGGGGGGGGGGGGGGTGGGAGGCGGGGGAGAGGAGTCTTTTGGTTCTCTTTTCCTTTTTTGCAAACTGTAAGTTATGGGTTAAACTTGAGGAAGCTGGAGGAAACTACCTACCTACCCCTCCCCTAAGCCAACATTTCTCCCAAAATGAGAAGTAAGTGTTAATGTTGGCTTAAGGGAGGGGTAGGTGGGCAGTTTCCTGGTTATTTTGTGGAAAATTCACGTAAACTCCACCTAATTATATTCGTTATTTCACCCTGGAAAGTGGGGAATTCTCGACCGATTCCGGACTCCAGTCGTTACTGAGATTCCGGATTCCTCGATGGGTATGCCAGATTCCAAAGCCGAGGATTCCGGATTCCCCAATGAAACATTTTACTGATTCCGGAATCCGGATTCCCTAACATGGGTCGACGTTTACGCAATGTCAGAGGGTTATGGCTGGACAGAGGCTATGATACGTCATCAACTTAAGATCAATTCATTAGTTTTACTTAATTTGCTGTTTGTAGGAAGATGACGACAACTTATTTTCAGTGAAGAAAGTGGAGCCCAGGAAGCCGAAGAAGGTGAATAAACCCCTTGGAGACGATGAAATGTTTGGAGATTCTGGTGACATCTTTAGTGATATTCCAAGCAAACCCAAGGACAAGAAAAAGAAGAAGTCTGCAACTACTGCCCCGGCAAAGGACGATATATTCGCTGATCAATCAGCAGCTGGTAAGCTGTGATTTTTTTCTTAAATTTGTTCTATTTTGGTGAATTTGTTGAATATCGTAAATGATGTAATAGATGCCCACTCTCAAATAAATGCCTGTTGTCTAATAAACGCCCACTCTACAATAAGTTTTCTTAGACGACCCTCTCTAATAACCCCACCCCCTCCCCCCCCCCCTCTGTCTATTAGACACCCCCAGTGACAATTGCTCTAAAATACAAGGAAAAAGCAAAAGAAGCAAAATCATTCATATTATCTACTTTTGTGAAATTTATCTCCTGAAACCGCGCTGAGAAGTAGGCCAAAGTTTTGAAGAACTGAGTTAACGAGGAGCTAAGCTTTTTAAGAACTTAGAAATAATATTTAAGAATGATCAAACAATTATTGAATTCGGTTTTCGTATGATGTGAAGAATTATGCAGATGAAGGAGAACATTTGAGGTGGATAACAGCCTCCGGAAACTGTATAATTCTTCACATCATACTCAGCCTCGTTAGGAATTGTTACATTGTATGGCTAGGGAAAGATTTAACGGCCATTAACTTTTTTTTATATGTTAGGAGATGAAAAATCGATTAAGAAGACAACTACAAAAGCAAAAAAGAAACCCGAAAAGAAGCCATCAATATTTGACGATGACGTTCCAAGCATATTTGATGATCCGCTGAATGCCACTTCGAAATAACAGGAGCAAAAACAGCGTACGACATAATGTATGCCGCGAGTAAAATTTGTAGATGTAGAGTAGTCATATATTTTGTATTGAACTGAATATTTCCGGAATTATATTTTTGGTATTGTTCGTTCGCTCATCAGGAAACGCTCTAATACTTAACGAAGTTAACCTTAATTCAGGCTCTATTTTTGTTTCGCTTTGCAAGTACCACAAAAGAATTTTTTAGAGCTGCTACAAGTCGTCCTGATATCAGGTTATAAGCGATGTAAGAGAGTCAATGGACCTACAGAACCTTTTCTAAGCTGGTTGTGTAGACTTGATCTAGACTATACTCTATTTTAATAATAGGCGCTAAATCTTTCAACACCTCATTTGCGTTTACCTATTTTAGGAACTAAAATCTTCCCTTCGCCAAATGTATGCCATTATATGTTTTTGGCGGCAGTTTCCGAGAAACGTGTACCGTTGCCAGACAAGTGAAACCTCTTTTTAATAGTAAAATTCCTTATCCATACTCCAGTTCAAACCAAAATGGTTCATTGCAATATCCTTTATAACCCAGCCATCTACAGCTACTGTTAGCCGATGCGTACGTTTTTCTTACATGTGTAAGATTGATAATGGTCACGAATACTTTTCGAATTGAGATTTCTGGGTAACTACCCACCTACCCCTCCCCTAAGTCAGCATTAAAACTTACTTCTCACTTAGCGCAAAATTTTGACTTAGCGGTGAGGGGTAGGTGGTCAGTTGCCCGGACACCTCAGCCGTTTTTTGGGATGTCACGCAACGTTGCGTGACATCCCAAAAAACGGCTGCGAGCGAGACTAAAAAAAAAAGGATCAATAATATTTCTTACGCTTTTGAGAAGCTCCTGACTGAAAGCCTAAAATTTAGCGAGTATAACTAACGCCAAGGAGGAAACGCTTGCATGAAACGTTAAAACCTTTGTTTTGATTTATGCAATCCTGGTTCCTTTTGCAGGCTGTACCACAGCATTCGTCAGTGTAACCTAGACTTTTCCCTCTGTTAATAACACACGTTTCCTCATGTGTTTCGTTAGGAATAGAATATACTATTAGGTCAATGAATTGAAAATTTTATTAAGAGATTATCCTCACTATAAGTTACATCTTCCGCGAAGATGCAATCATGACCCGTAGTGGTGAATTTTTCCCATTATTGTGCATAAGGTATCATAATGTGATTGCCAATAAGACAGTCAAGAAGCATGTTGAGATTGTAGAATGTAAACAGCACAATAAGAAAGTGATGCTGAAAAAATTTAATTGAATGGTTGCAACGCAGAAATTTTCTTACAAGAGTAAAGTTGAAAATATGATTCACTGACTCCTTACGGAATAAGTCCTCTTTTTCCTGAATAAGATTTGGAGATTTGATGGTCTCGGGATGAGAGATTAACGGACGAAGTCGATTACAGCAGGCGGTTTACTACTAGCCTGCGAGCCAGCTCTCTATTGACAGCAGCACGCGCGTGAAAGGAGACCCAACCCGAGTATGAAGCCCTAACCTAAAGATTTCTGTGAAGGAAACTCAAACAGAACTGAATGTTCAACCTCTGATTTGAGCTACTTCACCACAGTCAACAATTTCTACCACAAGATAGACACTGTTTGGACCGCCCGTATATGTTCGTCTTAGAAAGGTGTCTCCCCCATGGAGTTCGAAAAAAATTGAATGGAGAGCGACTGGGAACGGTGATGCCCGTTTAAGGTTGCCAAGGGTTGTCAAGTAGTACCTGGGTCCCATCTTTCTGTCGTCTTACGTAGTATTCGGTTACGTCAACGAAATGAATGACCGTGAAGGCCTGGGAAAGCCATCGCAAAAAATAAAACCTTTTTTTTTTTTCAAATCTTTCTCATAAATGCCAGAAGAAATATGTAGACCTTTTAATTCCTTTAATGAACAGAAAGCTCGAAGACTGTGTCAATAGGTGGGCATGTACTTTCTCCTCATCGTTCACGGTACCGTACCTGTGTTACTTAGCAGAATTTGTTCTTTCAATCATGAACTATTTTAACTTGATGATAATCTTCATTTTCATGACTTTCAATCAGTGTTGTTTTAAGAGGAAACTATACCTTGGTCACTCTAAAGAATTAGGGTGCCGGGGGTGTTTGTTTTTTTTATGTGCATTTTCAGTGTTTGGCTCAAAATTAAAAAGCAAACAACCTTATTCCGTCTACATTGACCAAATACAGGAGACCGAATATTATTTGTCATATTTGTTTAGTGGCGGCAGTGTGAAGTGTTATCCTACTTAACTCCAAAAGTATATTTGAAAATTGTATTTATCTTTCATACAGGAAATTAAAAAATGCTGGAAATCGCTTTCTTTACGGATATCTCTTGTTTGCAGAAATGACAACAACGTCTCTCTATCAAACATCCAGAACAAATAAGAAAGTCATGTAAAAAGAGGCAAAGTATTATCAACAATTGGTTATTTCCATCAATGAGCTGAATTTTCTAACATCGGCAATATAGTAATTTTATGAGATACAGCCTATGATAAAGGGCATCTCTTGAAGCGTCATCGTAAGAAGCACGCGCGGGAGGGGGGGGGGGGTTACTCAACAAAGTGTTATACGGGGTCCAACCCTGTACCCTTTTATGTACTAATTTTGACAGGAAATGTACCCTTCTCTTATACCTTTTATTGACAAATGGTACCCCTTTCACATACCTTATCTACAACTTTGTATCCCTTTACCTACTGTAAATGCACTGTCTTTAAATTATGAACACAAATCACAACGTTTTCTCGACTTTTTCACAGCCATAAAATGTATCTGTTAGCCCTTTGGACCTTTATACAAACCGAAATGACATATTTTCCTGTCCTTTCATACTGACCTCAACTAGACCCGTACCCTTTCATATACCTGAACCCTGAAAAGGGTACTCCTTTCTGATCTGGCGGAGCCTCTGTATAGGCCATTATAGGGAGTACGCCCCCACCCCCCCCCCCCCCCACCCCCCGAGAAGAAGCACTATTGTTTGTGTTACGGTTGTCAGTCTATATTCACATGGTTCTTCCGCTTTATATAAGATGAGTTCCGGCTCTTAGAGGCCTGTGCGGTCGCCCTTGAGTAAATATAAACAAAATTTCATTAACCCTTCGTGGAGGTTGCCATTTTTGCTACAAGGTCACACTTCCGGTTCTTTTCAGCAGTGGATCAACGACGTATACACTTTAAAGTACATTGCTTTGTTTTGTGAAAGAAAACCTCTCTTGCTCATACGCAATACTAGACACCTTGTTGGTACCCCTTCCATACACCTAGTCAGACGTAATTAACTGATAAACCATAATCGATAGTAATCGATACAAATGTTCGATGAATATCGATTTCCGATATCGATCGACAGAAATCGAAAAAGAAAAAATGTTGTGACTTGGATTAATATTGGTGAGTTTCCGATAGAAATCGATGATGATTTTTATCGATTCTTATCGATTTTGTTAATCGATAATAATCCACAAATTATTTTTTCTATAGATTTCCGATATCAATCGATATTAATCGGCGAATTAAATCTATGATATCGATTCTTATCGATTAACTACGTCTGGACCTAGTTTAGAACGCGGCGTACATTTTAACTGCTGTAAATACACCGTCTTTCGACTTTCTCACTAAACCCAGAAGTTTTTGGTCTTTTCACAGCCATAAAATGCGTCTGTTAGCCTTTGTAGGTCCTTTCACATAAAATAATGAAAGATTTCCCCAAGACCTATTTATACACTTCAACTGGTGAAGTCCCCCAACCCCTCCGAGGTACACCTGAAACCCTTTTTGGACGGAGGCTCCCCATATACATAGGCCGTTACATTTAGGGAGAACCTCCCGGACAAAAACACAGGAAAGTTGTGCTCAGTTGTTTTTAGCACCCTCACTTGAAAGCTTTTCCCTTCCACGGTCTCATATGATTAACTCATTATTAAACAACCCTTCGAGATCTGCATAATTCTGTCCCTTCTTTATATGAAAGCGAGAGAGAAAAATCTCTTGTATGAAAGTCGAATTCAATTCAGTATTTTTTTTTCATTAAAAGTCAGATTTTCAGACTCCTTTCTGCACATTCAGCCATTTGTTTGTTCTTCGACAATTTAAACTGACAAACAAATTTTGTTAATTTCTTGTCCGACTTCTTTCAGTTAGTTTAGTAGCCACATTCTTCAAAAGGCAGTTGACGTCCATCTTGTAGCCTATTTAGATTTGTGTCTTTTTACTATCCCTTCCTCTCAGTCAGAAAAATTCGGCACTGTAGGCATCGCTAAAAGTTTGGTATTTTCATGCCCTACAGCTCAATCAGATGCTGTCAAACAGATCGGCTGCTGTCCTTCATTCGTCCTATAAGTTGTTACGCAAACGGCTTGACGTGGATCTCATTCGGAAAAGGCCTACGCCCCCTCTCCCAAACCCAGCCTACAGGGTAGGTATCGGAGAGGTGAACGAAAAATGATGCATTGGAGAACTTCAGGTCAAAGTCTAACTTGTCGTAGTATCAAAAGTCACCCGTCATTTTAATGAGGCCTTTTTTGTCGCTGATTCAAGACCATGTCGCTTGTCGATAAAACATCGTTTAAAGGTGACCGCAGGTTATAAAAAGCCTCGTGTCTCGTGTAAGAAAAAATACCGGTTACAAATGTCTTTCGCCTTAATTTTCACAAGCAAGATTTCCTCTCAGTGGTAAAAGTCTAAAACTCTTCATATCAATTCAGCTTAAGGTTTGCTACTTGCCTGCGTCGCAGACGCTCTAAACCTTCTGTATAGGACCATATTTACGAATACGTGGGCAGGCTGCAACGCAGGCTAGTTTGCCACCGGCCTTTCATCAGTAGTCACCGGCAGTTTATCAAGACAAGATAATGTTTGAACAGACAGATAAAAAACTGATTCTTTTGAAGATTTAATCATAGCCATCCTTAATTGCAAGCTTACCGTGTAGACTTTTTTCAGTACTGTTTGTCTTCAGTTAATATGCTTAAATAACCCGCGAGCAGAGGTTTCTTTGTGGCATGGCTTTGATTTACAAAGTCGTTCGCGTGCCTTGTCCGTCACGAAGATGAAACCAACATCGCGACTGACTAGCCACGCGAACAATTTGCTAAATGCTAAAAGCCGTGTCAAGAAGAAAGGTCTGCTACCAAGTTAGGCCTTTATATATTATGCTTTTGTTTTCCCCAATAAAATGCTCCATCTTAATGCTACATTTTTCCCAATATAATGCTCGGTTGCCCCCCCAAAAAAGTCACCAAAATGTTCAATAATGCTCATCATTGAGAGGCTTTTTTTATTAATTCTAAATGTTTTAAGAGGGTTACGGCCAACAAACATGTATAAGTGGTATGACAACAACGTTTACAAGTAAATAGTTTTGATACAGCACAAAGTGATGTTCTACACGCTCTAACAGCGTTCACTATAAATTCCTCTCAAACCACCTTTTCTTTTAGATCAAACGTAACGCCAAACATGAAAAAATAAATTGAAAAAAATTTAAACCCAATCCCAATGTTTCAATTTTTTAATTACAATCGTTTGTCATCAAGTCTTGTTTGATTTGAGAAGCTACGTCTCGTGTGGAATTTGAAATGCCCTCTAATAATCAGTGCATGAGTAGCCCCGAGGCCCGGGTGAGTAACTATGGAAGGACAGGAGCTCACAGACTCCTGACGAAGGTGTAAGAGTTTGCTTGAAGAATCACAAGTGTTCCAAAGGAAATGCTTTTTAATGTAAATACGATTTTTAAGAACGTCACTTTCTTAAAACATAGGAAGAAAGTCGTCAGCTGATTGACATTTCTTTTTCTTCGTTGTCCCTTTTTTGACAATGAATAATCACAGTAATAAGCATATCATCTGAGGAAATTCCCTTAATATTACACTCAAGTAGTTTTAAAAATAATCAGGAAATTGTTTGTCATGCATATTTCTCCGCACAGCTGCCTGACTGCATTACTTGTCGAGTAATTCTATTTTAATTGACCAGCAACACCACAGAATCATTACTTTGTAGACGAATATGTCTGGAGCAGAATGATCATGTGATATGCTCCTTTTGGTACTCCAACAAAATTTAAACTGAAAATCCCCATTTTTCCAAAAAGGAAGATATAAGGCAAAATTATGACATGTCATTTCTTTTCTTACTACAACTGAAAATCGTTTTTTTTTGTTCACGATTGTTTGAGAGTTTGTTAATTATTCTTCCATTGTGTTCGACTTCTTTTTAAACATCAACCTCCTCTAGGCAACTCAAGATCTGACTAGATATGGAATTACAATCGTAAAATTGCCACAATTTTTACCTTTACATTTTGTAGCTTAAAAAATAAAAATCTTCCTTTCAAATAAATCTAAAATAATCGGCTGTTCTTCGAACGCCGGTAACATAATTTTCCGGAAAAGAAAAGGAAAATTAAAAACCGAAGCGTTCTTTTGTGATAGCTCTCAGCTGTCTGTTACCAGCAGTCTTTCATTTCGTTTGCATTGCACAATTATTTTTACTTATGACACTTAAAAACGTCGCGTCAGTCATGGCCAAATATAGACTGACAATTTCTTCCAGTAGTAATTAATATTCAAACTAGACTGGAGGATGAAAGAGGTAAAAAGCAAGTCTATTGTTAACGGAAGATAATAAGTTCTGCAAACACCCAGTTGACCTCGATATTTCGAACCCTCAAGATATATCTTGCAATCAGCCAAATCCTCAACCCGCTCGTGTTTGATATACGACCATAAAAACTCGAACTATCATTGAGACACTCACACTGTTCGGTTCTTCCCTCCCTCACGACCATCGAAGTTGCACATACAGTAATTCAAGTTTCCCCTTCATTTTTCTTGACCTTTTTGCTGTTGTTATTTTAAGTTTTAAATAAGCCGAGGCTAAGCACCTTAAAATTCAATAATCGGTTTTCTTCACTCATAGGCCACCGAAAAGAAGAAGAAAACGCGAAGTGAAAAATCAACCAAAGAAGATCAATAAATTCCTGTTACTCCTTTTTCCATTTTTAAAATTTGTATGATATTCTTGCGCCTGTTTCCGGCTTCCCAGGTTATCAACGAAGGCTTTGCAAAGGAAGATCTTCTTTAGTTTTACTCAATACGGCCAGCCTTATTTTTGTAAAATGTTTTAAAGTATGGAAAAAATGTTTTATCCTTTGTTGAAACAGAAACAATCTGACAGCAGCAAGTGTTGTACAGTATTCTGTTCAAAAGTGGCAATAAGCCAGCCAGGGTTACGCACATACATAAATCGGCTAACTTTGACATCTTTTTTTACGCAGTCATAATGCTGCAGCAGTCCACAGCTACATCAAACTAAAATAATGTCACTTTTGGCAAAGCAAAACAAAGAATATTTTCTTTACATCAACCTGCGAACACGTGCTCGTCACCAGCTCTTTATTGTTCCAATGGGAGTTTTGTTTTCGTTTCTTTTTCTTTATTTCAGATTTTTAATTACGTCTTACTGATCGCTTTCTAACCGAAAAAAGTACTCGTTTAGATGAAGATTAGTTATCATGTGCTTGCGGGAAAGCCTGGTGTTTTTGTACAGAGATGCTCGCTAACACTGAAAGTGGATCGGCTTTCGTGACTCACATTTTACTGGTAACTTAAAACGTACATAAATCCCGATTCATGATGAGATCTGTTTGAATTGGCCTTTCACCAAAAGCAGGAATTGCCATAAATGTTATTTGGTACTCAAGCTAGTAGAAACACTGGTGCGGGGGCAGTTTCCCTTGTGGTTTTTAAATAAAACTTTAGATCAGCATAAATTTCTCCTTTCTTGAGCCTGCTGATTTACCATGATGCTGAGCGAGTTTATTCGCGCCTTTTTCTGCTAATTTTTTCGCGGGAAAGGCCATTCATGGCACGAGTCACGTGCATCACGTCGTCTTCTTATCCAATCAAAGTCCGCGCATGTGGATTATATGCCATTCTACCTTATTTCATTGTTCTCCTGTTGACCAATCACAGAGCGACAATCTACTCTGTTGTTGTTGTCAAAATGCAAATAGCTCGTATTTTTGCGACCTCGTGGAAAAGCTGGAAAAAATTTTTTTAGTGCGTCCCACCCACCACGTCCGTGTGTAGCCGTATTTCGTCGTTTAAGAGGCAACTTTTTTGGTTCTTTTGATGTGAAAACATGCCTGAGACTACAGTGGAAGCTAGAGATGTTTTGGAGGCTGTAGAAACCGGAGGAAGGAGAAAAAAAGCGAGATTTCCCAGCCAATGGAGTTCCACAACCACACCGCATCAGCGAACTTTAGAGCTAGAAGGAGTTATCGAGGTTCTTAGAGAGTACGATTCTGTCGAAGGGAACGATATAAACTGCTCAATTTGCGGTAAGAATTTTTTGTTATCTTGTTGTAAATTATAAGTGGTTATTTCGGTCGCGTAGACGTCGTAAATCGCACATTCGACGCCGCTAAATAAAATCTTCATTCAAATACGTTGTGTTTACATCAGTAGACCTGAGTGCGCCAATGAAAATTTTGCAACATCTTTCACGTTTTCCCGTCTTGAGAAAAGTTTGTTCTTTAGCTGAATAGCTTAAACGTTCCACTATATTTCTGTGTTATATTTGTGGCATGTTCTTGAGAAATAAATTTTTTTCAGAATATTTTTACAATTTTACTACGCTGCAGTAATTATTTAGCTGGGCAAACAAATGAGGGGAAGTATGAGGGTTATTTGTGTCGAAAGTTGCGTTTTAGAATTTTTTTCCTAAGCAACTTTTAAGTTGTACCTGTCAAATTTTTCAGAAACATATCTAACTATTTTTCTGGATTTTGTAGTCACGTTTAACCAGCGAGAATTTGCGAACGAAATTTTTTGGCAATTTCACGGTCCGTGTCATGTGAGTCGCCTCGTGTTTCGTTTTCGACCAAAATATCCCGGAACTTTTTTCCCATTCAGTGAAAATTTTCCGCTTTAAACTTCAACAACCGAAACATGCACGCTTATCGATTACCTTTACGAGTTGAGCGCAGATAATTTAAATGGTTTCCCTGTTTTATAGTATTATTTATCATTTTACTTTATTTTACTCTTTTGTCAGAAATTTCGACATGTTTAATATCAGAGCAACTTGTCTCGTCGGGCCTCTGGACTTTGTTTTATTTATTTTTTTCGCAGGGAAGTTGTACAAGAGTAAAGTTTGTTTTACTAAGCATTTGTGGGAACACAGTGTCTACTGGGATTTATTTGACGCGCTGAAAAACCAAGAGCGTGTCTTGTCGATACAAGCAGCGATTATTCTTTCACAACCATATCTGGAATTCCTGCTCGTCACCTCGCCGACGTCCACGGAAAAAAAGAAAGACGATCCTAAATCGAATCAGCTTCACAGGAAAACCACCACAAGAAAAAGGCAAAGAGAATCTTCGACGTGCTCAGTAGATTTCTAATTTCGTAAAGAATATCTTTCACATATACATGTAGTATATCTAGTTATATGATGTGCCAGGGGTAGCACACTTTGTTTATATTTCTTGTAAAAGTGTCTATGAATTTATAAATATATATAAATGTATAAGAAGAAGAAGAAGCTTAGTAAAGTTGTAAATGATTTGTATTTGGTTGTGGGGAAAAATATTCACCCTGTACTATAACCCCACATTTGTAAATGATGTTTGTATTTCATTTATTTCAAAAGTGACAATACTCGATATATCGAGATTTAAGATGAATCTATTCAGCGGTTGTTAAAATGCCAATAAAGTTCATTTGATCAAAATAATATCTCTGTACTGATATGATATAAATATAAAGTGCAACTGTAAATTTTTTGGGGCAGGCAAACCATGCTTAGGGGTATTCGGTTTCTATACAGAAAATTTTCTTCGGGACAGGAAATGCTCCATGAAAGTTTTAACGGTTCGAATAAGTTCTCCAGAAAAAAATTTGGGCTCAAGAATAACTTTTGCTCTGTTTAATACCTGCAAGGGCCTTCTTTCTTCCTTGAGAGCACACCAAGAATTATATTTTGAGGTCTGCTTTTGTTTGTATTTGCGTCCCACGGGAATAGGTTTAAGTATATGGAATGTGAAAAATGTTGCTTCTGAAACAAGTTCTGTCAACTTTTTTTGGATTCCCGCGGAAGGTCACTACAAAAGCCCTCCAGTATCGATAACTTTGCGGAAAACGATAATTGTATTTAATTTCATCACGAAACCTTTTTAGTTTCGCCTGCGTGATAGTCATAAAATTTTTCACCATTGGTTACGAGTCATTTGGTTTAGCAGACCAATGGACCGGAACGTTTTTCGCGCTCTTGAGCGGGAATATTTTTTCCACAGCAATGCCCCCCGTTGGTTAAAGTCTACAAACATTTTGTTCTCACCAAGCCACCTAAAATGCTTTTTACTTTCATAGTCGTCCCAAACAGTAGAAAAAATTCCGACTTTTTTTTATGCAAATCAATGTGATAAAGGTTGCATACCGGCGCTCTTAAAGGTCTTGGAGCACGGACTTGAATGCGAATTGTATAAAATAACTTTCTGCTTCGGCGACTTGGAGCTGTATGTTGATGTTGATATCGTTGCATCAAATGCATGTCGAAGAAGAGATAACATGTCTCGAATACTTGAGGTTAGCTTTCAATCCAGAAGTGTAAGTTGCTCAGAATGTCTCAAAGCATACTTTACGGCTCGCGGAATTAAAGCAACTGATCGCTACTGGCTCGCCTTTATCCGACACCGGAAATTGTTAACTGGTTTGGGTTAGTTCGATTTGAAATACGCCACGCTGGGACTTTTTGACACTTTTGTGACACTCTATTTTGCCGGCGGAGTCGAGTTTACTCGAGGAATTTTTTCATTGATAATGAACGTGTTGCTCTTGAAAAGGTTGTCGTTCAAAGTCAACTGGGTTAGATTCTCACACGCGAAAGGAACATTTAATCAACCAATCAATTTTATCGTGCCCAACTTCAGGACGATGCTCGGGGTTTATCTGTAGTCTCGAAGTACGCTTTCCTATTTTATCAAGACCCTTTCGCCGCTACAATTTTGGTATGGCATGCCCTGGCAAATATTATGTTATCCTGTTTCCGGTAGCCAGATTTGTCTAAGGTTTTTTTATTATTTGCTTTTTGCGATTTTCGTTCAGACAAGTCATGTTTTCGATAAAGCACACGAAGAGATGACGTCGGGGTAATTCGTTCAATGACAAAATACTTCGCAACTGTTTGTAGCATTGTTGATTTTAGCTAATCCTGCCACTGCTTGATCATTGATTCGTAGAAGAAGTGCAGACGTGTAAAGGAAAACTTGCAGGTCTCACATCATTGATGTGTCGACCACCTCCGTCGACCTGCTAAGACTACGTTAAAAAATATTTGACATAATTTACAGTATTGGCGGAAAATCTATTAATTTAGCTTGCACGCAACAGAATTATCGGTCTGTGGTACGCGATCGAGGATCTGAGTTGGGCTTCTATGCCACTTTCCTCTCTTGTCAAAACAAACAAGGTGGAAAATTCATTTAGGGCCGGTCACAAACAAGCACAACGATAAAGTAAATAACACATCACAACCAGACCTTCCGCAAAGAGACAGACACTCCTTTCAACACTGCGGCGATTCAAAAAGACGGAAAAATGCAAACAAATACAATTTTAAAACAAACTGGCGAATGCATAGGTGAAAGTTCAAACAACCATCGGAGGGTCAAAGCGTAAACGCGCAAGGGAACATGGGAAGGAGAAAGATATTTTTCTCCCTCCGCACCCAGTCTGCGAAGAAGTGAACTGGCTTTTGAGCAAAACTTTCACGGCTTCAGGCAACGCTCGTCTGCCGCTATCTTTCCATTTAAATAAATTTACTTTGGTCTTTTTGTTTGGACAATACAATGTGCCATGGAATAAAAAATCGGGGGTAAATTTTCCGTTTATTTTTTGTTGTGTTTTCTTCTTTTAAGTCGACGTGAGAAGCAGTTTTGTATTTTTAAAAAGCAGGTAAGGTGGACTAATCGCCCGCCACTTTCCGTACTGGAGGTTAGCGGCCGCTTTTTTTACTAAGGGGGCGGGGGTTGGGGATACTGGTACATTTTAAAAAATCTGTTACTTTATACACTGCATATGCAAAACGTACCTACGATTTCTATTCAACACTCTTTTTATTTAATACATCACACCAACGAAACTTGCGTTTCTTTGCTTGTTTGCGGAAGTGAAGTACAAGATGAAAAATTGAAATTAATTTGTCTGATTCCATTCAAATTGAAATTTTAATAATCTTTGTTGTTGTCTGTTGTCGAAAACGAGTTATTTCTCATGAACAGAAATGCCAGTGATGTGGCGTGAACAGCCTTAATGTCCGTTTCTTTTCCGGAACGATTCAAAATATTTTAATCACCTAGTCTCAAAACATGCGTTCCACTGAGATTCTTTTAGCTTATCAATATTTAATAACGCTAAATACCGCGAAAGGACATTCTCTCCAAAAAGCTGATTTGACGTAGTCCAGTGAAAACCTTTCAAACAAACGGCAAAGACGAAGCAGTTACGAGCAAAAAAGGCTACAATGGCAAAAAAAACAAACAAAAAAAATAATAAAAAGGCTCATAGCAACATTTCTGTGCCCTTAGCTATACTTGACTGGAAAAACATATTTTTGAGAGGGTTTAACTTGTTTATACAGTATTGGCAGCCTATAAGAACCTAGATTTTCCCAGGTTAGTCTTAAAAGGTTCTTACATATGCGGTATCTACTTAAAGTTTAGGCTATTTAGCCAGGTTCTTTAAAAATAAGTTCTTATTTTTTTAGTGAAAAAAGAGATGCTTGCCGCTGGTCTAGAAGGGGTGTGGTTCTTTCGTGAAAAACATGTAATTTTATACTGTATCAGTGTAAAAGTAAAACTTTACTGTCAAGGCATCAAAACCCACTATGGAGAGATTTACTGCCTATAGAACAACCCCCTTAATACAAAAGTAATTTTTTAAATTAAAAACGCTGGAGCAAAAAAAAAATGTGTTAATTTACGCGGCCTAACAGTCGCTGATGTGGATCGCTTTTCACAGATTTTTAGCATTTTCAAAGGGAGAGAAAAAGGCGTAAACCGGCTCATTCCAAGTGAGTGATTATATTAAGTCTTTCAAGGTGGTCCTAACTTTTGAGCCCTTTGAGGAACCATTCAAATGAAACCTCTTTGGCAATACTAGAGAGCTTTAGATTTAAGGACGAGAAGGAGTCAGAGTGCGAGATTTAACTTTTGCTCGTGTTCTAAACTGAAGACGACACCCCGGAAAGCTTCATTTTACAATTTTTCACCCAAAAAATGACGGTTATTTATACACTACGGAGGTAGGCCCTCTCCCGATAGCAAAATGATAAAACTTCGTACATTTGATAACTTGTTCCCTTCACTATCCAACGATGCGGTCACGGCCACGAGAACGTGGCTTAAAAAAGTGTATTTGCGTTCTTTCAGTCTTTATAGGGATTATTTGTACCCAATTACTTTGTCAAATGTAGGCGAACCCTCCTGAAGCTGAATTTCAAGGGACCATATCCAAGCTCAGAAAGAGAAATAAAATTTCGTCATTGCTTGTTTACGTCCTCCATAAAATATGAAATTAGGCATTTTCACGTCGTAGTCGTGCAAAAACGGGAAAGAAATGTGCGAGTACAAAAAAAGTGTGATGCACGTGCAAAGTTGTTTTAGTTACAAAACCTATTGCTTTTTTGACGTTCTCGTCGCCGTCCGCGTCGTTGGATCTTAAAAGGGACCTTAAGCAAAGACGTCGACGGCGTCAGTGAAAACGTCGCTAAAAATATGAATTTGCGTTCTTTCAAACTTAATCGCGTCTATTTGGACCCGCTCAATATGTCAAATGCAGGCGACTTTTCCTGGAGTTGAATTGTTAAGGATTTTATTCAAGTTCAAAAGGAAGAAGGAAAATTCGTCGTCGTATGTCCACGTCCTCCATAATGACGGCAAATTAGGAGGTTTCACGTCGTAGTCGTGCAGTGGACGTCAAAGAAATGTACTAAAAAGCGTGATGCACGTGCAGAGCTGTTGTTTTGATCATTAAACCTATTGTTTTTTTGAAGTCGTCGTTGTGGTCTCGTCGTTATTCTCGCTACGGAAAAACCGTTGTAGGATGATGACGGCTATCACGTTTTTTCGCCAAATAGCGCTGGTTCACGCGCGTGCACTACTTAGTATTAAGAAAATCTCGTATTCTTAGTCGTTGCGATGTTTGTTTTTCCGCATTTTGCAAAGACGAAGTGTGGGGGAATTCAACAGACCACTTGTAAACCGGTTGGGCACGTATGATTATAATGTTGCGCATGTATGATTAAATGAAAGCGGGCAACCAAAGGAAATCTTGATTTAAGCGTTTACAAATAAGGAAGCCACGAACGCTCTGGATAAGTTTGTATTCGTTTACAAACATGATCAAATGGCTCTCTGTGGCCTGAGTCCACGTTTTTGACCTAGCTGGAAGTTCATACAAGCCCAGACTGCTCGCGCACACGGAAAATCATACAGTCCATATAGTCACATTTTTTTCTCTCGAACTCCCAAGTGAACTTGCTTTAAGATCATGACTGTCACTAACATTCTAAATGATTTATAGTTTCTGGAATTCTAAATATTCAACAATAAGAAGCTGGCTGTCAATACAGAGGATGTGGGATTTCTTTGAGTCCTTGGTATCAAAAAAGGAAATAAATAGGATTACTCAATGGCCTGAAAGAAATATAAAACGGGCTGAATTGGCTGAAATTAGAGGTAATCCGCAAGATTGCTCACCGACAACTTGTTTTTCAGTCGTAAAGTTTGGAGAACCAAGAGGTCATGTCGCTGCGAAGAGCAAAACCGCTACAAAACACACATAGGCATAGCAGTACAGGCAGTAACACGCAGAGACAAAATCAGAAAGTTCCTAGACACGAAAATGTTGGGGGACATGTTCCTCTCCAGCGCGGCACGAACACAAAGACCCACAAAGAACACGATACTTCTGCGGCATGCCGCAAGAACCAATTTGTCCAATCATAATTTTAGAATCCGCAGTAAAGCGCACGTATAAATTGCTCAGGAAAACATCGTAACTTCAACGTCGTTCTCAGGGCTTTTACCCTATCGTAACTTCTGTCGTTGGAGGAACTGAGATACAAAGTAAAGAAAAAAATCGTGAAATGGAAAGAATTGTGCGGAGTGAAAGCAATCACCAATCACCCACCTACAACCCCGGACAAAATAGTTGGGACACTTTGTCAATTTCCCTCATCCATTTCCCACTCCTCCACCTTCGCAAAATTGAAAATCACTCAGCCTTTCCCAAACTGCGCTTTTGAACAACACTACAACGGTGCGAGGGGACGTTCAGACTACGCCCTTAAAACAACCTCGCCCCCAGGACTCTGGCCCCGGTTCCTGAAAGGCCGATTAGCGCTAATCCAGGATTAAAATTCTGTTCCACTTTTTGTATTTTCCTTCCTGTGCATCGCTTAGAGTAACAATTTGTGTTATCATTACTGTATCTCAGAGTAAAGACGCAACTGTATTTTGAAAGCTCGAGTTACATGAGAGGCAAGGATAGGTAGCCTGCGTCAGCAGACACTCTAAACCTTCGGTATAAACTAGAGGGCAGGCTGCAACGCAGGCTAGCGATAGGGTGATCTTCAGTGGAGGGAGGGAGGGGCGAGGAAGCCACATATGAAAGGGGTTGAGAGCCAGAGTAAATTGCCGACTTAATTGGTACGGGTGGGGATTCAATGGAAGTTTTGGTAGAGAGGTGTGGTGCCGAAGCCTTCAAACTCTAAAAGTTTTCAAAACAAGTCTCGATAGTTTTACGGGTCCAAAAATTAAGCTCAAAGTTTCCATAATCTTGAAAATGACACGATGAAAACATCAGTTATGGAAGCAAAATTGACCGATTTGTGGGCTAGGTTAACTGTGCTACTATATATTATTTAGTATTTGATTTCAAAATTTGCTTTTGGACCCGAAAAGTTAACGGGTTCTCGATAAACGGGCGCCTGATTCATATGGTTTTGCATGCAGGGTAAAACAAGTTTTCAAACTAACATCGTGGAATTAAACTCTTTTTGGGGAAAAAGGATGTTGGTACACAAATGTAGACCGCTCATTGACCTCATTGGCAGCCTTCACACTCTTTTAAAGGTTTCTGGTCCAAAATGACACCCTGTTCAAGACGCTTAATAGTGAAAGTGTATATGTACCCTATAAAGCCTCAAGACCCTGAAAACCAAATTCTGTCCAGCGGCACATACCCGGTTAGGCCAAATAGCAGAGTGCCACCCCAACCCTTCGAGAATTAATACACAGGTATTACTTGGCGCTGTACAGTGTTTTAAAATAAGGCTTGAGCCATATGTCGACATTGGCTTTCCAAATTACCCACCCATCACCCGTGACCACAGGTACCCCAAGCTCAATTGTGAGGTTGGGGTACCTGTGCCATGGCCAAAAATAAGTAAGCAGACGAACATTAAATGCACCTTCTTATTTACTGAAAAATTCATTTTGTTTAAAGTCACACTCTTAAAATTAAAAAAAGTTGAAGTCCTTTTCTTTTTCAAAAAAATATCTCAATTAAATGTGATGTTTATTTGTTCACTAAATCTGTACATGTGTATGTATAATAATTTTGAAGAGTACAAGTTGTTCAAAATGATTTGAGAATAGAAGCTCAAGAATACAGCTCTTAAAGTTTGGTATCAGATATTGTCAAACCTTCAATTAATAACCACCAAAATGCCAAGAATTGGTGATGGCCTAACAAGAGGTTCCAGCTAGCCCGCTGGCGTTTTCACGGGTACAGGGGTGGGGGGGAGGGAAGAGGGGAAGGAGAGAGCCAGAGCACCCTGGGAGAGTCTGCTTGTAGGCTACGCTCCAGCCATGATAGACCTTTAAACTGCAAAACAGTCAGTTTCTTTATCTCAAAATTGGTCTTCAAAGGTGCTAAGTGCTGGCATGAGATTCTTGCACAAAGCCCAGTGGGATACTCAACAAAGTTTTTCAAGGAGATGCTTCACCCTGAGGTCTACCCCCTTACCCTTTCATATACCTTCCATTGAAAAATGGTACCCCTTTCACACATCTAGTTGAGAACGTTTCATCCTGTTCAACTGCTGTAAATGTACAGTGACAGTCTTTAAAATATGAACAAATCACAAAACCAGAACATTATTTTCTTTGACTTTTTCACAGCCATAAAGCTGATCGTTAAAAGTTTTGTGCCTTTTTACAGACCAAAATGATAGATTTCTCTACCGTTTCATATGCTTCAAATTGTGAAATCCCTACCACATCATATACCTATTGAAACCTTAAAAGATACCCCTTTGGGGCAGAACCTCCCGACATTAAAATGGATAATTAACTCAGCATTAGAACAGGTGACACTTTTGAGAGGTGGGAAGCAGTTCCATAATGTAGAGAGGAATGAAAAAAAAAAGGCTGCCCTCTTTTCAGCCTGAGAACGCAGACATATTTTGGGTCGTTCCTTCTCTCCACCCTTCCTGGGTGGAGAGAGGGGACAGCCAAAAATACATCTGCACTCACAGGCACCCCTCTTCCCATCATCCCCACTACATGAATGCCTCCCCAGCCTTGGTTTTTTTTCCAATTTTTAAATATTCAAAATCATTAAGTAGACTTTTATGGAAGACTCCCCCAAGGAATTTTATCCTTTTATTTCCCTTTGTTTTAAAGTCAGTATCATTATATTACTATACCTAAAGCAAAGGACGAAGAAATATGAAAGATAAGATCTGAATTGGGGAGGGTTTCCCCTATTAATATACATGGAGGCTCCAACCAAAAAGGGTACCTTTTTCAGGCTTCAGCTTATATCAAACGGTCGTTGAAGTATTTGAAAAGCTCGGCAAATCTGTCATTTTCTACTGTAAACGAACCAAAAAGGGCCAATAGATGTATTTGATCGATATACAAGAGACAAGAAATCTTCCTGGTTTAGTGATTTATTTATATTAAAAAGACGGTGCATTTAAAGACCTTAAAAGTGATGATGTGTTCTAATGTAGGTTAAGTGAAGGGGGGAATTATTTGTCAGACGAGTAGTGGGTATATGAAAGGGTTTCTAACGAAAATGGTATATAAAAGTGTAAGAGGTTGGACCTCGGGGCAAAGCCTACCCATATAAAACTTTTTTGAGTACCCCTCCCTCCCATAGGGATAAGATACAAATTACTGAACTATGACAGAGCTGACATGAACAATATTAGTAAAATGTCATCCTCATGATTTTTTCATTCTTGCTCGCTTCCTGAGTTCTCCACTCAATGCCAGACCTGTTCTGGCTTTTGCCCAATTACCACTTGATTTGCGTCTTCCCTGTCGACTTGGTGGGCTGGTTATACTTTGACTGCTTTGTGGCCGGGTTAGATGTTCTGCAGCAACAAACAAATATTGTTTGTAAGAGAATGCTCATTATTTTAGTAACAGACCTTCCAACTCTCAGGGTTTGGGCTAACAACTCACTGTCTCAAGATTTGGCCTCCAAATCTCACAGTGAGATGGTAAATCTTGACATTACCGGAAAATTCCAAAAGGAATCAGGTGAATTAAAAAATCTGTTGTTATAATGTGTCAATCTAATTTTTGGGGAAACCTGGGTCTAATTCCCATCTCATTGGGCAATTCCAGAAAATATCCATACCATACCACTGACGGCTTTTAGGATTTCCGAAGGGGAGGGGGGGGTCACGATTATGGAATTCTGAGGGCATGGGGGGTATTTACGATTGCAAATCCGAAGGCATGGGTGAATTCCACAGGTGGGATTTCTGGAGTAGAAAGTGTAGAGTGAGTTCCTTGAAAACGCTATTGTTGTGGACTTTTGTAGTTCGTAAATAAACCACGAATGTATGACCGCAGAAGCAGAAGACAAGCATCGATAGATCAGACACGTGTTTACGCTCATAACTTATACAAGAGAATAGTAAAACATGGGTTTCGCATTTACCTTGATGAATTTCTTGTCACATGAACAAAAACTGAAAATGTATCTTACGAGGCCTGGTCTTCGCAATCTTCTATCATTGCCAAGAAAAATCTAGCGAGAGCTAGCGCTCACGACTACTCCGAAAGCAATGATACATTTCATGTACACTGCATGAGTCATATGGGTTGAGAACACTTTTTGTGCACACTACATGACGTATAAAACGACGCAACAAGACTCAACGGTATATTTGACGGCCGAAAGATTTTAACAGTCTGAATTTGAGCTATTTTGCTTTGTAAACGTCAAAACAGCACAAGAAAACAAAGAAGAGTAAAATTACCACAAGTGGTGTTTATAATTTTTATAGCCAAATTCGGACTTAAAAAGAAGTTTGCACAGCCTGGCCACTAGCGGTAGGGTTTTTTTGTCGCTGAAAGCTTGTCGCCTGGCGCCGCTAGATCACAGTCTTGAGGAGGCATAAATTCACGTTCATTTGTTCATATAGGCGTTGCTAAGTCGAAAATATACTTCCAATAAACAACGGAAATTCTGAAGGGGAGGGGGGGTTCACGATTATGGAATTCTGAGGGCATAGGGGGTAACGCATTTTGGAATTTCCGAAGGCTAGGGGGGGTTAAAACTTGGAAGCCGTCCATGGTTGGGTATGGATATTTTCTGGAATTTCCCATTCCTGGGAACATAGGTTGCCTATAAAAGGTCACAAGGAAAACTTAACAGCAAACTCAAAGTGACTACGTATACTGCTATCCTATCAATCGACGTAGATGGTGAAAAAGAATCTTCTTACCGATGCCATATTAGAGCAACAGGGTACAACAGAGACAACTAATAGGGTATTAAGAATACCATGACAAAAATAATCTGCCTTTTTGGTTTTATTTGACACATATTTTGGAAACAACCAGGTTTGAGGTCCCAGTCTCCAAGTTTTGGAGCACTTTTTGTTTTACCGAATCTAATAGTTTCTGTGCAGGCCAGGCTTGAATTTTGCCATATAAACTCTCCAGACTCAGGTTGGCTGAAACATAAAAACTCTTTCAACTATATGTGACTGTGCATCATCCAAAAATTTCTTTTAAATAAAAATTGTTTAAGTGATATGGTGAAAAACTTTCAGGACTACAGCAAAGAAAAGCAAGACTTTTAACTATACATTTATACATAATTTGTTTTGATAAACACACCCTAGTTTACCAGACTTAAATTTCTCATATGGAGATGAGGGCTGGTGAGGCATGGTTGACTAACCCAGCCCAATTTACTGGGCTTAATTAAATAGAGAGACTCTCATGGCCTTAATATAGACCCCTTTACCTTGGCCACTTAAGACTGTCATCTTTCAAATTTTAGAAATTTCCCATAAAATTTCACATCTTTACTCTCTTCCAAAATCTAAATTAAGTAATTTAGTACCATTATCAGTATCAGTATCATAATAATTAACAATTAGTCGCCGAAGGCAACGTGAATATCAGTGAATAGTCACTGAGACGAAGTCGAGGTGACTATTCGCCAATATTCATGTCGCCTGAAGCGACTAATTGTTTTAGTATAATTACATTGATGATTATTCGAGAAAATAAAATTATTGATCAATTTCCAACCCCAAAACATCAAAAAATCTGGCTGCCATTTTGAAAACTGCTAGCCTTCAATGCTATAATCACTGCACGGTGATTATAGCGGGATAGAGCAAAGCTCCTAGCCAATCACAGTGCTCTATTTTCGATAGTCATCAATGTAATTATACTAATAACTGTTGTTATTTACTTACGCAAAAAGGTAGATGTTATCGTCTTGATGTCGTTAAGAAGTGGAGTGTATGTTGATACTTCATCTCCTTCTTTTTCTGTATTAAAAAACAATAAGTTATTAATAAACTCTCTTGATATTTTTGCAAAGCATGTTAGTGAATTTATTTAAAGTTATGACAATAAATGCCTCTCTTTTAAATACCTTCTATCTATTAACCCCCCCCCCCCTTAGATTTTCTCTAAATTCAATCCATTTAATACGGACACTTTCGATGGACCCTCTCAATATTCGTTTTAACGGGGTTTTGACTGTAACTGTCCATGGAAACTACTCAGGTGTCAATGAAAATCATGTTGACATGGAAAGGCAAGCAACGATTTTGATTCAAGCTCATGGATTTTGCTCGTTCTGCTATCCTTGGGGAAAATAATTCATTACTTGAAGTCTAAATTTTTAGTAGGTTCCGCACGTCCCTCAATTCCGTGTTCCATCCTCCAATCCACACTTTCGACTTCTACTTTCATTGAGTACTGAAAACATGATGTCGGCGATTTATAATTTATAAGTTTTTAAAAATCTAAGCCGTTTGAATAACAAGTTCGTATTTCGCTTTTAAAACAAATAATCATCTTAGTGTGCAACAACGGCGTAAATATATATATAAAAAAAACATGTAAAAAGTATAGAATTAATACTCACTGTCAACTCTAATAAGGATAAACGAGTGTCGGGCTTTGAGAATTTCAGTGGCATATTCACTTTTATGCTCCAAAAGATTCTTTAGATTGCCCGATTCATCCGACAGATCAATTATCTCTGAGAAAACACAAACATTTACAAATACAAGCATCGAACAAACAGCTTGAGATATTGAACATAAACTCAACAAACAACAGCTGACGAGAGCTTAGTAACAAGTGACTAAAACAATCGTGCCGTAGAAACCAACCTTCTCTTCCTCGTCGGCACCTCTTTCTGATGTCTTCTAAAAGAACTTTTGTCATACAATTTGGGTTAAAAAGAGCTTCTTGACAATCTAAAACCGAAAGCAAGGAGCGCAATTACTTCCTCGTGACGTTTGTGAGATGTAACACGTCGCCTTATCGCGTGTAAACATAAATTTTTAACATCGTTCAGTCACGAAGTCAGATTCGTGGAATTAAAAAGAAAGTTAAACGGTTTAGAAGAAGAAATGAGATCATACCTCCATATCTTACGGTTATAAACATACTGTTTTAAACGTGAACAATGTAAATACAAATAGCTAAAGTGAGTCACTCTTTGCTGTTTTTTCGATCATCAAATAACCTGACAGCTGCATTGTACTTTAAGCCATTAACTGAAGCCCAGTGTCGGAATGTCGCATGTGATCATTGTTAGTCAAGCAAGAGTTAATCTCGTTTTTGTTTCACAATTACTATGCCATGGAAACTGCTATTATTGCAAACAGCTTGCCTCCCAAACAACAGACGGATGTTTGACCTTTCACGATTATAAACAACGAGAAGGACTCTGGGATTGGAATGGCTGGAATTTGAATCAACGGGTGCATGTACTGGGTGCTCTTTTTTCCTGGAAATTTAGGGCCTTGGCCACACGTATCCGCCTATTTTTGAATCCGCAACTTTTTCTCTCCAGATACGGCTTCCGTCCACACAAATCTCGCGAATCCGGCATACGAATCCACATTTCTGTTTTTTTAATCCCCTCTCTGGAGTGGACATTTTGCTGATTTTGTCCAACTTTTATCATTATGTTCGTCTGTTCGTTTTCTACACAAAAACGTACATTTAACAAAGAAAATCTTGTTTGCTTTTAAGACAGAGATTAGAAGTACTGTTTTAAATGAAAAAAATAATAACACCCTGATAAAACTCCCTGCGAAATTAGCCCACACAGCTCCATAGCTCCCCATATCATCATATCGGGCACAGGTGATCACAGGAATCGAAGCTACGCCCCAGAATTTCGTTGTTTTTTTTTTTCAACTACGCGCAGTTATCAGTTTCTCGAAGTTTTATCACTTTTATTCAATATATATTTAATAAAAGGAAAGCGAGAGTTCTTAGACAGATGTCCTCCTCATTGGGAGTTAACTAAAAGGAGCAAAGAAAGTCAGGGACCAACTGTACGTGTCCGTTTTACTGTCCGCTATGAGACAGTTGATTGTAAAGTTTCGTTATTGAATACACTCAACCCTCTCTTAGCGGACACTTCTAAAAGACGGAAACCTCGGTAAAACGGCAACCTAGAGCTGGTCTCTGTTATTCTTTACTCCTTTAAGCTGACTGCCCTCTCTAAGATGGACACCCAGTAAAGTTTGGAGGTCCCATCCCTTCTTTAATCCTGTTAGTTAACGGCTCTATGAGACAAACATTTCTCTAAGGGGGTGTTTACATGACAAAACTCGCAACGGCGCGAGTTTCATACCGGGATGACTTTTTGAATTCGCATCGCGTTTACATGATGACTGGGTCATTTCACATCTCGTTATTTGAAGGTACACTTCATGTTGATAAAATACACGTGTGATTCAAAATCGCAAACATTACGCATGCGCTGCTCGTTCCAGTCTACCGGCAGATCGATTTCCCACCCGAACGGGTGGACGTTTCGCGTTTACATGATACCGTTGCGAAATCTCGTACCGGAGTGAAATTCTCGCCCCGGTGCGACAACCGGGGTGAACTCACGCTGGGGCGACTCGCGCCGGCATGACATTTTATGGTGGTATCATGTAAACAAATGTAGAGCCATGAGAGGGAACCGGAGTGAACTCGCCCCGGTGTCATGTTAACACCCCCTAAGATGCCGGGACAACTCTCTAGGATCCGCATACCTTGACTTCGTTTCCTACCTTTCTCTTTTCCTTTCTAATTACAGTCGAACCTCAACTGACGGCCACTTCTCCACAACGGCCAGTCGGCCACCTCTCTGGAACAGTCCATACATTGACTCTTGTTTAAACCTCTCTACAACGGCCACTTTCTTCTGCCCTAAGGTGTCCGTTGTGGAGAGGTTCAACTGTAGTTGAATCTCAATAGGACGGACATGACTCTCTAAGACGGACACATCAGGCCAGTTCCAAATGTGTCAGTCTTAAAGGAGGGTCTCCAATAAGTTTTTCGGGATGCGGGATTTCTCTTATTTGAGGCTCGGGTTTCGGGATTTTGAAGCGAAAACGGGGCGAGATTCGGGATTATATTTGCGCGGGAGGTGGGATGCCAAAAATAACCCTCGGGATTACGGCATTGCCAGGAACTTTGAGTCGGGATTACGGGATTGAAAAACCCTATTTAGGACCCTCTTAAAGAGAGTCGACTGTACTATGTTTATTGCCATCAATGTGAAAATACGAATGAGGAAAATGACGACGGTTTTTGGCAAGGATAAAAAGGGATAGAACGCTCAGAAAACGCCTTGGAAATCGTAGTGAACAGTGCTGTGTTGTAGGTTTCGAGCCAATCAGTAATGACGGGTATTCAACCACCAGAAGATGAAGCGGCAGAGTCGCGAGTCGAACGAGGCACAAATCGTTAATGGAGTTGCATACCTATCTGATTTTACCACCACAAACATGTTTTTTCCATTTTAAATATTTTGAGATTGGAAAAAATTTTACCTTGGTTTTCAAGTTAACTTTTCCAGTTGAAGGAGCATCAGCTCGTTAACAGACTTTAACAAGCCAATACTATTACATGTATTTCTAGCCATTTCCGGACACCAAATGTTCCGGGGAGGCATACCCCGGGGACCCCCTTGTGTTCACAGGTCCGGATTAGCCCCCGCGACCCTAAACCATTCTCCCCGGTCCATGTAAAAACCAACCTCGTCCCTAGGGCTTTTCCCTAAAAAAGTGAGGGGTCCCATTTTTTTAAGGGAAAAGCCCTGGGGACGAGGTTGTGTAAAAACTGCACTATGTAAACTAAATTGCTTTGTATCGCCTTGAGCCCCGCGATCCACATCGTCCTGGAATTAAGGCAAAGTTGTATCAGGAAAATAAGGACGCTCAGGTTGGTATGCTTCTTAGTTTAGTTTTTTAGCAGATCCGCGCATATACCACATCAGCAGTTATAAATTGGCTTTCTATGTCAAAAAGTTGCCCGTAAACGGTTAAATGATTATACTTTTAGAAAAGTCGCTGAAAAATGCCAAGGTTTTTCTCTCAGTGGACATGCTCGCCGTCATGGTGATTTGAAAATTCACTGCATACGATTATTTGGCGTTGCTGAATTGTATTCAATATTTCACATCAATGTTAGAAATAGCATTTGATGTCATATGACGCTATTATTGAAAAAAACACTGCAGCAGAGGAAAACAACGTTGTCTCTCGCTGAGTCACGATTCTTACGACTACTTTCGAGTTTGCGTTAAAAGGGTGGAGAGTCCACTGAGAACACTCAACAGTCTGTCGGGGGGAGCCGGAGACGGATATGTGGTACGAGAGGGTAAATATTCACACTATAATTTTCTTAGCTCGTGATTTTTCTTTCGGTATCAGTCCTTGTTTTCAGAGGTGTGGAAATAGCAAAATAGCTGGCTAATATATGCAAGCTGCAACGTGAAAGTAAACAAGGCCCTTGCATCGCGAAAAACTACTGCGCAAAAATTAAGGAACTTTCTACAAACCCTCAGCCGAGTCCCCATCGATAGCTGAATCGTTACCCTCTTTCTGCAATCATCACACACTTCCTTAGTGCAGGAGTTAGACATGCCGTTTCTACTTGGTTCTTTTGAGCGAGCGAAACGAGCAGAGATCTTGAGAGAATACGAGTTAGCCCCCCCCCCCGGGGGAACTCAACAAAATGTTATAAGGGGAGGCTCCGTCCTTAGGTCCAGCCCCGTACTCTTTTAAGACCATTTTTGACAGGTTAGAGACCCCTTTCGTATATCTTTTATTGACAAGTGGTAACCCTTTTATATTCTGGGCTAGAACGCTGCATCCTTTTTAATTGCCGTAAATGGACGTCTTTTAAATGGAATAAATCACTAAACTTGAAAGTCTTCTTGTTCTTTTTTCACAGCCATAAAATGCGCCTGTTAGTCCTTCCAGCAAGTCTTGTCACAGACCGCAGTGACATATTTCTCTACCCTTTCATGTACTTCAAAAAAAGGTGGGCGGGGCCTTTCCGTATATTTAAAATGTCAGCAAAACCACAGCAACAGACCAATGACTGGTGCCGGATCTCCCAGTTGTAGACCTGGATAAGTTCAATTAAACTTGTAGAAAAATATCAAACGGCAAACTGATCCTTAGGGCAAGGCGATGAAGAAGGCTTGTTTTCAAACAGAAATATTGGGCATATTTTTAAACATATATTTTTTGTTTTATTCTTTTGTTTACTTCTTCATCGCCTTGCTGTAACGATCATTTTGCAGTTTCATATTCCTCGCCGTATAGGACATTAAAGTGAGTACCCCTCAGGGCTGATAAGAGTAGAATTTGCTATCTCTGTTGAGACACTGGCTAGTACAGTTTGTGCGTTCATTTCAGAAAACAGAGGGCTGAAAACAGTTTGAGAAAGTAGAATGGGGTGCACTCCCTTTTATGGCATACAAGTGGGCGTGCTCTCACTGGAGCAGATCAGGAGCTTAAGTACTCTTGCGGAGGTACTCAATTGTTGACCTCAAAACAGGGTCCCAAATAAAGGGGTCTTGACTGTTGTGAGTATTAAGTCGTGTCTTGTCTTTTGTCCTAAACAGTGCGCAGAAACAGAGGGTGTCGTCCCACCCAGGGTAAGTATTTATTTAAGTTTTTTTTCTTTTGTCCAAACCAGGAGCTT
Source organism: Porites divaricata (assembly GCA_038088405.1). Lineage (NCBI taxonomy): Eukaryota > Metazoa > Cnidaria > Anthozoa > Scleractinia > Poritidae > Porites > Porites divaricata. The sequence continues at coordinate 6,590,302 of JBBMOI010000017.1, forward strand.
GGATCACCACTCCTCTCACATCCCTCAGAATCAAGCTAGTGGTTTTCTGTTCGTTAGTTCTCACGGTCATCATTAGAACTTGTTACAAAACGGTCGTGTAGTGTTTCTGCAGGAGACTTTGCAAACCACCAAATCTTCGCGGGGTTACCAGTAGACCTTTCCCGCATTATTGTGAACAAAGGCGCCAACTCGAGGCTTGATGAGATGACAAAATACAGTGATTTGTATGAAGCCGTCCACTCAAGCCTCGACCTCACTTTTTTGTGTTAACTCACTGGAGACGAGGAACTGCGGGTCCCGGATGCGTACTCCCTTATATAAGCCAAATAGGTATGTGCCGTCCCAACGGATACGGTTTTTGGGCATTTTGGGTCTCAGGATAACGGGTATACACTTTGGCACTTTTTGTTCTGAAATCGAGTATGGTTTTGGAGGAAACTACGGGAGCGTATGAACGTATACATACACCTTATTCGATGGTTTAGCATATAATACGTGCGGATATTTTGCGAGTTGCGTAGTATTTTTCCAAGCCCCGCAGGGGCGAGGAAAAATACGAGCAATGAGCAAAATGTCCGCTCGTATTATATGCTAAACCATCGAATAAGAGGTTTATTATTCCACTTCAATAAAAAATTGTTATTTTACAATTGGCTTCTATTTTTTGGTAAAAGTATTCAGAAACATCCTGATTCCGTCTGTGAGAATGACGTTAACAATGAGCAAAATGTTCGCACGTATTATATGCCAAACCATTGAATGAGAGGTTAATTATTTCAATGTAAAAGAAAAATGTTATGTTGGCTTCTATTTTCTAGTAAGAGTATCCAAAACACCTGATTCTGTCAGCCATAGTTGCTCCTTTTGCATCCGCCGGTATTCGCCCTGTTGTAAACCGGTTAAACTAGGACACTACAGTGTATTACGGCCTCGTATTTTGCGCGTTCTCTTGACCTTATTTGGTAAAATGACATAATAGTGGAATAATAAATCATTTTAATTCCAAATGAATAAGAAAGAAATAGAAATATGCAAATTTGAAATGCATTTGAAGAAATTTTGTGTTTGTGCTCTAACCTAAGTAATTATGACATAATTTCTGCCTAAAGACCAGGTTTGAAAACGAGTGTGGAAAATAACATTTTTTTTTCTGAAATAGGCTAGGTCACTTAATTACACTTGCGCTCTACTCACTTTGACTTAAACTAAACTAGGTTCGTTAAAACAAAAGGAAAGGAAAAAAACATTTTAGTTGAACAGAATTACCCTCATATCTCAAAGAAAAAAATGAAAAAATAGAAGTCTGAGTGAGAATTTTCATGTACAGAAAAATTTGCTGAAAAAGAGGAGATATTGAAGGAAAATAGAACAACAACAACAAATCGCGTTTCCTCGCGCCAAGGAAACACTTTTCATAAAAAGCTAAAAATCGCAGAGAATTATTTTGGCCAGACTAGTTTTATCTGTAAACAACTGAAACACATGTCTGAAATATTTTATTTTCAGTTTTAAGACAAATTTACTGTATAGAGCATTTCTACTAGATCACTCCACTTTTTCCTAGCCTTGTTTTTACTGTTTTTAAAATGCTATATCATATTTCATTATCAAAAATCGAATATGGCAAAATCCCCATTGGAACGCTGGATCCCTAGAATCACCGGGGTACTCATCTCTCACACTTTGAGATCATATTTATTCCATGAAATAGGTAGTGGCCTCACTACAAAATTGTGTCGTTATAGAAGGAAATAATAGCATGGGTTGAAAAATTAATGAGAACGAGAGGAAAATATCCGGTAGACGCTGAGGATTTGAACGCTTAAACCATGACATAAATAGGAAGGACGAAACTTGGAAAATTTCATTTTTCACAAAATTATCTCGCGAGCGGCGTTAATCGTAATCAGTTCTGCGTTCAAGTGTCAGATTAACCTCATCTAACTTAAAGAATTTTTGTTTTATATCTTATGAATTTTGGTGCAGTCCTCTTGAGGTAGTTGGAAGCTACGTCCTTTTGAAGAATATTCAAATCGACCGTACAAAGTCTTTTTGTTTGTTTTGAAGGGGCCTGTTAAACTGCTTCGCTGTGTGTTTTTGCTCAATTTGAAAGCCGGAAACTTAGAACTCACCAATTAAGAATTCAAAACTTTCCTTATTAATATTCACACTGTTCTCTAGTAAGAGCAATTAAAGCTTAAGGGGGATTTGACTCTTTTCGAAGAAAAAAATATCCTAATGTAGATCTCGGGTCCAAATTTATCCCATACAGTATATCCTGAATGCCGTCAAGCCCGGCGATCTCGCAGCTGTTTATGTTTAAATGGAAATCACAATTATTCGATATACGCTAACTATTAAATTATTGCTAACCAGTCGAAGATAAATGACGGTAGATCTATGTGCAAGATGTAAAGCAAGCCAGGCGCAAATTATTCACAAAATACGAACGTCGTTTACACCTGTCCAAGTTTTCACTTTTGCGAAGAATTGACTCTTGTGACGTCACAACATCTTAATTCCACTACTGGTCATGCGCATCATTCTGTGCAAGGAGGGTGCGCTGGTAAATCGAGGCTAAAGGGGTTTTCGTGCTCAAATTAGTTCCCTGGCATCGATGTGGAAGAAGCGATTTACATCTTTTCTTCGCTTACGTCTTACTCATATGTGATCTGTCAATGTGTATCTTATGTGCGCTTGAATTTTCCGAGGGAATTTGAAAGGACTTCCCTTGCCCTTGGGAGATCGAGTTGTGTACAGTGAATTTTTAGCCTGCCGTTTAATTACCATTTCGTTTCAAAAGGCGTTTGCGATTACAGAAGGACTTTCTCTTCATGATAGTTGCTGTTCGATTCTATCATGGAGAACTGTGACTCGAAAAAAGCGGGAACTCGGTAAGTGAGCTAAAAATCCGAGTTATCAACAGGACAAGATCTGCTTACATGTGTTTTGCTTGTGTTTTCACACTCGGTATCTTTGTATCTGCAATGTTTCATGCAAATTATCCCAAATACAGCTTGACCCTATGTTTTGTTTAAAGTGCATGTTGCTCAAAGTTTCCTGGGGAAAGTCGTCAAAATTTGGATTATTCCACTGGGTGTTAAAATTATAAATTGTCAAAATTATAGAGTTTTACCAGAGTGTGATTTTTGTCGGTTCATTATTTTTTGCAGTGTTTTTAAGAAAACTTCACCGAATGGAAAGGTGAGCATAGCAAGCTAAACCTATATTTTCATTTTTTGTGTGTAATGAAACGCGATTATTGTAAATAGTATGAAAAGTTAAAGACAATATTTTCCTTGCTGTTTTTAAAATTGAAGTTAGTTTGAACGATAGCTATTATTTATCATGTTCAGCTTCGTTAAGAACGCTATTATCCTTGGTTTGAATATTCATCAGTTCACGGTTGTCTGAAATAAATGCGGAGTAAACGATGGGCATTTTGTGGCAAAAAAGAGAACTGTCAACTGGGATATGCCCAAGACGTGCACTGAAACTTGATCGAGTTTTTTTTGTGTCCAATTTTTGTTCAGTGAAGTCAAACTTTTAAATTTTAATGTTGCAATACGGTAAGCTTATCGACGGAAGGGTTATTGCATCGGTCAACAAGTCTTCCAAACCTTTTAGTTCTTTTGGATTATAAATTCGTGTATGCATGTTATAAAACAGAAGTAAAATTTATTAAATACTTGAAGATCCCAAGATTTAACAATACGATGTATTTGCCTGTTTTATATCAGGTAGATTTTATTGTACTTGTTAAATTTATCAAGCTTAATTAAGACTTATGGACATTTAGGTGTTGTTTTGAACTATACATTAGTGCATTTTAAAGATTTCTTATTTAAAGAAATGTCATTAGAATAAGATGTCAAATTATTGATTTTAGCCAATCAGGTGCTAGCAGTCACAGGACAATATTTACCAACCAGCTGTGCACGGGTTTCAGCAACTTGACAGCCTAATTAAAAGAACTGTTTAATTTGACTGATTTTGTTAGTAATGCATTGGCCAGATTCTGACGAACTGTAGCCCACATGCAGATGTTTATTATTTCTTTAGTTGCTGGCAGAAAAGAGACATGCATAGGAACAGTTTGGGTATAAAAAGTTTTGAAAATTACATTTAGATCATGACACATGGACTCAACTTTTTTCCACTAGCCAATTTTGTGTCTAGTGCATTCACTATCTTTGTATAGCTCCGGTTCAAGCCTGAAGGGGTTTTATTTTGGCATCAAAAACATTTATAGGGAGGGATTTGAATCCAACCTAGGAAAAATGTAGTTGAATTATTGAAACTGTTAAATGCTGATTAGGATGAGCATTTTGTATTTGGAATATTAAAGATGAAATTTTATATAAAATGGACAGTGATCCTAATTTAAAAATTCATGAAAAATTTAAAAATTAAAAAAAAAAATCTACAGAAGTTAGAAAAGATGTTCAGCCTAAAACAAGCCAATTCCCATTACATTGCATTGGAGTTAGATTTAGTGACACTCTACCTGAGCAGTTTAATTCCTCTTGTATGGTTGTTGATTGTGGAAGTTATTTTCTTTTTGCACAGTGGATTCTTGAAGCCAATAAGATGCTTAAATTGTGTTCTTCAGTTTCACACTATTTTTTTGTGTTTGTGTTACTACACTGTGTAATAATAATTATTATTAGTATAATTACATCGATGACTATCGAAAATAGAGCACTGTGATTGGCTAGGAGCTTCGCACTATCCCACTATAATCACCGCGCGGTGATTATAGCATTGAAGGCTAGTAGTTTTCAAAATGGCAACCAGATTTTTTGATGCTTCAGCGTCGGAAATTGATCAATAATTTTAGTTTCTTGAATAATCATCAATGTAATTATACTAAAACAATTAGTTGCCACAGGCGATGTGAATATTGGCGAATAGTCACCTCGACTTCGTCTCGGTGACTATTCACCGATATTCACGTTGCTTTTGGCGACTATTGTTAATTAGAATATACACACTCAGAGATCTTGGTGATTTAAGCAATCTGATTTGTTCACCATCTCGGACTTTTCAACAATATTCACCTCCTATCGAGTGGATAATATTTGAGCTTGGTGTTTTTCCCATTTTTTTAGAGAATGATCTTTTAAAAACTTGGCAAAATCCTAGGTTTGACTTTTTTTAAGGCAAGAAAAGACTTCGAAGGATTCAAAACAGGATTTTTACATTTAATGTAGCTGAGTTTTGTGCTAGATGGACTGTTTACAACTCCTGTTTATTTGTGTAGAAGAGACCATTTTGTGAACTCAGCATTTCCTAACAAGAAAAATTTGACCCAAAAGTCAAAGTATATTTATGAAAAACAAATTTGAAAGCAAATGTTTGCAGAAATTTTACGTTTCAAGTAAATAGGAAAAAGAATGCTACAGGAAGACAACATCTTACCTCGAGTAACCGAGCTGCCATTTTCGTCAGCACTTCATGTGAAGAACGACATAACAAACCTTTTTGACTATAAACTTGGCCAGCTAACAGAAAACAACACTTTCTACCTTTCTTCTCAGATAAGGAAACAATTCAAACTTTTAACTGTTCTATTCAAGCCATTACACTGTTGTTTGCGAAGTGATAAACTTGTGAATTGCCATGTTTGAAAAGTCTTCAAAGATCTATTAATTTTTTAAACTTTCAGGTGATTTGATCTTTAAATCACATCGCATTTTGTAATGGTTTCCTCTCTGATTTTGTTGAGATCACTTCGTGTGTATTTACTAAAACCCAAATACAAATATAATAATTAACAATTATTCTTTTCAGTCTCGGTGAATAGTGGCTTTAGGAATATTTACCGAGCCGCTTCACGACTTGGTAAATATTCAGGCACTATTCACCTAGATTTTGAAGAATAATTGTTAATTATTATATGTGTATCAAACAACCTTTGTTATTTACATGTATATGTAGTAGTACTATAGAAAATGAATATTCTCGAAAAAGTTTTGGAAGCTGTTCTAAACATTCATAGCACGGTTTTTATGCTTTGCCTTCAAGTTTTTTAACCTTGATAAAATGCTTGATAAAATGCTTGTGTTTCAAAAACAATATTATTATTACGTCACTTAATTTTGAACCTTACATATAACAATAATTATTATGACTTAAAAATGCACTTTTCATAATGTATTTGAGTGTCGATGTTATAGTATGAAAGTACTATAGGACACTACAGTGTTATAACAGAGAAAGTCCCTCTGTGGAACTATTCTTGGTGAAGCATTTCTGGTTCCATTTTTCAACAAACCGGCTACCAGATCAATAAAATATTATCCTGATTTTGTGGGACTAAATTGTGCAACTTCAAAATGGGTGTAATACACTGGTAATTGAAGTTTGTATCGTGCAATTTTGGTTCAATGGTGTAGATTACAAAGTTGTACTGAGTTTAATTGAGGGTGGTATTTAATTGAGTCATTACTGTATACATGAAAGGGAACTCTCCTTTTTGGCTTTCCAATAAATAAAATATATGTGTTATTGACTAAGCGTGGAGTCAAGGTGGCTGGATTTTGGCCAAGCTTTTTTTTTTCATTTTTATTGATCAAGCCAAACTCGAGGTCAATAAAAACACACACAAAATAATGAGGCCAGTATACAGCCATCTTGACCATGCAAGCTTGCTTGATAAGGGATTTATTATATGGCCGAAAAGAGAGCTTCTACTTTCAGAACCAATGCAGGAAATCCTGAGCTGGCAAGATGGGCATCTTGCCAGGGCTTCTGATATTTTGCGGGAAAAAAATCAAAATTTCACGGGATTTTCAGGGGCAAATTCGCGGAAAAATCAGCCAATTTCGTGGGAAAATCAGCCGATTTCATGGGATTTTAGCGGAAAAAATTCAAATTTCGAAGGATTTTCAGGGGCAAATTCTTAGAAAAATCAGCCAATTTCACGGGAATTTTTGGGGGGAAACTTCGCCAAGAAACAATCAGTAAAAAACAGCTGATTTCGCTGGATTTTTTTTTGGCAAATTTCGCTAAAATCGACTCAATTTTCGCGTCTATATGACCAGCGTTGTTTAACGTTTTTTTAACAGGGATAATAATTTGCTCTTTCAACAACAGTTCGCTCAAAAAATGAGTGAATGCTAAAGCTATTAAGATTATGGTTAGTGCCCAGTTTTCGCAATGTTCATCTAAAAACGCCTGGCAGTTTTGGAACGTTGTTTACTCGTTGCAGTGACGAAGTTTCAAGATAAATTTGGACGTTTGGGGTGAATAAAACAGGTCTAATAGCCAAGATAAGTATGAAATATGTTTTGCCGACATGTATTTGGAACTATTTTTGGCGGATTTCACGGGATTTCGCGGAAAAACCTGAATTTTGCAGGTCTGCGACTGTGCGAAATATCAGAAGCCCTGTCTTGCCGCTTAGGTAGCCAATTCAGAATGCAGGATTTGCTTCATCTTGTCTGCCCGCTGATTCAGCCATCCATGTATAAATTATAAGAATGAATATCTTAGGATCACTTTTAACAAAGACCTTGTTTGCTTGTATTATAAAACAAGTTACATGTACATTGCTTTTAGAGAGTAAAGAAATTTATCTGTGCATGAACTGATTTCAACAGATTACAACCTACCTGGGAAAACGTGATTTTGTGGATCATCTTGAACACATTGATCCTGTGGGTAAGTTTTCTTTGTTATTGTCACACCGAGTTATTACAACAATCCCTTAAGGTTGTATGGGACACCCTGGGCTCATAGTTATGGATTTATTCAAAGTGTATGCATGAAGATTAGTGCAACAAGTGGACATTGAAAAGTTTATGAAAAATTCATGACTGGAAAAAATATTTGACTTTTCCAACAATTTTGTGTCCAGGAATTCAGTGCAGATACAGAACTTCAGGAGCTGACTCTACAGAGTGGAAAACTTGATTGACTGTGGTGTGTCAGGAAAGAAGCAAAATTCTAAAAGGGCGCTTAGAAAATGATGTAGAGCGTTACTTTCAGGGATGACAAATTTTACTTATTTAAGTGATTATAATATTATCTTGCTGGCAAACTTTAATTTATAAAATCTGCTTTTGTCATGACACACTAGAGGTTTTGGCTGATCATTTATTAATAATATCACAGAGTGCTGTCTTGATCTGCCAATAATTTTGACACAAAATTATAATTTTCTATAAATCTCCTCCAAAACAGCCAAGATCAAATATATGTATAAAGCGCTTTTAAAAGATGTAGCACAGCAAAATTTTGCCTTATGAGTTTATTCATCACTAGGTGTTCCCAGCGGCATTAGGTTTTGAAGTATCTTCATGTCAATGATTTAGGCATCTCCAGTTTTAAATCACTCAGTGATAACCTAGTAGCATAGTGGTTGGCATGTTGGTTTTCCTTTCTCCTCAAAAATCAACAGTAAACTGCCGCTTATAAGCCCTGGGCTTGTATATCTTCTTTTTCTTTTATGTAGCTTCAACTCTATGTGTAAGGTTTTTACCAGCTTAATAGCAAGCATGCCTTGTCTCCGACCCTTCTAGATTACAAGCCTCTCACATTTGAACACTTTGATAGATAACAATAAATTTTCAATGTTTTTTAAACTCTTGTATTTGCACTTTTATGTCATAGATGGTGTTGTGTTAATAGATCCTGAGTTTGTTAAGGATGGAAAAAAAGGTTTGTAAGGAATATTCTTGGTGAATTTTTTTCTTTAAAACTTCTGCAAAATCTTTGACAAAATTGATAAGTATATTGTTGATCCCCAAGTTCTGAGCATACAGCTATTTATCAAGTGTATCTCAGTGGGTATCCAAGTGAGGACTTAGGACACCTATAACACCATCCACACAAATAATATCAGAGTTTTATGGCAGAGCTCCACGCAAGCACTTCGCGGAGCTCTATACAGCCCATAGCTAATAAAATTTGGTTACTTATCCATCAAAGAAATTTTGGTAGTGACATGACATTACATCTGCCGGCCCAACTGTCCATCCGTACTATGTGCAGTAATTAATTATTTTGATCTTTTGTGTTGCAGTATTTGCCCATGTCCTGGCAGCCTTTAGGTAAGAAAAAAGTTATTTCAAATAGCAACCTGTTATAGTTAGGCTTATGGTTAGGTTTAAGCCTTTGGAAATTCATGGAATCTGAAGAAGAGTAAAAAAAAAAGAGTAGGAACCCAGTGAAATGCCCTACAGATACATGTATGTGGAGTACCATGCAGTATATCCGTTACTCCTGTTTACATACATGTATGCCTGGATGCCACTGGCTGTATGGTATGAGTGCATGTGCACATGTGTAACGTACTGGCAATACCATGGAGATGTGTTGAGTGATCATTGCTTTCATTTGGCTGACAGCAAGTTTCTCTGTTGTTCTTTTTATAGATATGGACGAGAAGATTTGGATGTGCTTGGTCTTCAATTCAGAAAGGACCTCTTTCTGGTACATACACATCCTTACTAATATTAGTGATATAGTGCCTTCATTTTCAGTGTCAGTGTTCTTAAGTGAGAGGGGTTGAATGCTTAATAAAAATTATATAGCCACAGTGTTCTAACTTATCAGCCCATCTGGTTCTACAGTCATGTATCTGCTGCAGTAGAAAAAATAGATACTATATCTTAACATACAAAAAGTACTGGTTTTGGGGGTGTTAATATCAGCGTCTTATTGACCTGCTTGTGCTACACTATGACAATAACTAAGTCCTTCTTTCCAGTCAGCAGTCATGACTTTGCATCCATTCATTAATCAACTGCCTTGCTTAAGTGAAAGGTGGGTGCTTGGGATACCCAGGGGCTTCCACTGTGGCCAGCCTGCCCCTAGATAGAATACTATCCCCATGATTAAAACAGATTAAAACATGTCATGGTAATTTGGAGATATGGAATTTATCTTCTTGTGTTCAAATCTATATCTCATTTGTGTGCCGTGCTCACTTATGAGATATCATTTGACAATTACCCTTGCGAAATGAATTCCCAAAAATTCCCAACTATGCAAATCAGCCTTCATCAAATAAGCTTGGAATTCTTGAGAATTTTTGGGAATGGCAAATTAGGTCTCACTCTAGGCTTGGAATTCCTAGGAATTCTAAGTTTTACAATTTTAGAAGCTTAAGAATAATTATTGTTGAGAATTTCTGGGAATAGAAAAATTCAGGCCAACTCAGCTTGGAATTCCTGGGAATTCCTAGGAATTCTAAGTCATGCAAATTAGGAATTCAGCTCAAGGATGTTTAAAAATCAGAAAGACTTTAAAAATTGTAGAAGATTTCGTAGTCTTTTCTTATTTTTTCACATTTTAATTTTGTTAAGTGATTGCACTGAGACAATTCTAAACTTATAATACAGGACATACTGGTAATGTATACTTCTATACTTACATTTTTATATTCAACCCGATGTTACATGGTAATGCAGACATGTGGCGAATGCTGTTCACAAACCTCCAACCAGTATTTAAATTAAGATAACAATTTAACTTATCTAAATGACATTATTACAGCATGTTACAGCAATAAATATTTAAAGCTTCCTTGTAGAACCAGACATATGCAAAACCTATGCTCATGCTATTGATTTACTATGTTGGACTATGTTTCAGCCATGTTATGTTCATTACTACCTATATGTATTAACTATGTAACATACCACATAACATAGTCCAAAGTATGAAACTATGTTTAGGCTATTTGAAAAGTACATAGCTTTTTAATACCTATGCAAATACTATTCAAAATCTATTCATAGTCTTGACATGGCTATATATTTATTATGCAACAGAAAGTTCTGCTTTTCCTTCTGATTTGCATCCTCTGTATTCACTATGTATCAAATTAAGTAAAATAGCTTTTACATAGCATCTCGATCAGGGGGGGGGGGGGGGGGAAAGCTACTTCCCATACATTCTCTTAAATGAAATCCAAACGATGTTCTCACAACTTGCAAAGCGATCAGCAAGGGTCTTGCCAGCGGATTTGGTACTGATCATGCGCATTATGTCAAAATCCATAGATCAACGGTCTTGAGAAGAAACAAAAACATGGCGGTCGAAGGCGGGACTGTTTCTCACTATTATATTTTGGCAATTTGCAAATTTATTGATATGATGTCACTTTTCAGACAGACTATGTGGTTTTCTTTTTCTGTTAAACAATTTCCCTTTGCAGAGTTTGGAATATGCAACATATAGCTCCATACTAATAAGAATCACCAAAGAGTTGAGCTACCGAGCAGTGTTTTGCAGCAAACCTTAGGAAAGTTAAAGTCGCTTCAAGGTACAGAGCGTTCAGTAGTAGTTGTGATTTGTTTCTTAGAATCGTTTTGAATTTTAACTTTGGATTCAAGGTGTTGACTGATGGTAATAAACGAAGTGAAATGTTATGAAGTGTGAATGTTTATCTGATGTTTATTCAGCCATGTTATGTAGAGCTGTAAGCTCGTATTTATAAAGCTTTCTGAATATACTTGCTTCCGATAAATTTGACACTTTCTCCAGTTATTTTTATCAGCATCAAGTTATCCTTGCCCGGCAAAAACGATGTGACCTATAAATCGATCGATCGCGTTGTTGTTGGTTAAAATCTAACGCGGTTGCGTTTTAGTTTCCCCCGCAATTTCAGTACCAAAAGACAAATACGATATGCAAGGAAGACAAAGATGCATGATATTATTTTTTTCAATTTTTTAAGCACTTCTGATTTCCTCTGCCGGTTATGCCAGTTTGCTTCTTGCCTCTAAAAGTCTAAAAATATTTACTGTGAGAAAAATGCTGCAATTATCCGCTGACCATCACGCAGGGTGACCGCTTTGCAAGTTGTAAGAACATCGTTTCTCGGTCCCAGACCTCGTCTCTTCCCCCCCCCCCCCCCCCTGATCTCGATGTTCACTTTTATTGCCAACCATATTCTAAGCTTTTACATAGTGCTATGTATATTCTATGCTGTGTGAATGAAACATATGTGCAGCCTATGTCTTTACTGTGTAACATTTGAATTTAGTTTTATCATGACATAAACGCTACATAGCTTTTACATAAACGTATTTTTTCCTGTGTCACTCTTATGAAAAACATATGTAGTCTATTCGTTTCCTATGTGATACTACTAGGCATGTTGATAATACAGGTTAAATAGCACTTACAAAAAGCGTACATCAAATGTAAAAAGCAGCATTTTAAACTAAAAAGCTTAAAAATCATATACTATAATTGTTTTGCGCTTGCAGATAGTTTCTTAGTGAGAAGATTATAAATTTTTCGTTAAGCAATCTCTGCATCCATCATTCCTGCCTTAACTTTCCTTTCTAGCTTTTTCCAAGTATTTCTTCACTTGAAATGATACTTCCATGCATTGTTTTCTCCTTTTATATATATTTAGCTTCTATCCTTCGTCTTGATTGTGGAGGACTCCTGAATAAAACTGGTCAAAACTGCGAAACGGTAGCTGCAGTCCTCGGTGTTTGTCCTCCATTTTGTTTCCACTAATCCCCAGGGAAGCCCGTGAGTACGACACATGCGTATTTTGCATTTTATCATCACGTGGGCCTTTTCAACCAATGAAAAGGTGTGAATATTGTCTGATTCCACGCGGGCGCTTTCAAGTCGAAGAAGACGAGCTGCCAAGCGTGCGTTTAAAAGAAAACGATTCTTTTTACTTCAATTTAAAGACTTTTTCCTGCCAGGTTCAACAATAAGTATTCCTGACATTGGTAAGTGATGTGTCTCTCAATTGAAGTTTCGATTTGATTGTGTTTTCTCCCCTTTTCGCGTATCCGACTGAACAAGTTGGATCGGTCACCATTCGATCACGCCGTAACACTCGTTCGTTTCAGTTATAAAAACAAAGGTTGTTTTTACATTTATTTGCCTTAAAATCTCCACTTTTCTGTTTGCAGATACTTATTCGTTGCAGTCACAAGCAAACTGTATGGCACTGACAAGCACGACATCAGCCAAGAGTCAACACGATAAGCAAATTAAGCAAACTTCGATTCTCTGAAACTGCTGCATGAAAGTACTGTATTTGCAATTGTTGCATAGTTGTTCATTATTTCCAACCAGTATTTAAATTAAGATAACAATTTAACTTATCTAAATTACATTATTACAGCATTATACATTACATGTCCAGTACACGTTCAGTGCAAAATGTTGTCTGAAATGAGAAGTCTCGTTTTTAAAAATATGAAGTGCATTTCCAGTCTGAAATGTAGGTCGACCTGTTATATCCCTATTGACCCAGCTATTCCAAGCTATTCCAAGGAATTCCTAAGAAGTAATCATTCTGTTTGTATTTCTTTCAATTCCTAGGAATTTCTAAGAATTCCTAGGAATATTTTCCCAGCCAACTGATGGGTGAGCAAAGTTTGGAATTCCCAGGAATTCTTAGGAATTCCATGTTCCAATTACCATGAAATTTCACACCTTGATTCCTAGGAATTCTTAGGAAAATCCTAGGAATTCCTAGGAATTCTCAATGAATGATTTTCCAGTAATGTGAGACTTAGTTATGCGCACAGGATTATGGGATCGCCAGGGGGCAAACATTGCAAGTCGCTACAAAGAAATGTATGGCTTGGAGCTGTTTCTCCGTTAAAAGCAGTGTCTTTGGACAGAGAATGCTGCATTTTGCCATGATTTTATGAGAAGCAGAGGTGGCTAATGTTGGTGCTTTGAAATTGTAAGTTTTTGTGGGATCAATGCTATGAAATCTATCGATAAACACTCCTTGCGTAAGGTCAACTGTGAAATTTACTGCATGGTCTTGAAATATATAGTACTAACTTAGGTATAAATAAGCGGGGAATGCGGACTCATTCAAGCCTTTCCAGTTGTACTCACATGTGCTCAATGTGCTCATATTTACAACGAGTGTAATTACGCTCCGCTCGGCGGCGATCACAATGCTGTGCCGGTTTGTGACAACGATCCAAGGTAAGCTTATGTATTGTCGAATTTGATTATGACTGTATTAACTTTAAAAACAAAACACTTAACAACTTTTCCACATTATATTGATTTCTTCTCGCCAAAAAAAAAAAGCACACACACACACACGCGAAATGTTTTGTCATGGTCCAGAGGACCAATGAGTTCTAATGCCTTTTCCAATCTTTTTTTGGGAAGATATAGAATCTCTGAATTTCGTGACTGCTTTTGTATCGGAAATCTTACTTGTTCGTACAATTTCTGCCTCATCTACTAATGGTTAAATACCATGTACTTTCCATGAAATATTTCGTAGATGTCACTTTGTTTGCACCAAAGTAAAGCAGGATTTTTTTATTTTTATGATTGTTGTCTTGTCATAACCCGCACAGCGCCGCACAGCGCTCATCGCGGCCGAGCGTAGTTATTACACTCGTCGTAAATATCACCACACGTAATTATAACTTAAACGCTTAAATGACCCCCTATATGTATACCTAAATTTGCACTATATATTTCGAGACCTTTTCTTCATGTAGATCACTGTGTAAATTCGGTAAACAAGAATTTCACCCTCAACCTCACGCATTAGGAGTGTTTATCGATAGAATTTATCACATTAATCACACAGAAACTTGAAATTTCAACGCCCCAACTTTAGTTACATCCGTTTCTCATAAAATCACGGCAAAATGCGGCATTCTCTGTCCAAAGACACCGCTTTTAACGGAGAAACAACTCCATGCCATACATTTCTTTGTAGCGACTCGCAATGTTTGCCCCCTGGCGATCCCAGAATCCTGTGCGCAAAACATGGGTCTCTGATTACTGGAAAATCATTCATTCCATTTTGCACGGGAAGGAAAATATAGTGTTAATTTCATATCTCTGCCCAAGCTTTTATTATTCTCTCTGTCTTCCCAGTCTGAAAATTGATGTCAATGGGGTTGTTTAAAGCATAGTACCTTATTCAGTGTGCAAAGGAAGTAGTGTCCGATAGCTTGGGGCTAGTGGATTTTGCTATCGGGCTAGTGAATTCTGTTCTTAACTTGCCCGATTGGCAAGTTAAGTATTTTGAGGAATTCAACTTACAGAAGAACTGTGAAATCAATTCTGCTCATCAAAAAATTTTGGGGGCTGGTTGAAATGACGTTTCAGCTAGTAAATGCTATCTTCAGCTTGGCCGAATGGCAAGCTGTAAAAATGACTTTCTTTGAACCCTGTTATAAATTAATTGATAGGATGATTAATACAGCTCTAAGATATTACTTTGGTAGCTTATCTTCCTGATATAAAGGTGTGTCCAAACTCTCCAGCCCAACTGTATATTGTAGGTTACATGTAAAATGCACCAATCAACAACTTGTTGCTTTTAATATCACACAGTCTGTTTATATCTTTACCTGGTGAAGACCAGTGATAAGACAGGGCTGTCATTATATAGGTTTTGAAGCAGCCATAGCAGGATTCACCCGTTAACAACTCCAAGCAATTTATATTGTTATCTTTCGCTTTCCACTTTGATCACAATTAAACCCATCAACAATAGACGGGTGTGGGAAGGTGCCCGATAAAGCAGAAGGGGGCCGCAAGCAATCTTAGAAGGTAACCATGACAACCCTGAGAGCGGCAGCCACCAGGCACCGTCACACTGATAACTTCAGGGGAAAGAGGCGCAGATACTTACGAAAACAGCATCCAGAGAGGCGGGAGGGTTGGGGGCAAAAACAACTATAACTACTTCATGCGAAAGCAACGTGAGTAAAATGATTGACTCCTACAAAAGCACTGTAAGATCACTAAGGCCCTGCTAAACCCCAAGACCGCCCCACATACGATTTGTGGTAACCTCATCTAAATTACATTTAGCCACATTTAAACCTATCAACAATAGATGGGTGTGGGGAAGGTGCCTGATGAAGCAGAAGGGGGCTGCAAGTAATCTTAGAAGGTAACCATGACAACCCTGAGAGCGGCACCCACCCAAACTCGACTACAAGTGCTTGGAGAAAAACAGGGACCACGAACAGGTCAGTCATGGTGCCTGATTTCTCCAAGTAGAACAAGCACCAACCCCAGGCGCTGTTGCCATAAAAACAAGGAAAAGGGAACTCACCGCTGACAAAGACTTAGGTCCCTACTACCTGCGTGAAGCACGTCCAGCAGAGTGAAGGCACAAGCTGTCCATGAGCATGATCCAAACTGACATGACTGAAATGGAGGCAGCCAGCGGGAAAAAAGGAGGCTGCAAAACACCTGTCACTGCCGCGGGACAGGATGCGATATGCTGGACACTGACCAAGCCATGGACAGTATGCAACGAATAAGCCATTAAACAAACACGCGAGATCGGTGACTCGTGTATTTGAGCCAGAAACAGCAAGGTCCTGCTGAAGGTGAGGCAAACCTGAAAAGTAGCAATTCCGAAAGCTCGAGACAACCAACGCCGGATGAGAGGTCCAGCAGAGCAACTGTCCACGCAGTCTAAGCGAGGACAGTTGAGATGACAGCTGAGCAAGAGACTCGGATGGGGTGCGGATGTATAACTGATACGCATGGCTTGTCCAGCAACCCAGTTCTTTAAATCAAGTGATTGGGGATGCCATTACGGGCTGCCATAGTTGCAGCTCCAGTACGAAGGCTGTGGCTAGAAAAGGATCCTTGCACACCTGCCGCTGTCAAAAACCTGCGAAGCCAATCAGTCAGCACACAAAGGTCTGCCATCTTGCAGGAGGAAAAGGGGGCCAGCCCCAATTCCTCTTAATTGTAAATAAGCCATCAGCGAGTGAATTGCGCAAAGCGGAGGATTGCCTTTGCCAACGTGGATCAGACAGCCCTTTCGAAAAGGATCAGTTTTTGAGGCCTTGAGATGAATGCAAAGACAAGTGGGAGCATCATACGAGTCAATAGTGATGTTTGCCAATGAAAGCGAGAAAGAGCATCAGCAACTGCGTTGTGAATTCCTGGTACATGCTGGGCAGCAAAGGTGAAGTTGGACTGGGCAGCAGAAAAGAGGCGCTTGCGCAAGAGAAACATTAAACAAGGGACCTTGGACATCCGAGAATTTAACATGTTGACAACAGCCTCATTATTTGACCTAAAAAGGATATGCTGTCTAAACCAGTGAAGACCCCAAACATGAGCCGCTATGACAACAGGAAACAGTTCCTTGTACGCTATCGACTGTGCGAAAGCAACGTGAACAAAATGATTCACGCCTACGATAGCACTGTAAAATCACTAAAACCCTGCTAAATGCCAAGACCGCCCCACATATGATTCATGGTGGAGACTGCTGGCCAACATTGTCTTGTGTTTAACCTCGCCTAAATTACATTTAACACATGTAACATCAAGTAAATTCAGCTGTATTGGGTGTAATGGGTTATGGCCCTTAAGATGACTGTAGTAAGAGGTTGAAACCTTGCAATCAGTATCAAAACAAATCTAAGGTGAAGCTTAAACTCCTCTTGTTTTCACAGGCCACTATGCAAGTTTATCCACCAAAACCAGAGGATGAAGTTCCCTTGACAAGACTTCAAGAAAGACTGCGTAAAAAGCTTGGAACCAATGCCTATCCATTCAAGTTTGAGGTTTGTTTGAACAGATGAAGAATTTCAGTTGCTTCTTATGTATTTTAATGTGAACTTTACAGCGCAGGCTTCAAACTGTTTCGGAACAAAATAACATGTTTGCCAAGGTACTTGGTATCAAAAGTCATTATTTTCACGTGATAGGTTAGTCTAATTAAGGTGGCTGAACACAGTTTTGGCAGTTTGCAAGTATGTCATTTGCGAAATCATGGCAAGAGAAAGGTTGCAGCTCTCAAGCTGAAACTTGGCAACTGAAAAATATACTGATGAAAGATTTTGACTGACCGGTAAAATGTGACATTTTCGTAGTTTCCATGGCAACATGAATGATTGAATACAACCTTAAAGTTTCACTTTTGCTCAATTTACATAAAATTCGCTCATTAGATTTTCCTACAATCTTGCACGGGTTTTTAGATAATAATATGATTGTACTGTAATTATTAAATGTGTCACAAAATTCATCTGTTCAACTTCCATTTTAAAGCTCTTATTATTGAAAGTACGATAAAAGTAAAAATTCTGCCAAATATCACAAAATTTTAATGAGTAAAGATTTTGAGAAATTGTCTTCTGTGTACCATTGCTTTTTTTTTTTGCCGCCTTGTTTGTTAGTCTAATATAAAACACGCGCTGTCACGCGAGTTACCGCTGACCGCCCACAAAACTGTGTTCAGCCACCTTAATGTTGGTCAGTTTGTATGCAAAGCTCATTACACATGTTATGTTCCATCTTTTCAGCATGAAACCTAGTCGGCATTTAACTTTTCAATGTACCAATTTTTCCCTTGATTATATAGTTTTAAAAAGTAATATTATGTTAGAATGCAGTTAGTGTAACTCGGATTGAGAGGCCACCCTGTAGTTAGCAGCCAGTTACTGATGCTCCAGGGAACAAATGTCAGTAAATCTATTAAGCAGCCAACCTTTATTGAGGGTCCACTTGTCCTCTCACTTGATAGGGGTAACTGTATTTCCCTTACAGTAAAAACCCCATGACTAAGAACCTGGTATTTAAGAACCTGTTAGGCTAAAATTTGCCAGTTAAAGTGGCAAATCGATTGATTTATTGATTGATAAATGAAATCAGTGCGCTTATTCAAAGTCTATCGACTTTGGATAACGTACAGTATAACGTAAGCCCATTGGAAGTTTGATACAACAGAAGCAACACATTTCAGATTATGTGACTGAGTATCAAGATAGTGATTAATTACATGTATGCACAGTGTTCTTAAGGCAAATGGCAGCTTTGCAGTTCATTGTCTTTACTTCTCCTCGAATGGTAAAATAAATCCGCTAGGAAACTGAAAATAATTCACATGTTCGTGAGTTTAAGAAATGCAAAACTACCGGTACTCACTTTCACATGGAAATGGCAGACGGCAGGAAATTGGATGTTTGCCATTCACAGAAAAACAAACTACTCAGAATAATAAACCCAAAGACTTTGTCAGGGCCCATGAAAGAAAATTGTTATAAATGATCTGACAGATCCTAATTAACTGTTATTTTAAACTTAATACAATGAAAATAAACAGTGATTTTATAAACCTAAAAGTAGGAGAATTAGAGCACAATTGCAGTTGCTAGCTAAAATGCATAGTTCAATTCAATTGGGTTATGGTATTTTCTTACATTTTTGAAATGTTATTAACATAGACTTTCACGAGGGAATTGTATGTTACACACTTCTAAATTATTTCTGTATTAATTTTACTTAATGATGAGAAAAAGAAGTAGCCCAACGGGCTGCTTCACTAGCCCTGGGCTATGCAGACATTGCTTTTGTCCAGCCCTGTATTAATGAACATCAATTTTTTTTCTCAGTTGCCACGAGGATCTCCTTCATCTGTAACACTCCAGCCGGCACCAGGAGATACAGGCAAGGTACTGGAAATATAGAAAAAATAAACAACAAACATTTATCCATACATCCAGTTAAAAATCACAACAATAATATTATTTTTCCACCCCCAAGAAGAGAATAAATCGAGGTGGGGGGAGAAGACATTTACCCAGGCAATCATACTCAACCTACTTATATAAAATTACTCTTGTTTCTTGACAAGTGCACATATCCTGTCTTTTTTCTTTTTTGTATTCTCTAGCCGTGCGGAGTTGATTATGAACTTAAAACATATATCAGTGAGTCACCGGACGAGAAACCCCATAAAAGGTGACCACTTTTAAAATAATTGCCAACTGAAATTGAATCTTGTGATGTTTTAATAATAATAATTGACTTAATTTTGGTTTTAATTTTTGTTGGTGCTCTCTTTATAGGAACACAGTAAGGCTGGCAATTAGGAAAATCACATATGCACCAGAGCGTCCCTTACCCCAGGTTTGTGTTGTAGTTCTTTAATAATAATATTATATTTGAGTCAAGAATAATGATAATTGTTGTTATTATTCTTGTCTTGCCTGTGGTTTGAACTGACTCACCTGCGACTTGTCAGATCAGATGAGACTCTTAAGTTGAGGGATTGATCCACTGCAACCCAAGTTTGTAACGCGAAAAATAGCTATAAAATCATGCACTAGTTTTGGGACAAGATTGGGCATGCTAGTTCTTGACTTTTCTTCTTGTTTCAGCTATTTCAATATTTCACTATTTTCATGAAGTGTGGAATTACTTTGAGATATCTCGAGATCACTTCAAGTTCTTTTGGCTACAATGAATATTTTAATTCATTTGAGGAATAAATAATTTTGGCTTCCCTGGGGATTGAACTGACTCATCTGTGACCCATCAAATCAGACACTAAGTTGATGGATTAGCCGATTGCGCCACTGCGACCTAATGTGGTTTGTCAAGTGAAAATTAGCTATAATAATTATTGTTCACTATAGTGGGTTTTGAGCAGGAAATGGAAGAAAAGGGACAATAATAATCACTTGGTTCAATTGCCGAAAATGAGTGAAATGATTTTGTTAAGAATGTAGGAGGGGTTCTGTCAAAAGTCAATTCAAGGCTTGTTTCCAACAAAATGTTAGACTTGAAAAGTAGCTTCTTAAACCCTGTCTGGCCAATTAAATAAATAGTACTATGCAAAACTTTTGCCAAAGAGGTTTCATTTGAATGTAACAGATGTGCATGTAACAGATTAAAACTTAGAATGACAGGTGATCTTGCCACAACTTGGTCAAAAGTGAAAGTGTAAGTAAGAGGATCTTTTGTAAGTTGTGGTCTTGCAAGAGTGCACATGATTTCCTACTCAGCAGTTTTGCTTAGGTAACTGTAGACAGCGTTTTCTACAGCAGAGCAGTTTGAGGAAACTTTTAAACTGACCAAATTATTATTCTGAATTTGTTAAACAGCCCAGAGCTGAGACAGATAAAGAGTTTATGTTGAGTCTTCATAAGCTTCACATTGAGGCATCTCTGGACAAAGAGGTAAACAGAAGCATTGTTTTTCTTTTGGTTTTTGTTTGCATTAATTACAAATTCTTCTTTCAGCCAGTGTGTGAGCATCAGAGCAACCAAGCTCTTTGTAAGGCAAACCCATCATTCATGTCTGTGCTTTTGTACTGAATATTATTAAAGGCTTGTTTATAGTACACTTAGCTTATCGCGCTAGTTTACAGGTAATTCACTAAAATACTTAGAAACAAATAATTCAAATACAACATAACAAAATTAAAAACCCCAACTGACAGGAGGCAACCAGTTGACTATTTACAAGTGTGGCCAAGGATCTGAACTTGGTTTGATGGAGAACAAGTCCAGCAAGTCACCAGAGCGAGACTTGAGCCCATGACTGCTGGATTGCAAGTGTGACCCGCTGACCTCTCGGCCACGCTGCCTCAAATTTATGGCACAGTTCATGTTCAGTAAACTCTTCCTAAGATAAAGCCACTGGAACAGGCAATATATAATGTTTCCCTCTGAGAGGCCTTGATTATATGATGAATAGTTGTCCTGGGAAAATGCCCCTCCCCCACCCCTTCAGTTGAGACAACTTTAGCGAGTGTTTACCTGAGAAAAAAGTTGACCCATCTACCTGAGCCAGCCCGAGTTAACCCAACTGGGCAAGCCATAATGTTTATGGAGAAAAACTGGCCCTGCTAAGATTTTAGTGGAGCTAACTTTCTATTTCTCACACACCACTGGTAGCCTTACCAAGCCAACCGTCACAGTTTTTATTCCAAATTCATAAAAATGTACACATAACATTCCCCTAGAAAGGTGGCGCACTGACAAAATTTCAAAAATTGCACATTACATTAGGCTGAATGGGAAGTTCAGTAATGGCAGATGCAGCAAAAGCAACTACCCGCCTTTCAGTCACATGACCTAAACCCAGGCCCCCAGTGGTGCGTGAGAAAAACATTTTCCACTCATTTTGTTACACTAAACCACTGGATGATCACCGTTCTTATGTAAAATGGTTTGCCATGTTTTATAAGGAAATGTATGAAAAGTTGACTTGCGCAGGGTAACATGGGGAGACAAGGGAACCCTCTACCCGGGACACCTTTTCTCTCCATGATACAGGTCAAAATTAGATTCTGGTTAAAATTTTTTAATGTAGGTTGATTCTCAATTTCCTTTGTCTGCTACATGTAGTCCTAATTCATGAATAGTTAGGGCTAACAGGGTTGTCAAAAGTAGCCGGCTACTGGCGAAAATTGCCGCCTACTTGGTTAGTATCGGCCAGCTACTCTGCTTGGCATTTCTTTACGGTTGGCGTTTTTTAAACAAAATATTCCTGGCTGGCCACTTACTTTAACAACTCTGCAGTCTACTTCAAAACCTTCTGACAACCCTGGCTAAGAGACAAAGGGAAATTGAGAATCAACCTACTTTAAATAGGTTACCGGTAAGCTGAATTTAATTTTGACCTCTAACATAATATTTTTTGTTATACATGTAAATGGGGCTTGAGAGATTCCCACCATATAGAGAGTTGAAGAAAATGACTGGAGAACAGCATGAACCAACTCTAGTGGTTGTTTTTGGGAGGGCTGTCCATTTTTAGCCTGCGAAAACATCCGTTTTTCTAGCTTGCTCTTTGCCGCTGGGGACATATCGTGCAGAGGAACGTCTGCGACTCAGCAGCAGAGATTCCATACTGATGACATAAAATCTGTCCAGAATCCGGTCGGAAGCGCTGATTGGTTTACGGAGTAGTTACTTTGTTTTAGGTATTGTTTGCGAATGACAGACAAAAGACAAAAGGCCACAAAGGTCAAATGTAAACACAAAGAATCTCTAGCAAAACAGTCAATATTTGTGGAATATAGTCTTCTCTAGAAGAAGCATTTGAGTTTTGCTTGAGCTTGCTGGCAGATGAACACAACACTTTACCAAAATCAACCAGAAGATGCGTAAAATTGGACAAATTTATATTTGGAGCCCCATGACTACTGGAATTATTATGTAAACATTGATTTGCGTCATCAGTATGGAATTTTTGGTGCTGAGTCACGGACATTCCTCCGTGTGAAACCTCCCCAGTGGTGAAGAGTGAGGAGAAAAAGTTGTTTTTGCAGGCTAGTCCATTTTAAATACAGAGTTAATTGTATTTAATTTTTTTCTAATTCTTGATTAATTCACCTTACATGTACCATCAACAGATGTATTATCATGGGGAGGAAATTGGAGTAAATGTACATATTGCAAATAGCTCATCCAAGACATGCAAGAAAATAAAAGTTACAAGTAAGTGAAGACTATTTTCCCAGAAAGTTCAATTTTTGTGCAAAAATATGGGGTTTTTTCTTGTTTTGATAGGGGAATTAAGGGGATGACTGGAGTACAGCCCTGAATGTTGTCCGAGACTAAAGCTAAGGGTTGAAGATCATTTTTATGTGAAACCTGTAATGGTCAGTTTTGTGTCGTAGTAATAATTAGTGACAAAGGTATTTTTAATGTAAGAGTTTAATCCAAAATAGGAGGAATGCACAGGGCACAAAACAAACTATAGAAGATAACAGTGAATACCAGTAGAAGTATCATAAAAGGCAAAAGTAGTTCAAGTACACAGAGACTGGAATCCCCCTCTATCTATCCTCTTGGTGAAATTCATTAGGCTAGTAAGTTCGAAGGGCTTGTAGCCCGAAAGGAAAATCCTAATGATGCTGACAGTTTCGATGACTGATAGCCATCTTTATCAAAACCAAAAAAAACCCAATCAGGGGGAAGGGGTGGCCTCGACAGAGTGACTTTGTGCGTTTGTCACAATTAACACCTTCAGAACCCTGTTTAGGGCTACTGACACCTGTGACGTTTTTAGTTTTACTGAAGATGGCTGTCAGTCATCGAAACTGTCAGCATCATTAGGATCTTTCTTTCAGGCTATGCTTTAAGAACATATGAATAGATACTCCATCTATCTTCTTCCCCTATTTTATGTAGTGCATACCCCATACTTCCGCTCACGACTAAGACAAAAATGTGATATAGAGCAAAAAAATATATATTACAAAGGGGCCAGACTATTGTTATCAAGATTTTTTTTACTTGAAGCTCGACTAATGTCTAGGAAAATTCAGGGGATAGCTTTTTCTATTTTGTGTCGTGTTTCTTTTTGGCAATGCTTTTCAGACCAATAGTTGCTGTACTTTTTGTAAATTTCAGTAAGACAGTTTGCAGACATCTGCCTGTTTTCAACTGCACAATACAAATGTCCAGTGGCCTCTTTAGAATCTGAGTAAGTATCTGTTATGTACACTGTTTAAAAAAACTCGCATGAGTGTTTTTGCCTCGAGTTTTTAAACCTGATAATACACTCCTGGAAGTTTCTTTAAGTGCTTCAAAATCTCTAATATAGATCAACTCATTCTTGCACTAATATTTAGATCTGGGGTTATTTTGGTCTAAAAAATTGGATGTAAAGTTTAGCCATGTCTTTATCAGATATAAAGACACTCATTAAACATCAATTTCTTTTGCTTTTTCTTTATGAATTATTAATGAGTTTTTTAACACTTGTTAAAGAGTCATTATCATTATCATCCTTGCCTTCTTCCTTCAATAAAGTGAGTGAGGCTTCGTATATAGAGGATATTACACGGTGGTGTGAAGATATGAATTTTATTTTCGAGTGGCAAAACAATATTTTACGAATGAGCGTAGCGAGTGAGTAAAATAATGTTTTTGCCACAAGAAAATAAAATTCATATCTTCAAGCCCCCATGTAATGTTCTTTTTATTATATAGACAAAAAGACATCGATAAAGTTAATAGAGGGAAATGACCAAACTTACGTCATTGATAAACTCACGTGTGAGATTATGGAAAATAAACCACTCGGGTCCCGGATCTAGTTTTTATGAATTTTACGAGTGGTATATTTTCCAGTAAAACACTCGTGTCTATATAATAATGTCAAATAAATAATGGGAATTGAACTGAGTGGAGTGCAGTTTGGTCTGAAATCATACGTGTGGTTTCAAAATTGAATGAACATGCAGTCTGAGTTTGATTTGAAATCACAAGTATGATTTCAGACCAAAATTGCACAACACGAATTTCAATTACCACTTTATTACATCCATTTTACCTGCAATTTGATTTGTTATTATAGACAAGAATCAAATGAGTTCGGTTGTGCTGTTTTAATGATCCTTTTTCATTGGCTGGGAAGAAGATGTGACTTAAAGCAAAAAATAGTGATTCGTGAATAAATCACACTGCTGAGAGCCAATCAGATTGTAGGGATCACCAATGATTTCAATATGGGTATAATAAATTAATAAATAAATAAACAATGATTGAGAGGTACCGTAAAATTCTGAAAATAAGCTGATCCATGTATAGGCCCCTCCAAATATAAGCCCCCAAACCAGTAATGCAAAAAACCCTCTGTTAAATCGCCCCTCCAAATATAAACCCCCTGGGGGTTTGTACTTGGAAAATTGCCCTCAAATGCAAAGTAAAACGAAGCAAAAACGGTAGATGTACTTCCAACTATAAGGCTAGCCCAATTGATTTTGAAACGCAAATTTCCATCCATAGATAAGCCCCTCCAAAAGGGCCTTTGAAAAATAGCCCTGGGACTTATTTTGGGAATTTTACAGTAGTTCAATTGATTCACTTAGTGGTCCTTTGTCTAACATTTCTGTTCAAATTAGAATTTGGAAATGTTGGATTTGGAGAGTGGGGAAAACCGGAGTCCCTGGAGACGATCCTCTCAGCATAAAGAAGAGAATTAACAACTAAACCCGCATATGGCATTGACGCCAGAATTTGAACCTGGGCCAAATTAGTGGGAGATGAATACTCTCAACACTGCTCGACCCTTGCCCCCCCCCCCCCCCCCCCTTCCTCTAATATATGGCTTTTACATTTACTTGATTAGTTGGAGAGTTGCACCTAGTATACAGACAAGGCTAACTTGCTGTTTGTTAGTGCAGGAAGGTGTTTTATTTGGCTTGTTCAATGTTTCAAGTGTTCAGATCAATGGACATGTTACAGGTCAAAGTTAAATTCAGGTTAAATTTTTTAACCTGGGTTGATTATGTATTTCCTTTGTCTCATACACTAATTCATGAATAACTAGGACTAGGAGTCAAAGGAAATTGAGAATCAACCCAGGTTAAAAAAATGTAATGTAACCTGAATTTAATTTGACCTGTAACCGGCTCAAAGGAATGAGATATAGGGTAAATTTCCCTCTTATGGACTTTTAGTCCCAGATCAAATATTGAACTCCTCATGGTAATGGCCAACTCATTAATGTTAAGTTTATAACATGTGAGTTTGATCCTGGCAGGCTTAGAGTGAAAGTGTTCCGTATTAATTTTGTGTTATTTTTACATTGTCTTATTTTTACCTAGAGATGGGTTTCCAGTTGGACAAAGTGGTACTTTATCAAAAGTATACCGCCTGACACCATTACTGACCAACAACAGGGTAAGGATGCCTCTTGCAAAATTTTTGGTTAGGGTAAGGGGTTATCCAGCTCTAGAAAGTGCGTGTTTCTACAGTCAATTTTACCGGGTTTGTACAGTCTTGAATTCTTGAATAAGTCTTGAAATTTGCAAAGCAATTTTCCAGACATGGAAAATGTCTGGAGAATAGAGAGAAAGTCTCGAAAAATGGCAAAAAGTCTGGAAATGTCAAAGCTACAACAAGAGCTTAATAAGTGAATTCTGTTCCCCTTGGTAAAATCCCATTCAATCTCTCCTGCAGCCGAGACGGTCAATCACGTAATGGGAAGTTTCAGAACTTTCTTACTTTCTGCATTGCAGCGTGGTTACTTTACCTTAATGATGCATCATGAAAAAGCCTTGGTTCTTGTGTTTTTCAAGGTCTCTGTTGATCACCTATATATGTAGAAAGAAATAAACCCTTTTTTTTATTCTTACAAAGTTTGCTGTACCATTCTTTGTTTGTTTTCTTGTGAAGGAAAAAAGGGGATTGGCCCTGGATGGACAACTTAAATATGAAGATACAAATTTAGCATCTTCAACCATGTAAGTTGTATATAATACTGCATGTAGGTCCTTATATTAATTGTGTGCCTCTTAAATAGCGATTTAGATAGCAAATCCTTTTTGTGGTTCTTTGTCTATCTGATTACTGGTCGAATTGGAATTTGGAAATGTTGGTTTTTGAAGAGAGGGGAAAACCAGAGTACCCAGAGAAAAACCTCTCAGAGCAAAGGAGAGAACCAACAACAAACTCAACTCACATAAATTATGACGTTGACACTGGGATTTGAACCCAGACCACATTTGTGGGATGCGAGTGCTCTCACCACCCTTAAGATACTAACTAAGATACTTAACAATTATTCCTTGAGCCCGAATGGGCTCTGAGTCAATAGCCCATGGGGCTGAAGGCCGAATGGGCTATTGATTCAGAGGCCATGAGGGTGAGAGGAATAATTGTTTTAGTAAAATCCAACTAGTTGGTCAAAAATATCGAGAATAAAAAAAATTTAGCTAGTTAAAGCCAGACATTAATCTTTTTTGGCCGCCAAAAAGCCCGCACTTTTCGCTACTAGTGGACTATAACATATAGCCTAGTATTAGCTGAACCAATCAGAACGCAGCATTGATAATAGACTACTAGTTGGATTTTACTAATAAGTATTAGTCTCATTCAAAAGTATTGTCAGAGGTTTAATTTGAATGGGCACATCAGAAGATTTCTTCCACTGACTCAAAAGGTAAAACAAACCTTTTCGGTATAAAAGTCTCAGTAGTTTTCATTTAAATTGTTGCGCTAAATGATTTTTTCACAGATTTCCAGTTAGGTGGAACCTCTTGGAACCACCATGTACAGCAACGGTACCCACCAGAAAATACTACTCAGTAGCTTTCATGTGAATGCTCACAGCAATATTATTACAGCAGAAAAGCGGGCTTTGGAACTGATTCGGTGAAATTGGCTTTTTACTCTTCAAACTCCTCGGTTACATGTACCATAGGAATCAGAAATAAGGGAAAAAAAGACCAAGTCACCTGAAAGTTGCAAAAGATGAACTGTTCTTTCTAATTCTTGTATTGTTTCCTGTGTTGTAGAATGGATGACGATTCTCAGAAGGAAAACCTTGGTATAATAGTTCAGTATAAAGTGAAAGTGCGCGTCATAATGGCCTACGCAGGGTAAGGAATCATTTCATTTGATATCTACATGTAAAACAGCAAGAAACACAATGCAGGTGCTATATACTGTGCTAGCTTTCTTTTCTTCACTGTACTGGTCAGGCAAATCTTGGATGAGGGTCAGCAAACTAGAGAATTTTTAATAATTTTCGTAATGCTGTGGAAGCCCGCCACATGATCACCCCATTATTCCGGCCATTTTTTGTCAGCTGCTAAAAGGTCCAATCGTTTCCTTATCCCACATCCTTGTTAATATGACCAACCTTTTAATATAATATGTGACGCCAACCTGTAAGTATGACCAATGTCCTAACACTGTTTAGTCTTTTACACCGTTCTTTGTGTCGCCACGCAACGCTTCCCCGCCCCCACCCCACTAAGAATGGCTGCTTGGAGATTAAACAGTGGTCGTAAACACTTTATTTTTAAAAACACTGTTGAATATATTTGTTTCAACAACTGATCGATTTCTCCTACTCTGATAGGTTGAGAGTTATGGTCTTGTGAGAGTATACACCAAGGAAATGACGCGATGATGGCTCGAACTGTTTTTCTCTTTGTGTAGTGCTCTATTTTGCGAGAAACGTCGCCGGGAAAAGACCATAAAAATGAGGTCAAAATGTTCAGAACTTTGCAGTGAAACCATTTGCCTTCAGCTCATGGTTTCACTTGAGTTTTCAACATTTTGACGTTCTCTCCCTAGTGTAGCAAATTGTTGTTTATTAATTGTTAAACAGCAAAGTTGATAGTATCAATTTTCTTGTCCAACAGGGATGTGACGCTGGAATTACCTTTCACCTTAAGTCATCCCAAGCCTGCAGAAGAAACACCTCCCCCCACACCCGTCCAAGCGGCACCCTCTGAAGAGGCGGTGCAAGGTAAACACAATATGTGTAGGGATGGGAGGGAGGAGTCACTTTGTTTTGATTGCAAACCATCCACGCCCTCTCCCACAACCATTTTACATAGAGGAAACAGTAGTATAGGTGGCATATTCATGGATTGGAGGGGAGATACAACCACCTGACCCCTTCCCCCACCCACTATAAGATCTTCCCACATCAATCCAACTACAGATGCAACAAGTTGTAGTCGAAACATAGTTAGGAATGGGGGTGATAATGTACTATTATCTTATTTGATACCAACCCCACCCCTCCCCTGTATTAGTTCAAAAATCTTCACCCATATGGAAGGCAGTAGGTAGTGGATAATCTGGGAATAAAAGGGGAAGCGTTAACCACCGGCCTCCTACTCCAAACCAGTCAAACGACCTCTACCCAGTGGGGAGGCACCAAGAAGTATGCTATCCCTAAAATACTCGAATGATGGCAGGGAGGATACTAGTTTGTATCATATTACGAGTAGAAAACGATACAATTTAATTACAGGTCTTGTGAATTGATAGTAGGAAAGAGAAATAGAGAAAGTTTAACACAACACTGTTTTTCTTTAGTGTGGAGAACATAACATCTGGAGTTGAAGTTTTAACCTCATTTCAACTGCCTTTCCTCCCACGAGTTTCCTGGTGGAGAACCTGGGCTAGCAGGCTAATAGTCTCCCCCACAGGTGTTTTTGTCTTGTCACGCAACTCTCCCCCTCCTCCTCTTGGGGAGAAGCGTTGCGTGACAAGACTAAAACGGCTGCTTTGAAAACTAGCAAGCAGAAGGACGTAGAGTCTCGACTCCAATAGCCCATTTTACAGTTGTAAGCTTAGTTACGTAGCCTTTGGTTAAACGTGATACTGAGGTTGAGCTTGTTTTGATACAAACCTCCCCCTTTCCTTGTGTAAATTCTGCTTAAAATACACTTGTAAGTATAAGAAAAACTTGATTTACACGAAAAAGCAGAAAGGGTTGTATCAAAATAAGGTCAACTCCAGCCTCGTTTCCACCTGTACATGTAACTGTAAAATGGGCTATCGAGTGTACTCGGAATTTCTTCCCTGACTGCATGTTTCACTGATTTGAGAAACACTATCCTTGACATCTGGAGTGTTTATGTTATGGTTGTATTGTTATTTTGGGTGCGTTTTTAATGTGAATTGTTGATCGTTGTTCTTTTTCAGTGGCTTCTGGTGATGTGCCAGGACAGCCTGCGGTTGATCACAATTTGATCGATTTTGATACCGAGTAAGTATCTTATAGTTATACTCAACGAAACACGCGCATTCCGTCGTTGGGTTTCGCCTTTTTTTCGCCTTACCCCGAGAGGTTATTCTCCGAGTCATCAGGCTTTTCCCTTTTCTCAAACCAACAATTCGATTTGAAACAACCGTACACTTTCAAACGGGTTCTTGACACCGCGTTTTTGTTTCATGGGTAACAAAGGCCCCAAAGTGGTCAATAGGAACCATAAAGTCTCTTGAGGGGGCGGGAAGGGGGCAGGGGTACTCAGGGTAAGGTAAAGGTGTGCTGTCAGGGTCTTCAAGCCCTGACTGTTTAAGGCAAAAAATATATATATTTCGCTTGTTCTCCTATTCGTCCACGCGCGTCTTTTATTTCGCGTCCCATACCGTATTCACTTGATTAAACGGTGCCCTTACAAATCAACAATGTGGCATTTATTTGAGGATTTAATAAAAGAAAAAAACTCGGTACAACTTTGTCATCTGCACCATCCAGACGTTTACAATTCTATCCCAGTGTGAAGTGCGGGATTCTTTCTGTTCCGCATCATATTTAGAAATGGTTTATTGTAATTCACCATTTGCACATGACCATAATGCAACTTGTCTACACCCCCCCCAAAAAAAACAAAAAACAAAAAATTCCATAACCAGGGAAGTTGGCAACAATGTTTATTTAAAATTTGGGGTGGGTGGCGGAAGGGGGGGGGGGGGGTAAATAAATTATGGTCTATGTGAAAATGGTGAATTGTTTTGTCCTTGATTTCAGAAATTTTAATATTCATTCAAAATATTTTTTCCGTTTCTGATTGGCTAAACTCCCACGCATAATTCATCATGACCAGCGAATAAATTTGGAGAAATTTTGTGATATGCGAAAAATGACCTCAATCGTGCAGCAAAATTGCCAGATTATGGAACCCGTTAACCGAGAAGACTTGGGGACAAGGTTAAGTTGTTTTGGTAGTAACTGAAAAATGGCGAAACATTTCACCCGTTTAACCTGGAAGAAATAGGCGAACTATTGGCTAAAAACATAGCAAAGCAAAAACAGCAAGAAGACAACTCGACGGACGACATCTGCTATCTGGAGAATACTTGCAGACCTGAACAACCCTTTGTCTCCTAATTTTGCGTACAACCATGCACTATCGAAGATGAACTTAACATCGATGGAGGTAAGTATGTTTTAGCTTGTTTTTTTAAACTAGGAATTATTTTGAATGAATAATAAAACAATTATTGAATTTGGCTTTCGTATCATTTGAAGAATTGTGGAGATCTCAGAGGGTGTCATCAATCCTTCTCGATCTCCGTAATTCTTCTGATGACCTCATTCAATAATTGTTAATTATTTTGAAATACGCGCCACCCTCAAATAAACGCCGCATTGGAAGCTCCAAACATTAAATAAACGCCGCAGAGTTTAATCGAGTAAATACAGTATTCCTTTTGTTTATGCCATGCAGGGTTCCTAACCTTCACTTGGTTCAAAAGTGGCGTATTTTTATTCAACTCTGAGTCACAGGACTACCAGTTTTTACTAGTTAATAAGAAATCATTTTTTCTGTCTTAGTGGACCTGATAAACAAGAAGATGACGATCTTATTTTTGAAGACTTCGCAAGACTAAGGCTCAAAGAATCCGAACATGTTGGAAGCACAGACGCCTGACAAATACAACAATTTAATTCACAAGAGAAAGCAAGAAGGGTAAATCACAGAGGATGCTGTGTGCTAAGGAAAATAGAGACGTCCTAACAAAGAGCAATTTGTGCTGTACCAGAAAGAAGGGGATTTTGAAAATTTTGCATTTGGTTTCGGCAAAAATAACGCTCCATGCGCCACTTTAAAAACAAGAGGGAACTGGGCCGAGTTAACTCTCGCAATGACTTCTGGGACGGACTGTTACTAGCGTCACGTCCCCAGTAACGATCCCAGAAACAATTGCGGAACGCATTTTCGGGTCCAGTTCCCTACTTGTTTCTAAAGTGGCAAATTGGCTGTTTTCATAACATTGTTTCATGTTGGGACAATGTAAGCAGGATCTCATAATGATGCAAAGCTATTTCCGCATAGGCCTTTGACGGGTTAGCCTCCCTTGCAGGAGCGTTGTGTGTCAAGACAAAAACGACTGGAGGGAGACCAGCTACGAGTCTGTTCGTTGTTTTCTTTCTTTCCTTTTGTACGAGTCTTTGTTCCTTTGTATTTAGTTTAGCCAAAGGGGTCTGGAAGACGATCCTGAGCTTTACAAGTCTCTATTTCTCCACCTTTATCTGAAAGGGTATTTATAGACGAGTCAATAGTAACGAATGTTCTAGTTATTATATTATTGCAATATATGTCTTAAAACAGTGCTTTAGACAAATAGAAACATGAATAGGTCATCTGTGAATAACTGATTTGCTGACCGAAGCTGGTCGACTCTGACCTGGGGGACTTCAGTGTTGTGAAACTTTTCTCCTTGGCGTATCGTGGCGTCGAAATTATAAAGGTCAGGTGCTTAGTCATGATAGCCGCTTTAGCTTTTTCCTACGGGTATAGAGACACTGAGCAATTTAGGTTTCTGGGAGACTGCCCACCTACCCCTCCCCTAAGCCAACATTAACACTTACCTGTCACTTAGAGCAAAATGGTGGCTTAGGGGAGGGGTAGGTGGGCAGTTTCCCAGAAACCGCAGTTAACTGACCGACATTTCCTTTGGCCAGAGACTAATTTGTACAGTTGTATTGATGGTTATTAGCAGATAAACCTTTTCACTCCCAGAGGGAATGATGTGAACTGGTAAGGTGGCTCACTCTAACTTTAACATCCTATGTTGTGACCATTCAAATAAAACCTCTTCAGCAGTACTTTCACGTGGTACAATTTATGGATCATACACTGGATCATACTGTGCCATTTCATTAGTTGCACAGTCAATTCTTCTGTGAGACAGACTCCTACGGAATTTATCTCTGCCGCTTTTTTTGCAGGCCGGGTGTCTGTATTGTAGAGACAGAGATTGTATGAAGACCAAGAGAACTGTTAGTAACTGAGAGGTGTTTGTATTATGAAGATGTTCGTAAGGAGAGGTGCAACTGTATCTTACTGGAGAGTGATCAAAGAAAGGCCTTTAAACAGATCTCTCTACTGGTCCAAGAGACCGGTCTCAATGTCACCCGCTTTAGGAAGAGTCGACTGTTTTAGGGAAAGCTTTACCAGTATCGCTTTTAAGCTGGCGGTATCCTGTAATCGAATCGCTAGAATCAAAGCCTCGTTTAATACAGCTGAATTGGTATGTGCTTGTTAGTAATAACCTTATGGCTCAGTGATACTTTCGGGCGAACGAAAATGAAATTGTAAAAGCTTGTTCAACGCAGCCTTAGTGTCCTTATCCTGCGAATACAGCCTCCTTTCATTGCTTCCCGTCCCAGCGACGAGGAGGTAGCCTGTGAGCGATCTTTACGTCTCGGGACTTGGAATTCGATGCGATCTGTAAGGCGTCTAGTGGAGGGTGGAGGGTAAAATCACTTCGCTGGCTGGTAACTCTGCTGCCTCGGTGCTCGTGAGTGACGGCCTTTAATACAAACTTAATATCTGATTGCAGGATACTGTACTGAAGCTCGTCAAGCTTTAATTTCCTGCTAGTTAAAGAGCTAGAAATACTTAGTTAAATTTTACCCGCAAATACTGATTAAAAGTGTATAAAGATGTATCTTGAAGTTGGACGAGAGAAAAAAATCGTTCCTTCCGTAGGGCGTCTCTTGTGTTGTTTTTTTTTTTAAATATAGTGGTTGTACGTATTGGTAAGTAATAACCATTATCCGGGACAAAACGTAACAGTGATTCTGATCTGTGAGATGGTGACACCATTCTGCAGTCATATGATACTAGCATTACGCATACTCTGTAACAGAGATTATCGTATTTCCATCGTTTTAGCGTTTTCATGTGGACTTGCGAAAACGTTTCAAATAGATGGTTTTCACAGTGACATCATTAAATTGTAAAGTCAAAATAGCGAAATACTTCATTATGACGTCACAGTGACGTATTTCGTGACGTAAAGCGCGTCATAGTACCACATACACTAATTAAGTAGGAAAAACTACAATTTTGATTTTATGTAACTTTGTCCTTGCTCCTGTGCCAATAGTATTGGCATGTTGGTGGCTCTAAAAATCCCTAATTATTTTCCCTATCTCTAAAAAGTCCTTATTTTTCAAAATTTTCCCTAAAATCCTTATTTTTTCTTTCTTTCTGGGAATTACTGATGACCAGTGTCGCTGATAGCACTTGAAGACTTCTATCAATGACTGGTAACTTATTTTTGCTATTTCTGTGAGTTTTCTCGTTAGAATTTCTTCCCAATGATAGGATTTGAGGGAGGCGAGTTGTGCTCATCTTGTCTGAGCACTTTATACTAGCAGCAGCTATCACATTCTTTGTAAGAGTTTGAAAGTAGTAACACCTTTGTAGAAACTCTTACAGAGACTGTAGCAAACAACAATATTAGTTTTCACTAAGTGCTGTTCTAATTTAAAACAATACTTCTTCAGAGATTAGCTAATGCAGTCTAAAGATTTTAAGAACAAAGTTGTTGTAGGTCAAGGCCTACTGGAAATTACCCACAAAGAGATGAAAACTGCACAGAGTGAAATGGAAGACTGGCAGAAAAGGAGAGCATCTCTAGACAGCAAGCGCTTGAAAATGATTGATAATGCTTATCACTAAACTGCCCTTCTGTTAATAATTTAGCAGTTAGAATTTGATGCTCAAATTCTGGATGGTCAGAATCCTTATGCTTTTTAAAAGTTTATAACTGATGTTGCTTTGTTGTTGCACACTCGCATATGATTAGGCTTGATCCTTAGTTAATGACTTCAATGGGATACGGACACCCTAATCAATCAGGGCAGATGTCCTGAGAATCAGTACCATTGTATAAATACATGTACTGATCAGTCTACTGCTGTAGAACCTGTACTAATATTGGATAAATACGTTTGGGTTCAGGTGACAGTTTTAAGTTTATGGTACCACTTCTTCAAATATTATTGATTTTTGATCTATGTAAAGCATTTTCAAGACAACATTCCAACTATGGCCATCGTCTCATTAAATATTCTTATTAATTTAGTCAGTATGGTTGTGTTTGGATAGGAAAAAGGTAAGAAACATCACTGAAAAATGCCGTAAAGGGCCCTAATTTTAAATCATTTTCCCTAAAGATCCCAACATTTTAAGGAAAAAATCCTAATTTCCCCCTAAATATTGTCAAAAGGTGACCAACATGCCTGCTATACATTCATTTTTCTTGCGTTTAAAATACCCCTAATTTTGACCATATATGGTCATTTGGCGGTAACTTTAAATTTCTATAACTAGCTTTAACTTTACATCTTTTTATCCGATTGAGCTGGGGTTTTCCCCAGAAAGCATAGAATTCTACACAGAAAACTAATAAAAAATGTTTACCGTTTCTTTCCTAAATTTTTATTCTGATGCCAAATTTGGACATCATTTATGACGTCACAACAGTCACAAAAGATTAAAAATAACCAATTAACAGGTAATTTGTCAACCTTCGTCCCTGCCAAGTTTCGTCACATTCGATGCATTCTACTTCTGTCTATGGCCTAAAACTCAGTTTTGAGAGGTACGGGAGGAAAAGTTCTAGCAGCCGACCGGTTCGAATGGACTTTTCATTTCCGGTTTTCGCTAGTGACCGGGGAGCTATGGGGCTGAGTGGGCTATGGCCCCACCAATAATTTCGCCGTTATCATTGTCATATTACAAATTTTTTCCCGGGATTGAAACGGGTTTCCTGTGATCTCAGAAGCTCAAAATTTCAAGCAAAATTTTTCTCGGGAACATGCCCCAGGATACCTTGCTGGCAGAGCCTGTCTTTCTCTTGCTTGAGTTTGGCTTACCAAGGGGGTGTTTACATGAGAAAACTCGCACCAGCGCGAGTTTCATACCGACATGACTTTGATTTTGTATCGCGTTTACATGATGACTGGGTTATTTCACATCTCGTTATTTGAAGGTACACTTCATGTTGATAAAATGCATGTATGATTCAAAATAGCGAACATTACGCATGCGCTACCCGTTCCAGTCTACCAGCAGACCGATTTCACACCGAAACGGGTGGTCGTTTCGTGTTTACATGATACCGTTGCGAGATTTCGTACCGGAGTGAAATTCTCGCCCCGGTAAAAGAACCGGGGTGAACTCGCGCCAGCATAAAATTTGTGGTGGTATCATGTAAGCAAATATAGAGCCATGAGAGGGAACCGGAGTGAACTCGCTCCGGGGCGAAAGTCGCCCCGGTGTCATGTAAACACCCCCGAAGAAAAAGACAGGACCCCATAGATAAGCTCGCGCCAATGAGCTTACACTACGCAGGAGCTACTTAACAATTATTCCTCGAGTTCGAATGGGCTCTGAGTCAATAGCCCATGAGGCCGAATGGGCCATTGACTCAGAGGCCATAAGGGCGAGAGGAATAATTGTTTTAGTTAAATCCAACTAGTTGGTCAAAAATATCGAGAATAAACAAATTTAAGCTAGTTAAAGCTAGACTTTAACCCTTTTTAGCCGCCTAAAAGCGCGCGCTTTTCGCTACTAGTGGGCTATTACATGTATCCTAATAGTAGCTCAACCAATCAGAACGCAGCATTGATAATAGACCACCAGTTGGTTACTAATAGCCGAGCTCTGGCGCGCGAAGCGCGCCTGCGGAGCACCATGGGTAAGAAAATGTGTACCCATCCGAGAAAATTTGGTAATCATGTGACCGTACACCGACCACCCGACCGCCCGACCGTCCGCACCACAGGCATACCAATGTAAAGTAATTCAATCAACAGGTATGGCAACCCAAATGCAACTCAAGGTTTTATTTGCAAAGAAAGCGCATGGCCGCCCGGACTTTTAGAAAGAAAAAACAACAACAATTCCATAAAAATCCCAGTCAAACCACAGCGAGCAAATAAAAAGACTATAAAAAGCGGATTACACTGTTGAAATTATCAGTTGTCATAACGTTGTTGTAGATAGATGATCAGAATGGCACCTCAAACATGTCCAACATGTGGCAGTTGTATTAAACATCCCAGCAATTTCACTCGTCATATCAAGCAGTGTGGAAAGCCAAAGATTCCATGTCCAGATTGTGAGAAAGTGTTTTCTCGTAGTGATATACTCAAGAGACACAGGGAAAAAATTCACCCCCAACAGCTATACAGTAAAGAGTTTGTATGTGAAACATGTCACAAAGGATTTACCTATGAGACATCCCTCCAACTTCATAAAAAGATATGTGGAAAAACAAAGAGTCAACCATTTTGCTGCTCATTTCCCAGCTGTGGACAATGCTTCGCTTATAAATCCAACTTTACAGATCACATTAAGAACGCACATCAACAAGGTGGTGGTAGTACCCGCAAAAAGCGTCAAGGGAAACTATTTAAGACAGTTAAACAAGTGTATAAAGTGGATAAAGAAGTATCAACCTTAAAAGGATTGAAAGTGGATGCCTTTTTTTACCCTAAAACAAAAGCACAACAGAGGGATCAACAAGTGTTTTTCAAAGACACATTACCACGATTAAAACTGTATTTGGAAAATACCTTGAAAGAAAAACATGGCATTAAGTGGAATCTAATGTACCATTGCACATTATCCATGCCGGATAAATACCGGGAGGTCCCACTCAAGCATTCTCCGTACATCCGGACACCTCACCCAATGACCACCACCCATTCAAGTCAAGTACTTTCACAACTACAAAATGCTATGGAGTTGGTGGAAGAACGTATGACTACCTTTATGGATGCTGGTTCTGGTTGGACATTAGAAGAGAATCATGCGCTAGTTCTGGAAATAGATACCTATAATCCTATTGGAACCCTTCGATAGTATGATTATAAAATGGAAAAAGGACTACCAATATCTTCACAAGGGAATAAACACTCGTAGAGGTAGGACATTGAAAACATGCGTCAAGAAAAGACCTCCCCCACAAAAGAAACAAAAGACTGGTTGGATTTAGCGTTAAAGGATCCATTATGCAAGGTATCCTGTACCCCATATGTGGGTGATAACATCTACGTGTTACATCTTACACAGAATGAAAGAGCTCAAAAAGGTGATCGAAATCTTCAGTTTGAAGTGGTGTTTCCTCACTATACCTGTATCAGTCACCTTTTGGAACAGAGACAACCCAAGACAGATCAAATCCAACTACAGCTATCCTCCAGAGAATACCCCCATGTGATGTATACCTCAACCCTATCTTTGAAGCAGTGGTGTTTTCAAAAAATGGATGAGCTATTAGCAGGACTGGAACAGCAACTGAAAATGTCTGAAAACTTAAACGGAGGACTACTTTTAACTCTGAAATAAAATGGTATTTAAAAAAAACTCATGTCTCATTTTTTTAATGTCAGTAAAAAATAACCCTCAGGCACCCTCAGGCACCCTACAGGCACCCTCAGGCACCCTACAGGCACCCTACAGGCACCCTCAGGCACCCTACAGGCACCCTACAGGCACCCTCAGGCACCCTACAGGCACCCTACAGGCACCCTACAGGCACCCTACAGGCACCCTACAGGCACCCTACAGGCACCCTACAGGCACCCTACAGGCACCCTACAGGCACCCTAAGGGGAGACTATAAATAGAATGACATCATTAAAAAAACAGTATCAGTCTACTGAAACATCTCCCTGTGGAAAGATGCCGTACCGTCACAGACGTCAATGTCCGATTTGTTTCAAATCTAATTTACTTTCGTTAAGTCATCACTTATCCCAAGTGCATCACTTAAACAGTCCTATGCGAAAGCCTTACTTACAAGCAGCTGTATTTTCCAATGGTTTACCCCCACCATTTATATCTCCCCCCTATTACAACATCACACAACCAAGTGTAAGACAACCACCACCACCACCACCACCCAAGGTAGAAAAAGTAGTACCTAACTCATGTGTAGAGGGAGTGCCTTACCCAGACTTTACCTTTAATCATATGTTTTCCATGCTGGTGGTAGGACCCAGTCAATGTGGGAAAACTTACTTTGTACAAAAGATGTTAACGGAGCACTGTATTCAGTTTCCCAACAACAAGAAAATACGTATTACATGGTATTACAGTCAGTGGCAACCCTGTTATAAGGCATTACAATCTACCCTGGGGGATACCATTCACTTTACTCAAGGAATACCTGACCTCAGTGATGACTTGCATGAAATTAACCCCAAGTGGAATAATATATTGGTGTTTGATGATTTAATGACTCAAGCTATGGACAGTTCGGTGTTATCTCGATTATTCACTCAAGGCCGTCACCGTAATGCAAGTGTTATTTTACTCTTGCAAAACATGTTCCCCAAAGGAAAATTCAACACGGATATCAGTCGGAATGCTCAGTATTTAGTACTGTTTCGAAGCCCCAGTGATCGAAAACAAATTGATATGATTGCTGAACGCATTTTTGCAAAAGATCGACCCAACTTTATGTCCGTGTATGGAAAACTCACCACCCAGCCTTATGGATATGTTTTGATTGATAATCAACCCAAAACCCACAGTCAACATCAAGTGGTGTCTCATATTTTTGAAACATGTCAATGTTATCCCACTATCAGTTCACAGTTCATTGAACCATCCTATTCAAGGGAGGTCAACCATCAGAAAACACCACAGGTGGAAAAACCCTTTAGTACAGTTAAAAAACAAGTAAAACGGGAGGTCAATCATCAAAAAACACAAGTGAAAAAACCCTCAAGTAAAAAGCAAGTAAAACGGAAGGTCAATCAACAGCCACAGGTGAAAAAACCCTCAAGTAAAAAGCAAGTAAAACGGGAGGAGAGGTATTGGGAATCCTTTGGACGTAAAAACAACGAGTGGGAAGATCATAACCTCCATGATATTTAAAAAGGGTTGAATGGTAAACTGTTGGTTTGAAGGTTGGTTTTTCTATAAAGGGCTGTACAGTTTTGAATATACACTCAAACTACGTTAAACATTGATTGAGACAACATGTCCGGAGAATCTGGTAAGTCACCCTCTAAAGGGTTGAAAGAAAAACAACAAACCGCTATTTATTCAAGGATCAAATACAGAGAACGACGTATTCAAACCTTGAGAACACATATTCAAAAAGGAACATTTCCACCACGGATGAAATCTATTAAACCTATTCCTAAAATGGCTACTCCTGAAAGTCAAAGGATTGTCACTACAGCGTGTAAAGAAGCACAACGTGTTTTGTTGAATCAAATGTTGGTGGATGAAGAAAAAAAATTAACTCAAGAACAAGGCCTCTTTCAATGGAAGAAAAAACGTTCAAAACCATCCATTACTCAAGTACTCAAAGACTTGCAAGAATTACAAGACAAATATAATCAAGTCTCCCATCAGTTGGAACTCACTCAACAACAGCTCAAGGAAGCCACCCCAGAGACCACCCAGGATCAACCACCCAGGGATGTTGTTTGAAAAAAAAAAAAAAACAAGATAAACATATGTAAAATAGTTTATTGAAAAAATAGTGTTTTCATACACAACAATGTCACTGTGTTGGTATAACTGGAACTGTTCAAAAAACAATGTCACTGCGTTGGCATAACTGGAACTCTTCAAAAAAAACAATGTCACTGTGTTGACATAACTGGAACAATGTAAAACGCGCCTGGCTCCCCGCATGGAGCCAGGACCGCCTGAGCCCCGCGTTGGGGTCAGGGAAAACGCGCGCGCGCGCCCGGTGGCAGCCGGAGATACGCGCGCGGTGGCCCGCGGAGGCAAGCAAGCAAAGTTTAACTATTTTTGTAATGTCCATGGGCTCTGGTTGTGAATCCATCCTCTAAAATGTATCTCTTGTCATCATAGGGACTAAGGGATTTTTTCACTTGTGAGACTGTGTACAAATGATGTTGCTGACTCCGAAATGTTTTCATGGCATGGGAGTATTCTTGCTGGTGAAATAAACACTCTTTGTAATCAGCATGCTTGATGTCTTTGTTCAGGACACTTTTTTTGATTCCTTTCCCCCTTTTCTTTTCTTCATCATCACTGAGTTTCATGGAATACATTTTCGCTCTTAAGCCAACCCATTCTTTGATGGGATGGCCACCGGTCTCATCCTTAAATTTCCCGATCACTTTCTTGTTTTGTGCGCTGAACAGGGGATGCTCTTTGGGGTAGTTGCTTGTATCATACAAGTCTTGATCCTTTAACATGTCTTGATAGACATCAGGTGTGGAGATGTGGTAGGTCAAGCTGTCTGTATCGGTAAACAGGAGCTTGGCTTTGTCTGGACCATATTTCTTCATCATGTGCTGGTAATGAAAGTTGTACATCCATTCTTTCGAAAGTTCCAGCACGGTAAACCCGGTGTAAATGGGTTTGATTAATTTGATGGTGAGATGCTTAACTTCAATTCCAATCAAGTAGTCTCCCTTTTCCTCATCATTGACAAACACTTCGCTACGTTTGTAACTAATTTTCGCTACTTGCTTTTGATAGGACTTGAGATTTGTGATGAGTTTGATGTTCACTCTTTTACGGACATCCTCCATGGTTTTTCCGAAGACGGAATTGTTCATCAGTTTGAAAAAATCTTTTTCAAAA
Organism: Porites divaricata; assembly: GCA_038088405.1. Classification (NCBI taxonomy): domain Eukaryota; kingdom Metazoa; phylum Cnidaria; class Anthozoa; order Scleractinia; family Poritidae; genus Porites; species Porites divaricata. The sequence goes on from JBBMOI010000017.1 coordinate 6,632,135, forward strand.
TCAGAAGTGGCTTTACTTCGTAATTGAGTGTTCAATTCAATATACGGTTTCAGCCAGGGTTCTTGCTTGAAGGTGAGGACTCGATGAATCTTGGTGAGTTTCATCCCCAAGGAAAGTACTTGCTTCAAGTTGCGGTAGTGAATGATATAATTTGTCTTGTTCCAAAGATTGGGAACCAACTTCTTCACTTTAGCGGGCTTATACTCCAAATCTTGTTTGAGCTTCTGTTGATAAGGACTCAACATGTCTTCATTGATCATCATTTGTTCGGCTGCGAGTGGATAGTCAGAATGAAGGTCATGAAGTTCAGCGGGGTAGTCTAAATCCACTTCCAGAATGTACCCTCTTTTAGCATCATCAGCAATCAGGGTAACATCTACCTCTTGAGGATTCATGACCCATTCAAAATCACTCACTGGGAGTGATTGTATCATGGCATAGCCGTACAGATTGTTCGCATCTGTGTACAGGATGTAACTGTTGGGGTTGTCTGGCTGATACTCTTGAAGATGAGGATTATTTGCTTCAGCAAAACGATGGGAAATCATGGAAATACCTCCCCGGGTTCCACGTTCTAGGAATTGATGAATGTTAATATCTGAAATGGTATCCAACTTGACTTGTGTGACTTTCAAGGCAGCACCCCAAGCCAGACCAGGGACTGTGTAATAGTGTGCGGGATCTAAGCTGTATTGTTTCAGACATACTTTTCGAAAGGCTTCAAAAATATCCGCCAGCAGGAAAATATCTGTATAGAGGTACAGATCATGATAGTCCCCCATATCTTTACAGTGGAAAGTGGACCAAACGTTTTCTGCATGCTGATACTGCTCATCTGAAATGTCATCACCAGTTAAGTCATTGTGAAAGGCGTCTTTTGGAGGAAGGCTGGTTTCTTCAAAGACTTCAAAATTTGTGATGTAGGAGTATGGATACACTCCTTTCTGGGTCAACAATGGTACATCTTCAAGCTTTATTTTCCACACCTGTGGGAACTGTTCTGTAAGATGAGGGAAGTCTGTCAGGTTTTTGGCTAATAGTTCAAGACTGGCGCCTGGACCAAGAAATTGCAGAGAATCCAAAAATCTCAAACCTCCAACTTGAAAGGAGACATACTTTTCCATATTGTTTGGAATCACTTTGATTTGTTTGCGTTTCACATGACGATGGATACCTCGCATGATTAAGTGAGCGTCATAACCACGGAGATTGTGAAAGAAGATAGGAATGTGTTTACTTCTTTTCTTGTTCAGGTTGCAAATGGAATGAGCCGCTCCACGATACGCTCCAGTGGCATGATTGTGATCACGGACTTTGATGTAATTTTTTTTCTGGGGTTCAAATGGTTTTTCACACATATAACAATGTGTAGCGGCTTGAAATGCTGTTTCTTCTTCATCAGATAACTCTATCGGCTTGACTTCTATTTGAAATGGAAGCAGTTCCTTTTCCAACTCTTGAAGGGATTCGATGAGCGCATCTACGACTTCATCACTTAATTCCTCCAACGTATCTTCAGAAGTCATAACTGATGGACGATAGATCATACTTCTACTTTCCACATCAGGATGGTCAGAGATAAGGACCCAGGCGACAGAACAGGGGAGATGTTGCTGGATTTTAGTGGTACTTTCACCAGCAGTGTCATGACATTCTTTTAGGATGCATTCAAAATCAGCATACACTCGGAACAAGGTTTCTTCCGTTTTCGCCCACGCTTCAAATTCAATCTTTCGTTTATAAAGCTGCACTCGTTGGATGGGAATGCTACAGCAGCTTTCAGAATGTGCCTCCAAGAGATCCTGACGCATGAAGCCTTGAAAGCAACGTTCACAAAAATACATTTGATTTTTGTAGGTTTTGGTGCTTGAAAGAAGGCGATTGATGTTTTTAACCCAAGCGTAATGGTATTTGGTACCTTTCCCCCAGTAGAGGAGGGTAATGTGATGCTCTTTCTTGTTGTCAGGCACTCTGAGTGGGAAGAGATGACTTTTTTTTCCTTTCTTGTCTCTTTTTTCTTCACAACCGATGATAGAAATACTGATGGTTGGGTTTTGTTTTTCAAATTTTTCCACTTGATCCACCGTCATAGGAAAATTGATTCCTTCAAAGTTCAGTTCCTCTTTAACAGATTGATAATGAGAAATCCGCTCAGCATGATATTTAGCGGGGTAAAGTGCTGATAAAATACTCCACATGAAGCATTTTTCATCCTCATTGTGCACGTTAATGATGGCTTTGCTGTTAGCAATATCATTTGGTAACTCTAAATAGGACTTTCCACCGATAGGATTATAGGCATCCACCTCCAAGATGAGCTCAATGTTTTCTTCCAGTTGCCAACCAGAACCAGCATCCATAAACGTACTCATTAGTTCTTCTACCATTTCCATCGCCATGTTCAATTCAGGGGCACCCAACGAGAATGTAGTTCAAAACCACTTAAACATAGCATTGTTGAACGTATTTTAGTATTTAAACGGAAGATGTAGTCATATTTCTATCCCCTAAAAATTTTTCATCTGTTCGGATTTCCTAGCTGTAAGTCTAGTGATCCGAAAATCATAGGGATCAAAACTTACCTTTTCGAAAATTTCAGCCAGAAAAAAGGCTCCCGAAAATTCTAGGTGACCTTTTTAGGATAAAAATCCGTTAAAAATGGGCAATTATACCATTTTTGGGGGGTTCGAAAATCCTAGGAGAGACAGGCAAGCAAGAAATTTAACAACAAACGTTCCGAAAATTCTAGATCTCAAATTGTCTTCCGAACAGATGTTTTTCGAAAATTATCGTTGGGTGCCCCTGTCAATTGTTTCAAAACTTGGCTTGGATGAGTAGTCGTCATGGGATGTGGTGTGCGAATGTACGGTGAATGTTTTAATGGTGTTTGCCGGTACTTGTCTGGCATAGTAAGTTTGCAATGGTACACCAAATTCCATTTCATGCCTCCATGCTTTTGCTTTGTCTTTTTTTCTAGATACTGTTTTAGTCTTACTAGTGTCTCTTTGAAGAAAATCTGCTGATCCATCTTTTGTGATTCCGTCTTGGGGTAGAAAGTAGCGTTCACTTTTAATCTTTTCATCTGGAAGACTTCTTTATCCGCTTGATGAACTTGGTTAACAGTCTCTGGGAGTTTTGGTCTTTTAGAAGATGGTCCCTCATCTGCTTCTCTCTTACGCTTACGACCACCTTTTTGGTGTGCATACTTTTTATGATGTAGCCAATTAGTTTTGCTAGCAAATGCTTTATTGCAAGTCGGGCATTTAAACCGCTTGGGTTTGGGTTGTCCACACGTCTTCTGATGAAGCTGTAATGTAGCTTCAAAGGTGAAGGTTTTACTGCATTTCTGACAAGTAAATTCTTTGGTGGATAAACGGTTTGGATGCGCTTTCTGTGTATGTCTCTTGAGTCCATCCTTCCGTAAAAATTCTTTCCCGCACTCCTCGCATGAGTACTTTTTTTCCCCACAATGCTTGATATGTCGGGTAAAATTGGTGGGATGCTTGATCCACGTTCCACATTTTGGACACTTTTGCGCTGACATTTTCTCTCTGACACTGTTGTAAACAACTAATAACTTCAGTGGTGTAATCCACTGTTTTATAGTCTTTTGTTAGAAAGGTGGTTTAAAGTGGTTTGAAAATGGTGATGATGTTTTATCCCAGGGGAGTTGGGCTGGATTGAGCATGTATGTTATTTACACTATGGGTGGATTTTCATAAGGTTGTAACTGTTATAAGGGTTTGACTGGGATTTTTGGAACACTCCGTTTAGGGATCCTTCACATTATAAGGGTTTGACTGGGATATTTACATGTACTATTTTTATTGCTGTTGTTTACGACTATGGAGCACCTTTTCTCAGAATTAAACAATGGGGGTTTCTCGGAAATATAACAATGGTGTTGTGATCCGGTTGATCAAACACAATAGGTTGTTTCTCGGAAACTAAACAATAGGTTTTCAACTTGATTATTGCGTACACATTATTTTCTTGGAGGATATTTTTATGTGTTGAGTTGGATAGGATGGTAAGTCAAACAAAGCACTGTAGTAGCTGTTTAAAAGGGCACGGATTAAATGTAATAACCATTTAATGACTTGTATGTTGTTACTCTGACGTCATCTTGGATTTACCTTCGTCTTCTTACGTGAAGAACAATGCAATCACTCAAAAACCTGAGGGGCATGAGGGTACAAACACCTGAGGGGTGAGAGGGTAAGAACTCAAACAATAGGACCACCAACTACAGTGGTGTAATGCACCTTTTAATAGTCTTTTATTATGAAGGTGGTTCAATGTGGTTTGAAAATGATGTCATTGCTCTATTAATGATGTTTCATCCCAGGGGAGTTGGGTCGGATTGAGCATGTATGTTGTTTACACTTCATCCATTTTAAGGGTTTGACTGGAGTTGTAAGTCTGTGAATCATCCAATTTAAGGGTTTGAGTGGGGTAGTCAGTTTGGGGATCATTCACATTATAGGGGTTTGACTGAGAGTTTCTTGCGCTAGTACGTCTGTAAATCATCCATTTTAAGGGTTTGACTGAGATTTTCTTGCGCTAGTACGTCTGCCAATCATCCATTTTAAGGGTTTGAGTGTTCCATTTTATTGACTTAGCTGTTATAAGGGTTTGTATGGGCTAGTCTGTTGGGGGATCACATTATAAGGGTTTGTATGGGCTAGTCTGTTGGGGGATCACATTATAAGGGTTTGTATGAGCTAGTCTGTTGGGGGATCACATTATAAGGGTTTGTATGAGCTAGTCTGTTGGGGGATCACATTATAAGGGTTTGTATGGGCTAGTCTATTGGGGGGATCACATTATAAGGGTTTGTATGAGCTAGTCTATTGGGGGGATCACATTATAAGGGTTTGTATGGGCTAGTCTGTTGGGGGATCACATTATAAGGGTTTGTATGAGCTAGTCTGTTGGGGGATCACATTATAAGGGTTTGTATGAGCTAGTCTGTTGGGGGATCACATTATAAGGGTTTGTATGAGCTAGTCTGTTGGGGGATCACATTATAAGGGTTTGTATGAGCTAGTCTGTTGGGGGGTCACATTATAAGGGTTTGTATGAGCTAGTCTGTTGGGGGATCACATTATAAGGGTTTGTATGGGCTAGTCTGTTGGGGGATCACATTATAAGGGTTTGTATGAGCTAGTCTGTTGGGGGATCACATTATAAGGGTTTGTATGAGCTAGTCTGTTGGGGGATCACATTATAAGGGTTTGTATGAGCTAGTCTGTTGGGGGGTCACATTATAAGGGTTTGTATGGGCTAGTCTATTGGGGGGATCACATTATAAGGGTTTGTATGAGCTAGTCTGTTGGGGGATCACATTATAAGGGTTTGTATGGGCTAGTCTGTTGGGGGATCACATTATAAGGGTTTGTATGAGCTAGTCTGTTGGGGGATCACATTATAAGGGTTTGTATGAGCTAGTCTGTTGGGGGGTCACATTATAAGGGTTTGACTGGGGTGTCTTCATTATCATATTAACCCTACATCTGATTTTTGTTGACTTAGCTAACATTATGTCTTCATTTTTGCTGACTCTGTTAAAAAACTATGTTCCATTTTTGCTGACTCAGCTACATTTGATTGACAGTTCCTTTGTTTCATGTTGATTTAATTAACATTTCTTTTGTTTCATTCATTAACATACTAACCCTAACCTTCTGCTGGGGGATTGTACCAATCCCCCGAGGGACCTCATTATAAATGCAATGGGGATCAAAATCTTCTGTCCCAGTATCCTTGTTTTGTTTTGGTTGTCACAGAAACAACCAAAACAAAACGCGAGCAGCCAAAACCGCGAAGAGAATGGCAGTACAACGCTGAGAAACACAAGGGAAAAGCCTCTGCTAGCAGGGTAATAGCTCGTATGTTGGCTAGTAGATCACGCATTTTCAATTGATCTCATGGATGTCATAGATTTAGTGTTCCGAAGTGACCGATTCGCAGGTGCCTGCCCTATATAAGTCCTACTGAGCTGCTATGACGACCAATCCATTGACTTTGTTTCATCTTCGGTAATTGTTTTATAGCAAAGTTTTCTATTTCACCTAAAACACGGTATGGATGATCCAACGATTTTTCCGATAGAAGTGGAAGATATAGCAGCAGATGAAAGCGAACCACTGGAAAAGCTGATCGAATTCAGAGAAGATATTCAGAATGCCCGTCTAAAGCGTTTTGACGTGCCAAGTTACTTTGTCATGACCGTTAATATGAGCGGGATGAGAAAGAAGGGATATGCGTCTGCTCGGAAGACGCTGATATCCATAATCATGCGTAATTTCTTTCCGTCGGTGATATTTTGTCAGGAAATTCCGGGTAAATTCGAGGAAGAAGTAGTCAACAAATGTGGCACACTAGGCTTCGATTTTGTCGCCACTGGGAAACAAGCAGCAGTGATGTGGATCGCAAACGAATTCGATGGGGAAAGGTTGAATGATAGTACTGAAGCAATTGCCATCATAGACAGACTGAAAAAGAAAAGATCTGATGTAGACCCAAGCGAGGTACCTAGTCGAACTTCAATGGTTTTATTATCAGCAAAGGACGCGAAGGGCTCGAACAGTCCATGTTTTTTAGCAGTGTCATGGCATGCTCCCAAAAAAGCATCAGTCGATAACAGAAAAAAAACCTACCAAGGTCTTATTTGCTTCTTACAAGAGATATGTAAACAGCATAAGGTACAGGGCAGACCAGTCCGCAATGTTATCATTGGAGGGGACTTCAACTTGAACACATTACAAGACTTGGATCTTGTCAACGGCGAGGCCTTGGGGAATTATGAGTTAAGCTGTCGTGGAATTGGAATGGAAGCAAGTGGTAGATATATTCCTTATAAAGACAACTTTATTTTCTTCAATTATCCGCCTCCATTTGACTCCTCCTTCAGAGTGTCTTATTTGAGGGCCTTTGAGTTCGAGAATTCCGTTTACCCTGGCAATGACCTTGTTGGGAACGATAATAAAGAAGTCGATGCACTAGCAGCGCAAAGGAAAGATTTGTTAGACCACGACCCTGTCATAGGTCTTCTTCAGTTCTTCCGCGTCACAAAAACAGCTGGTAAGTTTAAGCTTTAATAAAAGAGAGTTTTCCTCCCTATTTTCCATAGCCTGCGCAGCAAGCGTTTCTGTGCGGTTTACGGGTAGACACTTCATATATGATTCCTATAGTGTACCGATATATTGTTGGTTTTCACATGACGTCACTAAAATTCAAACTAAGAAACTATCGATCCTACCGAGATTTTACTTTCACGATGCATTAGAGCAGCTGAAACCTAATTTTCATACAAATCTTTGCTTCAAAAGGGTTCTTAGTTTTGTGATAGAGGACGCTTGAATTTCTAAGTTTTTGCGTGACGCGGCATTTACATGACGGCCAAGAGAGCTGTCATGTAGGCTAAAAAAATGACTTATTTCAGGAAATTTTGCTATTTAAACACTTCATGTATTGGAAAAAGTATTACTTTAATGTTTATGAGTTTCTCGAGGAATAATTTCACGCTTTTGTAGCAAAACACGGTAACAGATGTTTCTGTTGGTTTCCGTCCGCCATGTTGGAGCTCATCCAGGTGAGCACCAGCATGGCGTCTCCATACAAATCTCTATAAGTTTGGGTAAAACATTTCTTCGGATATCTCGTATACGAAATATTCCTCTGACCTAAATCTTGGCGAGGGTCTTTGTACATGTACTTCCTTTCATTTCCCAGATTCTGGACTTTATCTATTGGACGGTTTTGATTTTTATTTTGATCTATTTTGAATGGCGTGACACTGAAAACCAGCAATACATTCTTACTTACTTACTTAGTTACTCTTTCTTCTAGTGTACTGAGGTACTTGGTTTACTTAGGTACTTGGTTTGCTTCGGCGTCTTTGCCTACTTTTGTGTCTTGGATTGATTGAGTAATTTGGCGTGCTTTAGTATCTTGGCCTACTTCAGTTACTTGCCGTGCTTGAGTATCTTGGCCTACTTTAGGAGCAAAGAACGGGAGTCAAAGACCGCGCGACAAATGGCGCAAGTAAAAGAGCGGGGAGGGGGTCGGGAAGAAAGGAAGGAAACGCTTGCAGACAAACCCCTTGATGTTGAAAACCGCCCACTTGGCCTGCCATGCCTGAGTTCATGCACCGACATTTCATGCTGTCATCAGCTGTCATAATTGACCAATAAAATGCTTGGCCTTCCGTGGAGCGGAAATGAACTTTAGAGGACGCGTGTGTGAAATCAAAATAATTTTTTGTTAGTATTTTGAGTCACAATGCAGTCCTCCATAGTGGATGTAGTTTCAGTTTAAGGTGCAATCCTTTCTTCGAAATTTGGATCTGTAAATCACTATCCGAGAAAATTAACATCCCGCAAAAAAAAAAAAAAAAAAAAAAACGCCAAGGAGCTATCGCATTCCCTGGCAAAAGAAAATCGCTTTTAGTTATTCAGATCCAGGAGACACTGCACTTTGGAGGATGAATTGAACGGCCTGAAGTCCTTATACTCATCGCAAGAAGAACTTTGCGTTTCAAAAGAAGTTAAAGAAAATGCTCTTGCAAGTTGGAGCGAAAATCTTGCCGACCAGGACAAACAATTACACATGACCTTTCAGTATGAAAGAAACCTTTGATCGACACATGTCAATACTGCACATTCATTCCAAACGTAGAAAGCTAGGTAGGTTTATCCTCTTTCAGAAATGCAAATTTGTTTATCCAAACAAATTAAATTCGCCACCAATTCGCCAATTTCTTTCATTTTCAATTTCTGGTAACGTGACCATAATTAAACGTTAAGGAACAAGAAAACCTCAAGATTTACCTTTGGAGAAAAAATCATTTTGTTCTAGGTCTCCTAGCGAGAGATATTGCCAATCACCATGCAATCATTCATATTCTCAGAACATGCCTATGCCTTTGACCCAGGCCTTAAACCCCTTGAGAATTAAATTCCCGGGGGGGGTACTCCCGCGAATTTTGGATAGGGGTGTGCCGCGAAGGCTCGTGAACCCTAACCCTATTTAAGGACTAAGAAATCGAAAACTGATACCCTGTTTAAGGCCCAAAGCCGAAAAATGACACCCTATTCAAGGAAAAAACAAAAAATGCGGCTTGAAGAGGCGTTACGTGTATTTACCCGCTTAACGGCTATTAAACCTCTGTTAAAACGGATACTTAAACGGATACATCAAGTTTTAAAAAAAACCGTTCGTTTAGGCGGACGTTTTCACACTCCAGTATTAGATAATACAATTAAGCTACCCTATCTAAGGACCACACCAGGGACACAGAAACAAAAGGGTCAAAAAAGATACCCTATTTAAGGACCGAGAACCTCAAATACCATACCCTATTCCGCGGCACGTACCTATATAGCCCATATATGGGAGTACCCCCCCCCCCGGGATTAAATTTCATAAGCGTCAGTCAAGATATCAGTAGATATAAAGAAAGTGTAATCTTGCCGTGAAAAATATACAAACATCTTCATTTTGGTGTTGTCAATAAAGATTTCTACATAGAGAAGGACATTCAATAATGCCAATAAATTTTTGACTTAATGGATATGACAATCATTCGAGACTGAATAAGAAACATTTGCAGCATCTAAATGTTACGCAGGTTACGATGGGGTCCAATTTTTTAAAAAACTTTTATTAAAGTCAATGACTTCCTGAGCACTACATCAAACCTGTTTTAAATATTCATGCGTCGATACCCCGCACCTCCATTAGGGATCTGCAAACATTGTTGGCATGCACACTGTCGTATGTACAGCAGCCAAATGCATAAGAATATTCCCAAATTGCCTCTAATTTCACTCGCCTAACGGCTTGTGAAATTGCGTATAACATTTTCCAAATATCACTCGTGGTATTTATGCACCTATCAATGTTAAGCCCCAGGGCGGGGGGGGGGGGGGGGCAGACCCAGGGGAATTTGACATTTTAATGACAGCCAGAGTCAAATTCCCCACATTCCCCACCCCCAGGCACCTACTAAATGTCAATATTCCGCCTCTGGGGTAACTTTTTCTAACAGAGTTAGGACTTAATAATTGACAGGTTGGAAAGGATATTTCTTTTACAACCTCACATAGAAACAGAAACAGAAGGAACGAAGACTCTTCTATTTATAAACATTCGATCGTACAATGAAAGACGTGATGGTTCATATATACCGAAAAATAAAACAGATTTCCTCACCATTCTTTCGCTCATGTTGTCTTGTTACTTTCAAGAAAAGCAGAGGTCATTTACCTCTGGTGACTTTTGGGTATTACCAAGATGGCAGGTCACTCATTTCCAGTTTCTCTCGGTCTTCCAAGATGGCGGCCATGTCAAATTCCCGACCCTGGGGAAGGCACGCTCAGTCAATTTCCCGTGGGTAGCCCGCCCCCCCACCCTGGGGCTCAACATTGATAGGTGCATTATGCCAAATATCACTACAAACCATGCTATTATCTATACTAACCGTTCGTGACCTTGATAAAATTCTTTCCATAGGCAAACTGATAAATAAATCTAAAAAATATAAAAAAGCAATTTCTAAAAAGCTCAAGCCTCGTTTATCTTCTGCTTGTACTCTGGAAATTTATTCGAAGGATTTTCCCCTTTTTATACACTCAGTTGACTCCCTGCGATAACTTCGAACCCTCGCTAACGCGAACCAAAATCGATTTCCCCTGGATTTTCGGGGGTAGAAGCGGAATCATTTGAATCTTGATATTCATGATTCCTGCTGTTTTTGCCTCGATGATTCATGATTCCTACAAGAATTTTCTTCCAGATTCATTATTCACGAAGACTATTGATCACTTATTGACTTAATGATTTTCTAAGTGGTAACTTATATAGTCTCGTTTTGTATAGTTTCTTCGGCGTTCAAACTTCTACTTCATCCAGACTCGGTATCATCATTTGTTTGCCGTAGGTATGGAGGGTGTTTTTGTAACTGAAAGTTAAGCACCAGGTTACTGGAGAAACAAACAGACTATCAGCCCCGATTTCACGAATTATATAGGGGGTCCGGGGGCATGCTCCTCCGGGAAAATTTTGGAAAATTGGACTCTCGGAAACGCCATATCCTGCATTCCCTGGAACGAACGCAACTAATTTATACGTGTATTTTGTTGAGCTTTTCTCTGAGTCTCGTTATTCATGATTCCCGAGCCGAAGTGCAAAGATTCATGATTCCCAAGTTTTTAAAACAAAGATTCAAGATTCTTACATGTTCTGTAAGTATGATTCATGATTCATGATTCCGCTTCCACCCTCGATGGATTTCCGTCATACATTTACTGTAATTTTACCCTCGGTAACTCGAACTTCCCGCTCACTCGAAATAATTTTTGCTTCCCCTCGTATCATTTCTATATAATTCTACCCTCGATAACTCGAGCCATGTTTTGAACAAAAAGTCTGGTAAAACAGTGTACTCAGGCCGTCCGAAACAATGAATTTGGAATTTGGCATTGACGTGTTGTAGGCGCATAGTTTACTAGTGGAGGCTGGTGTTCAGTGTCACAAATAATCTAATGTGAAACGGCTTTACTTCTCAAAACAGTAAGACGCATGCTCTATTTAGGGAAAGTTTTGTTACGTTAGGTTCTGTTTTATAATCTAGAAGTATCTTTCAATTTTCCCTTAACATTTCTACAACTGAATGTGATTAAAATGTTCACTGTCACAGTACCCCTGACTACTCTTCGTGCTCCGGATAACTCGAACTCCCAATAACTCGTCGAACTTTTTTCGACTCCCCTTGAAAGTTCGACTGTACGTCACAAGTACACTGAAATGACATAAAAGGCTTATTGAAAACTCGAAGCTGAAAAGTGTTTCATACTGAATGTTTTTATTAATAAACGTTTCCTCTCTTTTCAGACCTACCCGCATGTTCGTCGGAGAGAGATGCTTCTGTTACAACCGAGGGACCACTGAGAATAGATGGTAAACCAGACATGCGTTTCAAGATTAACAAAGAAGCTTATGGCAAGTTATCTTTCCAGAAGAACACGGAAGACTCTCACAGTGAAAGGGAGCGAACTCTTGCTCTCGTTTCAGACCTACCCGCATGTTCGTCGGAGAGAGATGCTTCTGTTACTACCGAGGGTCCACTGAGAAAAGATGGTAAACCAGACATGCGTTTCAAGGTTAACAAAGAAGCTTATGGCAGGTCATCTACCGTGGGTCCACTGACAAAAAGTGGCAAACCAGACATGCGTTTCAAGGTTAACAAAGAAGCTTATGGCAAGTCATCTTTCCAGAAGAACATGGAAGACTCTCACAGTGAAAGCGAGCAAACTCTTGCTCTCTTTTCACAACTACCCGCATTTTCTTGGGAGAGAGATGCGAGAAAACCTGCATCACCTGCACAGATCAGCCGCTCTGCAGTGACGTCATCCTCTTGCGAATTCAAAGGGCCACTGAAGAAGGATGGGACACCAGACATGAGGTTTGCTTCCAACAACCAATCTGCTTCCTCAATGTCGTCACTGTCATCGAACAGCAGTGCAAGTGGTCCAATTAAGAAAGATAGCGCACCAGATATGAGATATGCAGAAAATAAGTCATCCTATGATGGTTCATTGTACAGCACTGAGTTGTTGGCCAGTCTCGCATCTCCTGGTACGCTTAAGAGCGACGGTACTCCAGACATGAGATATGCTGCAAACAGATCTTCATATGCTATTCCATACTCTTTCGGTGGATCAACCTACAGCTCCGGATCGTCTTCCATTGATGGCACACCAGATATGAGATACGTAGCAAACAACTCGTTCTATGATGCATGTTCTTGGGAGAGAGATGCGAGAAAACCTGCATCACCTGCACAGATCAGCCGCTCTGCAGTGACGTCATCCTCTTGCGAATTCAAAGGGCCACTGAAGAAGGATGGGACACCAGACATGAGGTTTGCTTCCAACAACCAATCTGCTTCCTCAATGTCGTCACTGTCATCGTACAGCAGTACAAGTGGTCCAATTAAGAAAGATAACGCACCAGATATGAGATATGCAGCAAACAAGTCATCCTATGATGGTCCATCGCCCTCAGGGTATTGGTCTGGTGGTTCATTCTACAGCACTGAGTTGTTGGCCAGTCTTGCATCTCCTGGTCCGCTTAAGAGCGACGGTACTCCAGACATGAGATATGCTGCAAACAGATCTTCATATGCTAGTCCATGCTCTTACGGTGGATCAGCCTATACAGCTCCGGATCGTCTTCCATTGATGGCACACCAGGTGGCACACCATATATGAGATATGTAGCAAACAACTCGTGCTATGGTGGTCCACCGTCCTCAGGGTATTGGTCTTTATACGATAGTTCTTCCCCGTATGGGCGATCAACCTACAGCTCCGGATCGTCTTCTAGTGAAAGCAGGTTTGATGGATCCAGTTCGTGTGGACCACTGAAAAAGGATGGCACTCCGGACATGAGGTATGCTGTAAGATCCTCCGCTCGTGGATCCAGTTCGCGTGGACCACTGAAAAAGGATGGTACTCCGGACATGAGGTTTAAAGCCAATAGACGCTAGTATCTTAGTAATTTAATTAACAGTACTTCCTGGTACAAGTAGTAGATTACGTTGTGTTGTATCCTATTCCATTCCAGAATGGATATAAAAACTGTTACCTTTCGCTACTGTTTTTGTACTTCAAGATGATGCTGTATAGTTTTTTCAAACCGTTATTTAGCCTGGAGTCGTGCTTGAGTTAAGGAACTGAAACTGACATCAACCATCATGGGGCACCCAACGACTGTTTTCTGTGAAATATGTGTTCGGAGAAGCAAAATGATTGCCTAGAATTTTCTATAGCTTGACTAGAAGTTAAAACGTTCTAAATGAAAGTTCCGTTCATGTACAATATTCGAAGCTTATCTCATAAATTCCCTACCTTTTTTTGTAGTTAAATTTTTTACATTCACTCCCCAGGTTAAGCAATTTTTCGTACAGAAAGGAAGCCTAAAATATTGGGAGTCAAAAATGCAAAGCAGAGAGGAATCAGAAAAATTCTCACTTTCGTAAAACTTTTAATTGCAGCTAAAATTTTCGGGAAAGTAATGACGGAAGCCCTTTTAATTTCGACAAGACTCAAGTTGCCCTAGGATGACCGAACAGATATATGTTTTTTTATTGCTACTTAGAGTACATTTCTGGAGATCTAAAAGTACTCTGGATAGCCTAAAAAGTGTTTTCAAAGGAGGAAACCAACGTTGAGTGCCCCTAAACCATGATAACAAACGAACTGTCGGAGTGCGATAGATAGTTATGTTCTAAAATTGCTCCTGTTATTGTTATTTCGAGTCATCTTGTATACGAGAAGGTTTAAATTGGTTAATAGTTATAAATGCAAGGACAGAATCAAGTAATCGCTAACAATTTTATTTTAAAACGGAATCCATCAGGAAATTGAGTAATTTCAGTTTTTAGTGGACAAAAACCTTGTACCATGTTGTGGTTTTTGGTAAAAACACAATGTTTATGTTGGAAAGTTTACCTTATAAACTACCTGGGTGGCATGGGGCGTCGTCCATGGAAAGTATAATCTTCCATTGCTTCAGCTATAAACGACGGTTTAAGGACGCCTGATGTCTGTCATAGTTCTGAATTCATCCAAGCTTTCTTGTTTGCAAACTAATGACATTTGTAAGGACGGTTAGCTCTTTCACCCAAAATGATGTATCTATTTTCTGGGAAATTATAACGGTTACGATTAATTAGTAATACGATTTCTTGTCGTCCAATTCGGTCAGTAATCATACTCGTGATTAAACAAATCGGAATTTTGTTAATCACTCGTATGATTACAGACCGTATTGGACTCCAATCAGTTTTGAAGGCTTGAAGTTGCTCCATTTTTCGCTTTTTACAACCAGCGTTTGATAGCATTTTTTTAAAAAATCACGTGAATTTTAAAATTGAAGCAGAGCTCCTAAAAAGGCCATAAATGAAAATCCAATGAATTATGTTTTGAACTAAAAATATCCCCGATTTCTAACAAAACATCCTTCTTCAGTACTAACACATTAAAAGTTTGTCAATTTTGCGGGGTTTTGCATAATTAATTAGTTTCGGTTTTCCCCATTTTCTTTGAAACATTTGAGTTTTCAAACTTTGAAATATTGTTTTTGAACATATCTATCTAAAAGAGTTTTCCCTGCAAATTATCAGAAGTTTCGATTTTTTGAGCCTGGCCAGCGATTCTTGATTTTTACAGTCGTAGGCTCTTAAAAGTGTACTCAAGGAAATCTGCTTTCCGTCATCGGTGAGAAGAATTAGACACTAAGCCTACAGAAAAACTGTAAGCCTCAACACATTTAATCAGCTGGGTTGAAGCTCTCATGAATTATTAAACAGTATTTTTTTTATATACAAACTCCTACTCAACTAATTATCGACTTTTGATACAGACCTGTACTGATTGTTTTATTTCACAAGTGCTATAAAATATTCGCTATCTGATCTGCCATGGTTTACCCTGCTAGTAGAGGCTTTTCCCTTGTGTTTCTCAGCGTTGTACTGCCATTCTCTTCGCGGTTTTGGCCGCTCGCGTTTTGTTTTGGTTGTTTCTGTGCCGAGGAAAAACCTCTGCAGACAGCCGTTTGGGATTCCTGTTGAGCATGCGGATTAGATACCTCCAAGATCTAGGAGGTAATCACATGAATAAACCGGTTGTGGAACCGGTTTTATCGACTCGCGCATCTTTTTTGTACGAGTTTGCTGTGCAAAAGTGAGCCCGCTATATCAACATGGCGAGTGCGAGTCTTTCCCGTGGGAAAATTGACTCATGAATACATTCTCAACATTCCCAATACATAAGTAAACACGACACGTGACCCAGAAATTCCATGGTAACCGCATTTTCATCTCGCGCATGCTCAAAAGGAATCCCAAACGGCTGTCTGCAGAGGTTTTTCCTCGGCACAGGAACAACCAAAACAAAACGCGAGCAGCCAAAACAGCGAAGAGAATGGCAGTACAACGCTGAGAAACACAAGGGAAAAGCCTCTGCTAGCAGGGTACCCATGACCTTGGTGGAATTACATTTCGCAAAAAAGGAAACGGCCTTTGTTTTCGAAGAATGCTTTGAAAATCTTCCCTATAAACGTTTACAAGTTCTCTTTTCTTAATACTTCGAATACACATGCATACAGAGTTAATAGTAATTGTTTTCGACCGTGCTGAATACCACTCCGCGCTCGTGTGGGAGACTGTTGTCTGAAGTCTTTCAAAGGAAAGCAGATTATTTTACACTTAACAACTTCCGAAAAAACTATACAGCTGACTACCGCTTTATTGCATCGTTTCTGTGATTTTTTCAAAACGTTTGAGTCGTCTCAGGTAGAAGATAGCAGTGCAAATAAATAATTCACTTGAAGAATACAGGGACACATCAACTTCCAGAGCACGTTTGATGAGCCTTGTGATGTCGACTCCGCTTTTTCTAAATACGCGAACTTGGTCCTTTCCTAAATTACAGCTGCAAAGAAAACAAAAAAATTCGCTTCTTACAACTTTCTTCGGAGTCTCATCCTTGCGTGGGCATGGAATAAATATTCCTCTAAAAAAGCGAGAAATAATTCTTAGGTGCCGTTTCATTTGTATCACAGCTCGTTATTGGCTGATCATGACACAATAACTGACCGCTTATTGGCTTATTCAAACAAACGAGAACGTAAAAGTCGGCTCAGTTTAGCAAACGTCCGTGGGGAGAAATGAATGCGTGACGAACAAAAACAAAACCCCACAGGACGTCTGCGGGGAGGCTAAGGAAATCCTAACTCTCTACGTTTATGTGAATATTTAGAGAGAAAAAAATACCAAAGCTGACGGTACTATTCTCAGCGGTCTCACCTCTCGCGTATAAAAGGAGATAAGACGGAGTAAATAATGCCATTCTATCGATCTTGCGAAGCGGTTTAGTTTAAATGGCAGACCGTGAAGTCGAAGTCCCGGCGGACCAAAACCTTCAAGCGGCTCACGCGGCAGCAGTTTTAAACCAGCCACCGCCTCCACCTCCACAGAACTGCTAATCCACAAAACGCCGCGGCAGAAGAGGTCTGTTTAATTTTTTGTTTTTGTCTTAACTCTGTTTGCTTCGCGAACACGTGTTTTCTTCATCGCCGCTTTTAGTTCATTTTCATCTCGTGTTGTCATGCCCTGCTTCGGAACGTATAGTTTTATATTATTAGTAACCGTTTTGTGGACGCAGTTAAATTTCCTCTCGGGTTTATTTTATATACCCCGCTTATTTCTTTTGCGGTCAATGTTAAATTGTACGTCTACTTTCTACCCTGCCTTTAAACGTGTTGTTTTGTAGCTTTGGAGGCAATCTTGGATTATACAACGTGTAGTTTTTAGGGCACTTCATGCTTATCTCTCATTTTATGCCCTGCTTCACAACGCGTGTAACTTTCTCGCTCTGCGGGCAATCTTATTCTACTTTACTCACTGTTCATTTCCATGTTAATTTGCCCTGCTGCTAACGTGTCATTTTTGCGGGCAATTTTAAGTTTGTTTACATCGTATGTCGAGCCCTGCTTTTAAACGTTTAGCTTTATTGACTTCATATTGTGTCCTGCTGCTAACGTGTACTTTTTGCGGGCAATTTAAAGTTTGTTTACATTGTATGTCGAGCCCTGCTTTTAAACGTTTAGCTTTCTAGCTGAGCGGGCAACGCTTTACTGACTTCATATTGTGCCCTGCTCCTAACGTGTAATTTTTGCGGGCAATTTAAAGTTTGTTTACATGGTATGTCGAGCCCTGCTTTTAAACGTTTAGCTTCCTAGCTGTGCGGGCAACGCTTTACTGACTTCATATTGTGCCCTGCTCCTAACGTATAATTTTTGCGGGCAATTTAAAGTTTGTTTACATTGTATGTCGAGCCCTGCTTTTAAACGTTTAGCTTCCCAGCTGTGGGGGCAATGCTTTATTGACTTCCTTTTGTGCCCTGCTGATAACGTGTTGTTTTGCGGGCAATTTAAAGTTTGTTTACAGTTCATGTTGCGCCCTGCTTTAAAACGTGTCGCTTTCTGGCTTTGCGGGCATGCACTCCTTCATTGACTTTTTAGTTACTTTACGCCCTGCTGATAGTTGTTATGCCGATAGCATTTAGCTTTATCGGAAATAGCTTTATCGGAAATCTTAGCCAGACTCTCCAGTTTGTATTATGTCTGGTTGGTTGCTTTCTGGGCGATTTTAACTCGTGTGCAGCTTCTATTGCGTCCTGCTTCAAAGTCACGTCACTTTCTATTTTTATGGATACTGTTACCATTTATTTTATGTCCTGCTAATATCGTGTAACTACGCTGCCTTGTACAGTTTTGAGTTTCTTTTCCTATTTCGTTTTGTGTTTTGCCTCAGAACAAGAGTGAAGCGTATTCTTCGTTTTTGAATTGCTTTGACTTTTATTTTTCTATTCCCTAGTGTTTGCTCGAAGTGCATTGTTGTACAAATCACAGTAACAGTTGTACTTGAATTGTTTTCTTTGCTATTGTTGTGTCTACTGTTGCTTCCGACAAGTCGGGGAAAATGCGTTGTTGTTGTACCTAAAAAATGCAAATGCTCCTATCGACTCGGGTTTAAGTGAAGATAACAGATAAAATTGTCTATGGTTTGACAATGTTCCCTTGACCTCGCTCGCGATTAATATAATAATATTATCTTATAGCGGTGTCGTTTTTGTTAATGGGCGCTTCATAGGCAGCTTATTTAGTTCACGCTCCGTTCCTTTTATCTTTACACTCGGGCTTTGCAAGAGAGGATTAGGATCTTAGCGAATGCTCAAGGGACCTCTGTTCATGCATTAATTAGCCACATAACCAACTACGGTGGCCGTAGATTAGAGGATTTTGACAAATACGAAGCTTTACGCCTTGCAGAAGAACTCGTTTCTGTAGCGAAGACTACCAGCTACACCAAAGCGGCCAGTTATGACATCATCGCAACCACTCTCGGGGGGAAGCTCCATGTTTAAGGCTTACTTCCTGGCTCTCCTGGCAGATAAGGAGTATGCAAGGATCTTTGATACCATCGCCAAAGTTGAGAAGTCGTTTAGGCGTCCTACGCCATACTTTCGTACACAGGCCAGAGGCAATCTGAGGTCTTCCCCTTACCCGCGGGTAACGTGTTATAGGTGTGGAACACCCGGCTTCAAGTCTACAGAATGTTGGAAGAGAGTTCCGGCGGGCCGCAATTTTAATTTCTGGTCACCCAGGTCACAATGAACCCCGACTGGCCTCTCAGTAATATGAGTTTTGATGCTATTGAAGTCAAGCAAACATCATTATAATGTCTGTTTCTTTTGTATTCCCCCTCCCTCCTAGGTTACCTTAACATACGCGTCTTCTTCTTATTGTGGTGGTATAGGGTTTAATTTTGCCAACATATTCCGCACCTTTATTAATTGCAGTCGGAGAATTTCCATTTCTATTCCACGCTTCTCCCCCTCGGGTGGCATTCTCAAAGGGAAGCTCACTTTCCCTCTCGGATTACCGGGGCTGAGTTTGCCATCCCTTGGGCCCTTATAACTCCCACTCTTTTTTCTCTTTTCATCCTAGTTCGCGAACCCTTTCTTTAATGACTGGGGAAAATGTACTAGTTTCAGTTACTACGGATGAATTGCAGTGGATAGACATCAATGGATCTGTTATTGTTGGGGCCCAGGGGATCGCAAACAATGCCCATATCCCTGTTGAGGACATCGCCCTAGTGTTACAAGGAAAGTCATTAGCAGATATGTCACGTCTTGTTTCCCGTGATCCAAATCCCTTTCGGGTAGGGGAACTTATCGCCATACACCACAATGGCTTTCGTTATTGGATGATCTGAACAACGATTGCCTCTCCGAAGTCCGTGATTGGATTGCTAATGGTGTGGATGTAACCAAGTTTTTAGACCGTTTAAGGGTAGTTACGAAGGATAGAATTATACGAGTGCAGTACTCCACCGCGTTGTGTTCTCCCTAATCACATTTCATGCAGACCGTTTATCTCGTTTATATCTAATACGCTCATAGACCGTTTGCGTTCTGGGGCTATTTCCCTATGGGATAAAGTCGGAGAATGCACTCCACCTCACCTCGTTTTACCCCTCACTGTGGAGCCCAGCAACCCGCGTCTCTGTAACGACGACGGATTTCTTAATCTTTGGATTGAAGACCGTCCATTTTCCCTGGATAGTGTTCAATATTTGCCTTAGTATGTTCATAAAGGCTTTTACCAGACAGTGTGTGATGACAAGTCAGGATACGATTACATAAAACTTCACTCCAGCAGTCGAACCTACTTTTATTTCCAATGGGGAGGCTGGTACTTTGAGTGAGTGTATCCCTTCTGGCTGGAAATCTTCCGCATATGTCTATCATATAACTGGTCTTGTCGCTTCACGTAGGCTTCGTTCGTGGAACATTCCTTCTTCGTTGTACATTGACGATCGCCATAATAGCCAACTGACATTTCCACCTGGCTCCTTGCCATCCGTCTATATAGCCCTCGCGTCAAAGGATGAAGTGAATTTTGCTCTGGCCCGCGCGGGTATTTTCCACACGTGCTACGTCTTAACTTCTCTTGGCTACTTCATCGGCCTGGCAAAGTCTGTACTCACCCCTCGGAAGCAGGTGCCATATCTTGGGTTCATTATCGATTCAGAACGACAGACGTATATTTTGTTGCCACATAAAAAGGAAACGTTTATTCGACTCGTCAAAGAAATTTTGCCTCGCGATTGCTTAGATCTATTAATTTATGTTAACGAAATTCACCTAGCTGTTTCTGGGGCTACTCGCTCTTTGCGGCCAGTGAAAATGTCTCCAGCTCTGACGAAAGAAATTGAACATTGGCTCTTTCTTGAGTCTTGGGACGGCTTTTCTTCCCTATGGCGGTCTGAACAGCACACACATGTCAAGCTGTTTTCCGACTCATCTCACTTTGCTTGGGAAGGTGCCCTAAGCCCAAATGCTATTGAAGTAAACGTCTATGATTGCTGGGATGCCTCGGCAATACAGGCCGATATCGCTACAAAAGAGACCTTGGCTCTAACCAACGTCCTTGAGTCATTCGCGGATTCCATTAAAAGCGCATGGGTCGACGCCTTCGTCGACAGCATGGTCCTGGTCCGTTTATGGACCCGGCAGAGCTCCCGTTTTCACTCACTTTCCGACACCCCTAAGAAACTGTTTAGCACGATGACGAAACTGAATATCGATTTGCACCTTACGTTTGTGCCTAGTTTTCAGAACCAAGCCGATCCCCCCTCACGACGCCTTACCCTGCAGGACGCTAAATTATGCCCATCCTTATGGATAGTCGTACAAGAATTGTATGGCGGTGAGGATGGACACTTGTCAGGTGCTCAGCTACCGTTTTCCACTGAGACTCTTTTGCCTGGATCCCTGGGAGTAAACATATTCGCGCAGTCACCTGATCTTTATGATGTGTTCATATTCAAGAACCCTTATGTGGTTCCACCGATCTGCCTTATACCTCACGTTATCCAGTATCTGCGAAGCTTGCAACTTTCCTACACCATCGTTATTCCCGACGTATGCCCAAGGCGTTTTTGGTGGCCTTTGTTAACGTCTACATGTTCGGCGCGACACCTTTTAGCCTTTACCGGAACCGTTGGAGCCTCACGCCCTCCCTTGGATCTCTAGGATTTCCGTATTGGACAGGAGTAGCTAGTGCACTGTGCCAGCAAATGACATTTAACTGTTTTTGGGATATGCTTCCTCTGTCCGATTCATAATTTTCTGTTATGTCAACTATTAAAACGAATGTTGTGAGTAAATCATTCTCGACTAGAATGTCGGTTGACAGTTATTTTATAATCGCATTTATCATTATTATCTCCCCTTTTCTTTTGATTTTCTTTAGGACCTACCTTTCGCTGTGCGAGCGTTTGTCCCGGTTGTGTCATGTCCCTCGTGCAGCTACCCTAACGACAATCTGTTCCTTTTTTGCCAAATGTGCGGCTACCGGAGGAAAAAGGAATTCCCAAAATTTTCCGACTTCAAACATTTCGGTCGACCTTCAAGCCATAGATACCCGTTTAGAGCAACTTAAAAGTGCCTCCCTCCAGTCAACATACTCAAAGCAGAAGTGTTCGCTTCGCACACAGTTCGGAAAATTCTTGGCATCCCTTCCGAACACTAAGACCATCCTTTCAGCAAGCCCTACGGATATTAATCGTTTCTTGGCCTGGAACGACCGGCATGGTTAAACGATACTCCATACTGGTGGGTGTTCCGACTCCCACCTCCAAAGTGTAACTGCCCTAAACGCCTGGCATTCAAAACAGTCGACTCCTACATCGGAAAACTTCGACCTATATTTAAGGAAACCGGACGCTGTGGTGAATGGAACTCTATGTTACGCTTAGGCAATCCTGCCGCTTCGCCAGAAGTACAAAATACCTGACGGCATCAACAGAGGAACAATTGCAAGCGCGCATCACGCCAAAGCAAGCAGTCCCCCTGATCTTGCCAAAATTGTTGCTTCTGGCCCGTTTTTTGAATCGGAAAATCGCTGCGCACTCAATTAATCCTTCTGGCCTCTTTATTTTGGCTCGAGATCAAACCTTTTTCAAAACATTATTCTTCAGCGGTGATCGTGGTTCTGATCTTGGCATGGTGAAAACAGAGGAAATCTTGCGTTTTCCCCAGGACGATGGGCTATTGTTCAATCATGTATGGGGGAAAACTCTAAGAGACGGCGCCTCTAACGTTTTCGGGATTCGGAGACATCTTAACCCTGAATTGTGTCCGGTTAAAGCGATTGAGACATATGTTGCCGTAGACTCTGAATTACGGATTTCCGTGACAAACGGTTACTTATTTCGACCGACTAATAACCCCCAAGGTCACATTGTGAACACACCATTGGCAAGTTTAACAGCCGATGAGCGTTTGAAGCTGTATTTGAAAGAAGCTCAGATCTACGAAGGAGAAACGCTACACAGCTTCCGTTCGGGCTCAGCTATAACTTTGGCTTTATCTGGTTCTAAGTTGGCGGGCATAATGTCTCATGTTGGATGGACTAACAAAGAAACCGCTCTTTACTACATGAAATTAGCAGAGGTGCTTCGTGTGGGCAGTCCCTCTCATTTGTTATCCACAGATTCTTCCGCCACGTCAGCCCTGACAGAGAACTACATGGAGCTTAACCGTCTAAAAGACTTTGTGTCCGCTTTTCCACCCAGTCCTAACGTTAATACTTAGTCTCGTTAACACATTTTGGGAGTTTTAGAATGGGGTGCTTTGAGTTTGGGGATGCTGAGAATGGGAATCCCTGGTGATCTAGTGATTAAGGGACTTTAGGGCACTCTTTCAACCAAAGAGACTGTCGGTGCCCAATCTCAATACAACGTGAGAGAGAGAACGCTGAGAATAAAGTACTATTCTCAGCGGTCTCACCTCTCGCGTATAAAAGGAGATAAGACGGAATAAATAATGCCATTCTATCGATCTTGCGAAGCGTTGTAGTATAAATACAGCACCTGGTATTTCTTCCTCTGGCGTTCTCTCTTTCGCCAGCCATCAAGTTTCGTCCTGTATGTATTTTTTCCCTACCCAAACCCTCCCTTTTCTCTTCAGAGCATTCATCAACAGGACGAGACTGTCGGTGCCCAATCTCAATACAACGTGAGAGAGAGAACGCTGAGAATAAAGTACTATTCCAACTTTATTTGAGCGACTTTACCAATGGACCGCTTTTATACTGTGGCAGTAACAACCTACTCGCTTGAGATTCAGATTCAGTTTATTGGCAGATTCAGCTGCAGATTGAGAGATAAAACTGCCACCAAACTCACTTAATTTTCTTCAGAGTGTGTTTATAGGCTAGACTTGATTATAGTCTCTGCTTCATTAGATGTTTCACTAAGAGTTCCTAGTCTGTAACGGTGGTATTTTCTGTTTTAGCATGGTAACATATGACGTTATAAGGGTCATTCAAGGATATGAAAAAAGTAGTTAAATTAAATTCCCATTCCATGGAATGTTCGACTGTATTTGATAAGGCTATGTTTGCACTATACCGGATAGTTTATATATCGATACGAAAAATACTCCGGCCTGGTACGAATAAATTTGATAATATTATTAAATTTAAGGCGCCCTTTTCAGTGGTGTCGACGGATTTTCCCTAACTGGTCCATGTCAAAAGTTGACTTTGTTCGTTGAAAAAACAGACAAGGTTACCATAATGAATTTAAAACAAGGAAAATTAAACTTTGAACCAACGAACCACAAAATAACATGGCGAGCCGCAAGTCTTAGCAACCAATTTTGCCCACCAAAATTTTCCGGGTTCTCCACAAGACGCCTATTGTTTAAGTGCTATTTCAGTAGCTGCCGTTGACAGTTCAAAATCGCCATTTGCTATCAAATGATGACCTTCTTTTCACCCGGCATCGGGTTATATTTCAACATGCTGAAGTATTCTGTCAGCGCTCGTTTATGTTGTCTGGCTCAATAAATTTGAAATGCCAATTAAAAAAACTTAGCCGGCACACAGTGGAGCAACATCACAGTATTACAGTATTAAACCACCGCACTATCAAGTTTAACCATGGCGAGCCGCAAGCCTAAGCGAACGAAATGTGGGGGTATAATTCATCCCCCATCTGACCAAAAGGCCATTGTTTAAATTCAGCCTGAGACGAACAAAGCTAAAAAAAGAACCTGACAATAAAAATCGCCCCGAGACAGTGCATCAGTTGGAAAACTTGTGGCGGTGTAGAGGAGTTTTGAACAAATTATCAAACAGGGAATACCTCAGAATCGATATGATTTATGGGTCATTATTAACTGCGAATGAACGAAGTGCAGCGATTTAAATTTAATAGATTTTAAATTAACTACAAATTCAAATAATTTTTAAAAGTACTGTGGCTTTTTCTGGGTAGCAGAATTTCAAGAGAGAATATCCCTTTTTTTAAAAAAAGACCGGTGAAGTCTCCTATTTCATCTTGTTCGCGGCTGAAAAAAGGTTCCTATATACAAACTTGCAAGGTCACCTATATGATGTTCCTTATTTATGATTGAAACCATTTATTTCTTTCAAAACGGACTTGCCAGCCATAACCAATGAATACCAAGTTCCCTTGCACTTAGCGAAGGCGACACACCCGATCGCTTGCTTTTCCAGGCGACTCACCCAGAAGAGCACGTGCAGACGGAACTTTGGTCGTTGTTTTGAAAGAATAAGTTCAATTGCGAATTTTACAGCGTCTAGAACTTGAAATACAATCTTAGCAAGCCCCAAACAAAAGAAAAATATATTTGGCAAAACATTTCCCAAAACGATTTTCCTTATAAGCTTTCCAAAGGCCTCGTTTTTTTACGGTAAGATTCATTTTTAAAGATACACGTTTTACAAAGTGTTCTTGCACTAGGCGAAGGCGACTCACCCGATCGCTCGCTTTTAATCAGGCGACACACCCAACATAAAAGCACGTACAGAATACCCTGAACCATGTACATTTAATGAATTTGTTTTTCGGTGAAATATAGCTCTCTGTTCGTGAAAATAATAGAGACTGTTCGTGCAATGGTGTTTTATTAAAAAAAAAACAAATAGGGGGGAACCGCGATGGACGCAACCAATCAATTAAAATTCATTTCGATTCTCCCATAAAAATTATATAAAAGAAAAAGAAAGCTGCTTAGATTTAGAGATTTACAATTAACGAACAATATTCAACCCCCTCTCTGTGAAGAACATTTAGGTTGATAGGGGTATGGCCTTTGTAATACGATCGTGGGTAATTTTTAACGCGTTTAAGTCACTCATTTCATTGTTGATCAAAATAAAAAGCTTTTATGAGGTTTATACTTGGAATAGCCCTTATCTATGGTTTTGCAGCACAATTTGCTACCAGTGGGAGTCATGTTGGCCTATCCAATACTAGGAAAAGGATTATTTTTATAGGCAGAGCTCTGTCCTGCGCCGCGGTGTTGAGAACGCATGCAGCAATGCAACAATACTACGCAACAATTACTGACTTGTTGTGCAAAGAGTATTTTAACTGTAAGATAAAGTTGAAAAAGAGATCTGAGCATGTAGCGGACAACTATAAATCGCACTGGATCATGATGTAGCATTTGAACGTCGGCAACAAGCAAAACAGTTGTAAAAATGTAGCAATTTTGCCGCTACGTGTATTATACTGTATATGAAACACGAATATCTATAATTTTCAACACATTCCATTGTTTATAAAGAAAATGTCGCACGAAATCGATAGAGCTTTTCGAGTTCTTTTTTAGGGTACGTTTTGTAACACAAAATTGCCTCCAGTGAAAGTTGTGCTGGGTCTGTTTCTTCCCAAACACTGTACGCTCACTCCCGAGCGCGCCAATTAAATTTGGCGGGCATTTAGAAGGTTTTGGCGCGGATATGTTCGGGGCAGAAATAAATAAATTCGAAAGGAAAAAGAAATCGAACACTGTGCTTACCTTCATGGAGTTTTACGATTAAGCAAGTCATTATAAAAACCAGAATTAATGTATCGCAAGGTAAACCTACTGATCTAAGGTTGGATTGGCCTCGTTTTTGAACCAATGTTACGAAGGAAGGCTGCCCATCTCCGGTTGTCAGAAGAGAAGCTTGAACTCTCCTAACCTGTCCGATTTGTTACAATTTTCTTTCAAATACCAATCGCTTCTAAGGGAAA
Source organism: Porites divaricata (assembly GCA_038088405.1). Classification (NCBI taxonomy): domain Eukaryota; kingdom Metazoa; phylum Cnidaria; class Anthozoa; order Scleractinia; family Poritidae; genus Porites; species Porites divaricata. The sequence continues at coordinate 6,658,830 of JBBMOI010000017.1, forward strand.
TGATTTCGAACCAACAAACTAGCACGCATATACTCCGTACAATGATGGCTTGATCGGGCTGATCTGATCCAGAGAATAGTTGAAAAGACCGCGCTCGACTTCATTTACATGCATTTACCCCGCTTAGTATTGTTTTAACCATATTAACAGACAGTTGCGAAATTTAGAATTGTTTCATCGCCTCTGTGACTATCGATGACAGCCAATCTGACCCCTGCTAACATGAACGAGATCGAATGTACAATCATAACAGGAAATTGAGCATAGCAACCGTCACTCAAGCTAATTAGTAAAGGGACTAGATGCGGCTCCTCATGTATATGTGCGGTTTAATTGGTCGAACGGAATATCAGTAATAGAATACTCAGTGGGGTTTTATTTCCCCATAAAAGAACTCTTTGGATAAATTAAAACACTTTGTGTCGATTTTGGGTGAATCAGCATACTTGTAGCCAGATGTCAATATCACTAGATAGTTACCACCGTGAAGTCTTTTTGATTCGTGTTTTCTTCGATGAAAAACACTTGGCGGACAGTGTTGTAGGCGATTAGCAGTAACTTGACAACTGACACCAGTATAGATTTCAGAAGCTTTTTATACTCTTGTGGGTAAAGTGGAAAGATGGACTGATATAGGAGAGCGAATTTCCCTGACACGTCTGCCATGGCAAGTTATTCGATTATGACCGTCAATATGAACGGGCCGGGTGGAAAAGCATCTGAAAGAAGGGAACTGTTATCGGAAATCATAAGTGCAAATGGGTCGTCTCTGGTATTTTGTCAGGAACTTCCAGGCCATTTCAAAACAGACGTGGTCCGAAAATGCAAGGGTACGTGTTATGATTTTGTCCGCACGGGGAACGAAGCGGCTGTTATGTGGAGTGAAGCACATTTTCAGTATCGCGAGTCTGTGGATGTCGCGTTTAAAACAAGAATCCTTGACACAGTGGTTGCATCACATAACTTTTCTTGCGACGTGAGTGAGATAACTGCGCAAACTGCAGTTGTTAAGTTAAGAAGTAAAAGTGAAGCTTGTAGTTTTTTAGCAGTCTCGTGGCACGGGCCTTCAAAAACGAAGGAGAAACAACAGAACACACTGAACAAAGAGGAAGTTTTGAAAGCTCTCATTCTCTTTTTGCAAAAGATATGTCGTGAGAAGAATGTATTCTCAGTTATTATAGGAGGAGACTTCAACTTAGACACTACAGACGAGAATGTCAAGAATGGCTTAGGAGAATTGAACGTGCCCTTTGAAGAGTATGTGTTGAGCTCTCGAGCTCGAGGTAAACTCGCGAAAGAACGTAAGGGACCAGGACGACCCTACATCGCCTTCAAGGACAATTTTGTCATTACAACCATTTCGCGTTCTGTGGGTCGCCCTTTTGGAGACATGGAATTGTCTGGAGTGAGACCTGTTTCAGAGTTTAACTTTGTGAAAGAGGACGGAAAAGATATATTGGACCACGACCCCATCATAGGTGTTCTTCAGTTTGGGCAAACTCCGTCAGCTGGTAAGTTTTGGCTTTCTTCAACTTGAGCAATCTGGTAAGTTTTTACTTGTAGGCGAGAGCTTAACCGGTACCACTGTAGCCGGCTTAATCTAAAACTAATTGTTACTTTTAATTTCTGAGCTCCATAAGATTTCAAGGTGGTTCGCGGGAGGAATAGAAATACTGTAGTTAATAGACAAAACAAAACGTATCTAGCAAACAGAATTGTACTTGTTCATGTAATATGTCAAGAACGAGGGTGAGTGCTTCATCACGGGTTTCAAACAGCACGAGGCTGTAGGCTGAGTGCTTTTATCTATGTCGAGGTGTTTGGAAACCGTGATGAAGCACGAAGGCAGAGTTTTTGACAAGTCTTCTCAAACGAAATGATAAGAAATTTCAGTAACATGTTTTCTCTGGTATTGCATTGTTTCCATCGGTTGTGCTAATCAATAAAACATCTCATTAAAATGCAGCAAGTGTTTCATCGCGGTTGAAAACCTGCTGGTGTTTTATTTACCATTTTCACACAGACCATAATGCACCTTGTTTACCCCCCAAAAGTTTGCATTACAATCTGTTACTTGCCAGAATTATAAATTCTCAAACTGCACGCGTAGAATGTGGCGTAGAAGTATAGAATGAATAACGAATTTTTTTTTGAAAACAAAAACAACGGTGTTGTCGCAGCACGCCTTTAGTCAAACGAGTTTGCGTTTAAAAGTTTGCAAAAGTTTGCGTTAAAAGGCGTAAGATTCTTGTAGATTAGAAACCGAATTACATTCAACTCCTGTTATTGTAGACACCCCAACTGGAGACCGCAACTTACAGTGCGAGTTCTCGAACCGGGGCACTTGGAAGATAAGATTATCCATTCACAACCGTTTTGAAAACAAAAGATTCCCAAATTTTTTTGCAAACGTACCAATAATATTTATGAATTTAAGGGCTGTTTCCTGAGAGGTCAGGTAATTCAAGTTTTCAACAGTTGCATAGTTGAACTTTGAATTTTATAGGTCCGTTTACCAAAAAAATTGAGAATCTTTTGTTTTCAAAAAAACATTGTGATTGGATAATCTTCTTCCAAGTGTTCTGGTTCGAGTAGTCGCACTGTAATGGTCTCCATGGCAAGAGTCTGTCGCAGCGGGGTGCAATAAGAAATTCCTTGGAAACACTTGCATCGGTATAGGTAATAGCATGATATGTAGTGATATTAGGCATAAATACCACGAGTGATATTTCGAAATTGTTAAACGTAATTTCACGAGCCGTTAGGCGAGTGAAATTTGAGACAGTTTTGAAGTATCACAAGTGATATCTATGCCAAATATCATGTACAAATTATGCTATTATTTGTTTATACTTCACTACCCGCAAAAGGTTTTCACATGTAGGAATTTCAAATTACGGCTGAAATACCACTACTCTAAGCCAATCAAATTGCAGAAATTTCTCATGTAGTAGTATAAGGAGGGTAATGTGTACTTACATTTACAAAGATTACGATTGTTGCGATACGGAAGATAAAAGGCAGATGGCATATTTTTCAGTTGTACCTGAATATTGAAGACCCATTGAAAGTTGCCTTTCGGTCGTCTGAGAATTGTGCTGTCGGGACAGAACTAAAAGTCTCCGTAATTCCGTCATAAATTGGAGTTTAATTTGATTCAGTCAAACGTCTGTAATTTATTTTGCCCGGAAGTTAGCTGCTGTCCGTATTATCGGGTTGTCTTTACTAGCGAGGTGTCCTCAAGGCTGTTTTTAACCGGTGAGGGTAAAAGGCGGATTATGCGAAATTTAATGTATGGAAAATGGCGCAAAGAAATACAGTCGAATCAATATGGGACAATAGCCAAGAAAAGCCAACATTCGTCGCATGTAAGATCATAAAGCGTGCGCAGTTCATTTCTTTTTATCCGGGGTATTCACTCATGTGCGATGACATCACGAAAAACGCAAGTGGACTGAGATCGAGATATTTCGAGTAAATATCCAGAGAGCAAGCTCAGATTATAAACAAGGTGAGGGTAGATTTATATGTGTTTGGCTGCTCTTTATGGTCGATTCGCCAATAAGTGAAGGTGCGACAATATCGATCAAATCCTCCTTCGTGGAGATGAAGGATGCAGTAGAAATGATGTGCCAAGCAAAAATTCTTCTGTTCGGAGTATTAAAACTGTCTACTCTAGCTTGCTGGTCTTGCGTAAGAAAAGAAGAAGAGAGGTGCGAAAAAAACCAGCTTTGCGTCTAAAAAGCGTTTACAGCGGTCTCGCCCAAGCGACTATATAAGACAAACACACCATGCATTCATTGTTTTCATTGTCATCTTCGAGAGAAGCAGAGGTCACATCATGGCTTCATCAAACGAGCTCGTCAACTCCCCTTCCCTTTTCACCTTCTCCCTTGTCTCTTCACTAGCGTTCATCCCATCTTTTCTGCCTCCTGTCTTCAAGGTCGTTGCTGTAGCTTGGTAGTCGGTAACTATCTTGGCTTACATCCGGATTTAGGTCAGCCACATGTCGACCGGCTTAAGCTCCAGTCGCCCTTGAATTTCAATTTTATTTCTTGTGTTATTTCGCCTGTTAACAGTATGTCGCGTCGGTGTTATAACCTTTCACTGGATTTCAGTCTTACAAGGGGAGTCTTATTCCCAGACGGATTACTGTCGCGTAAGACTGTTGCACAGGCGGCCCAAGCTCGAAATATGACCATCGGAACTGGTGATTGTTCACCAACATCTCTCACTGTTGTTGTAATTTGAAACCTATCAGATTATAACATAATAAATATAATAGATTAATATATCAAAAAAAATTAATAAAATACTAAAATTTAGATGTAAATAATAAATGAGTATAGACTATAAATCCCTAAATTACATGTTTACATCTCCATAAGTATAATAATATAAATATCACTAAAATCCCTTAAATCGATTTCAGCATCTCATAAATATGGTATAAAAATGGTTTCCACACCAGCTCCATTAACCGCACCACAAACTAATCCCACCTCCCCCCCTCCCCCACTTACAACAAAAATATACAGCCCCCTAATTTTTTTAACAAAATTAAACTAAACAGAAACTAAATGAGAACCTATCACCCTAAATACAAATGTCTATAATTGTATCAATAACCAGTTACTAAATGAGAATTTATTAACCTATCTGCAACTAACCATCTGAAACAGAACATGACAACGAGTAAACATTATGGAATATATTTGTATAGTCAATACTATAAGGGGGGAGAAACTAATAGACCACCTATAGCAATAGGGTAACTGAGGTTTTAGCAGGGCACACCTTCTGAGGTCTTGCCACAATAGAATGGACTGCACTAACTATAGAATGTGGCTGAGAAAGCAGGAGAAATAGGACAGTGCTGGACTACCCAGAAGATTTCCAAGGATAAACAATGCCACTTGGAGTATCTGCCGATAGCATGGAGTCAAAGTAAATTAGAATAAAAAACATGTTACGGTAGAACCGACACCCCTTGTTCCTAGTCCAAATATACCTCCTTCCCTAATAAACAAACATTAATGATTGAGTCAATTCCTGAACTTATGTAGTTGTTATTGAACTATATTGTCGTTCTTGAACTCTGTTGTCTTTAGTTAACCACACAGTAGTGATAACTAAAATTTAACTAGATTCTAATAATGCTTTTGTCATTCTCTGAACTCATGCAATTGTTATTGAACTTTGTCATCGTTCGTGAACTTTAGTGTCTTTATTCAACTACATTGTTATTATTGATATTTTTAGTGATAAAAAATTTAGTTAGTCATTATTATTATTGTCATTATTAATAATAAATTTTTAAGTTAGTTATTATTATTGGTGTATGTAGTAGCAAAATAAATATTCAAGCACATATCCATTAAAATCCCCCTCCCCTGCATTTAAGCATCTGGGATCCAAATAAATATACCGTAAATCCTCTATTAAGCCCCCCCTCTCAAATAAGCCCCCTCCCTCTAATAAGCCCCCCCTTTTCAGGGGAAGAAAGTTAATAAGCCCCCCGTCTCTATTAAGCCCCCCCTCAAATGGGCTTGAAATAAATAAGCCCCCCGGGGGGCTTAATAGAGGATTTACGGTATATTTCTAGTCTTCGCAATTTCTGAACTCATGCAGTCGTTTATGAACTTAAGTGTCCTTTATGAACTATGTTGTCTTTACTGAGCTATATTGTCTTTATTGAACTAATGAAATAAGAAAAACGTGTAACTGCTGTCCCTTGAGCCGCGTTTCGCTTATTGCGCAGCTCTTAAGAGGGATAGCAGTCAGTTTTTGTTCTTTGTTTCTTCCAGTGCGTTCGGTTTCTGCTTTTTGCATAAGGATTTAAGGTCTACGTGTTCTGCGATTGTTATTCGTGCCGCTTAAGTTTTTCCATGAAGGGTACGGTAATGTGCATAACCAGTATGCTGCTATGCCAGTTGGGCCGGGTTTTGCAGGTACGTGTTGTTACTACACCTCTTGCCCAGACTTACCTTGAACTCAAGTAGGTTAAGGCCTGGGACTAAGGCGGTTTAACTGTGGAAAATGAATTATTGGCTATAGCTTCGGCATAGTTGATGGCGCTGAATTGAAATTTGGCACACATAAAGAACTCATTGTCCTTAACATTTTAAAGTATAAATATTGTGTTAATAAATCACGTGATACGTCACGTGACCAAGTTGGTAAAAATTGTAAATTATTAACTAATTGGTCGCCGGTTTAAGAAAAGAAATCGAGCAATAACATTTTTCTAATTCATATTAAATATTTATAACTCTTTACCTTTGGAATGACCGTCCATTGCACTTCATTGAAAAATTATAATGGGAAACATAATAATTAATAATTTCAAAACTTATAAGGCGCAAATATCGATATAAATATATTCAAATGCGCCATAGGGAAAAAAAAAATTATAATTATAATTATAATAGTACTACTAATAATAAATAAGATAATAATATAGATATAGAATAGAGAAACTAATGACCAAAAGTTAAAAAGATAAAATCTGCTAGCAAAAACTAAAAATTATAAGCTAAAAATTATTTATAATCTAATAAACTAAGAATACAATCTTATAATCTAAGTGGCACAAAATGCTTTTTTAAGAAGGTGAGTCTTCAATTTTCTCTTAAAAGTGTCAATTGAAGTAGATTCCCTAATAATTCTTGGCACGGCATTCCATAACTTAGGTGCGGCAAACAGAAAGGCCCGTTCACCGAGAGTTGCCTTAAGCTTAACATTCGGATAACTAAGTAGGGTACTGTCGCTAGAACTTCTTAAATTATATTTAGATACAAGCTTAGGAGTAATTAAAAAACTTAAGTACGAAGGTGCTAAGCCCTTAAAAATCTTAAAAACAATCAACAGGATTTTAAATTCAATTCTGAACTTTACAGGCAGCCAATGTAAATCTACTAATAAAGGAGTAATGTGACAATATTTACTTTCATTGCATATTAATCTAGCACACATGTTCTGCACACGTTGTAGCTTATTGAGTTGATACTCCGGGAGGCCATATAAAAGACTGTTACAGTAATCGATTCTGCTTGTAATAAAGGCATGAATCAGAGTTTTGGTGTTGTCTTTAGATAGATATTTTCTTATGCGTCTCAGATTATACAAATAATAGAAGGCAGAGTTACATATTTTTGAAATATGAATTGCCATCGTCAGCTTGTAATCAAACCACGAACCCAAGTTCCTTGCAGACGACACAGGAGTGATAGTTGCAGTGCCAACACGAAGGCTGTTAATAGATACTTTAGCCATTTTAAATGCCCAAATTTAATCTTGAATTATTCAAAACTTTAATTTTAAACTTCGCGTACATTCATTCCAAACGTAGAAAGTTAGGTAGGTTTATCCTCTTTCAGAAATGCCAATTTGTTTATCCAAGCAAAGTAAATTCGCCACCAATTCGCCAATTTCTTTCCTTCTCAATTTCTGGAAACGTGACCATAATTAAACGTTAAGGAACAAGAAAACCTCAAGATTTACCTTTGGAGAAAAAATCATTTTGTTGTAGGTCTCCTAGCGAGAGATATTGCAAATCATTCATATTCTCATGTAGGAGCTGCTCGTAAGGTCTCTCCTAATTGGTCACTGGAAACAATGACATGTCATTCTTCCCATTGTTTTAGTATTGTTTGGGGTTAGGGAAACGCACCATTGGTGACTTCTCTTTCGAGCAGCTGCTACATGACTCTGGGGTCACAACTGTTCTCAGAACATGCCTTTGACCCAGGCCTTAAACCCCTTGAGAATTAAATTTCATAAGCGTCAGTCAAAATATCAGTTGATATAAAGAAAGTGTAACCCTGCCGTGAAAAATATACAAACATCTTCATTTTTGTGTGGTCAATAAAGATTTCTACATAGAGAAGGAGATTCAATAATGCCAATAATTTTTTGACTTAATGGATATGATAATCATTCAAGACTGAATAAGAAACATTTGCAGCATCTAAATGCTACGCAGGCTACCATAGGGTCCAATTTTTTTAAAAACGTTTATTAAAGACAATGACTTCCTGAGCACCACATCAAACCTGTTTTAAATATTCATGCGTCGATATCTCCGCACCTCCATTAGGGATCTGCAAACATTGTTGGCATGCACACTGTAGTACAGCAGCCAAATGCATAAAAATATCTTGTCTCGGTAATTATCAGTTTATACTACTTTATGAGAAATTTCTGCAATTTGATTGGCTTAGAGCAGTGGTATTTCAGTTTAATTTGAAATACCTACATGTGAAACATTACAATAAACCCTTTTGTGGGTAGTGCTACAAACATATAATAGCATGATTTCTACGTGATATTTGGCGTAAATACCACTCGTGATATTCCCAAATTGTCTCTAATTTCACTCGCCTAACGGCTCCTGATATTACGTATAACATTTTCCAAATATCACTCGTGGTATTTATGCCAAATATCACTACAAACCATGCTATTACCTATACTAATCGTTCGTGACCTTGATGAAATTATTTCCATAGGCAAACTGATAAATAAATCTAAAAAATATAAACAAGCAATTTCTAGAAAGCTCAGGCCTCCTTTATCATCTGCTTGCACTCTGGAAATTTATTCGAAGGATTTTCCCCTTTTTATACACTCAGTTGACTCCCCGCGATAACTTCGAACCCTCGCTAACTCGAACCAAAATCGATTTCCCCTGGATTTCCGTCATACATTTACTGTAATTTAACCCTCGGGAACTCGAACTTCCCGCTCACTCGAAATAATTTTTGCTTCCCCTCATATCATTTCTATATAATTCTACCCTCGATAACTCGAGCCAGGTTTTGAGCAAAAAGTCTGGTAAAACAGTGTACTCATGGCGTCCGAAACAATGAATTTGAAATTTCCCATTGACGTGTTGTAGGTGCATAGTTTACTAGTGGAGGCTGGTGTTCAGTGTCACAAATAATCTAACGTGAAACGGCTTTACTTCTCAAAACAGTAAGACGCATGCTCTATTTAGGAAATGTTTTGTTACTTTACGTTCTGTTTTATAATCTAGAAGTATCTTTCAATTTTCCCTTAACATTTCTACAACTGAATGTGATTAAAATGTTCACTATCACAGTACCCCTGACTACTCTTCGTGCTCCGGATAACTCGAACTCCCAATAACTCGTCGAACTTTTTTCGACTCCCCTTGAAAGTTCGACTGTACGTCACAAGTACACTGAAATGACATAAAAGGCTTATTGAAAACTCGAAGCTCAAAAGTGTTTCATACTGAATGTTTTTATTAATAAACGTTTCGTCTCTTTTCAGACCTACCCGCATGTTCGTCGGAGAGAGATGCTTCTGTTACAACCGAGGGTCCATTGCGAATAGATGGTAAACCAGACATGCGTTTCAAGATTAACAAAGAAGCTTATGGCAAGTTATCTTTCCAGAAGAACACGGAAGACTCTCACAGTGAAAGGGAGCGAACTCTTGCTCTCGTTTCACACCTACCCGCATGTTCGTCGGAGAGAGATGCTTCTATTACTACCGAGGGTCCACTGAGAAAAGATGGTAAACCAGACATGCGTTTCAAGATTAACAAAGAAGCTTATGGCAAGTCATCTTTCCAGATAAGCACGGAAGACTCTCACAGTGAAAGGGAGCGAACTCTTGCTCTCGTTTCACACCTACCCGCATGTTCGTCGGAGAAAGATGCTTCTGTTACTACCGAGGGTCCACTGAGAAAAGATGGTAAACCAGACATGCGTTTCAAGATTAACAAAGAAGCTTATTGCAAGTTATCTTTCCAAAAGAACACGGAAGACTCTCACAGTGAAAGCGAGCAAACTCTTGCTCTCTTTTCACACCTACCCGCATGTTGGGAGAGAGATGCGAGAAAACCTGCATCACCTGCACAGATCAGCCGCTCTGCAGTGACGTCATCCTCTTACAAATTCAAAGGGCCACTAAAGAAGGAAGGGACACCAGACATGAGGTTTGCTTCCAACAACCAATCTGCTTCCTCAATGTCGTCACTGTCATCGTACAGCAGTGCAAGTGGTCCAGTTAAGAAAGATAACGCACCAGATATGAGACATGCAGCAAACAAGTCATCCTATGATGGTCCATCGTCCTCAGGGTATTGGTCTGGTGGTTCATTCTACAGCACTGAGTTGTTGGCCAGTTTCGCATCTCCTGGTCCGCTTAAGAGCGACGGTACTCCAGACATGAGATATGCTGCAAACAGATCTTCATATGCTAGTCCATGCTCTTACGCTGGATCAGCCTACAGCTCCGGATCGTCTTCTAGTGAAAGTAGTTTTGATGGATCCAGTTCGTGTGGACCACTGAAAGGTGATGGAACTCCCTGTCGATTTTCTGTAACGAGTATTGAATGTATTTTCACTTCGACTATTGAACGTTTATTTATAGCATTGTCTTCAAACACTCTCTGTTTCCCCTTTTTTCGGAAATAAAATCAAATGAACGCTGTTCCATATAACAGATATAAACGCGATGAATTAGAATCACTGAAATCGTTTGGTATTAATGCACGCAAGCAAGTTACAAAAGAGATGTAAGCGGTAAGAGTTTGGTGAGCTAAATCAGTAACCTAAACAATACTTCGGCTCAACACCAATTATTTGTAAGACAGCTTTAGACCACAAAGCAAATTATACAATGTTTTATTTCTTGCGAGGTAAGGAGAGTGACTGGTCTACAATATTTCCGCGTCCCCCATTGTCTTTATCAAAAGCGACACTAGAGGAAATATCTAATTTGTGCGGAAAACTCTTTGTGAAAGCGTACCCAGGCGAAGCAATAAACCGAGAGAATGAACGCAACTCCGTGAAGGGAGAAATAATTTTTGCTTCCCTCAGATCATTTCTATATAATTCTACCCTCGATAACTCGAGCCATATTTTGAGCAAAAAGTTTGGTAAAACAGTGTACTAACGGCGTTCGAAACAATGAATTTGGAATTTCCCATTGACGTGTTGCAGGCGCATAGTTTACTAGTGGAGGCTGGTGTTCAGTGTCACAAATAATCTAACGTGAAACGGCTTTACTTCTCAAAACAGTAAGACGCATGCTCTATTTAGGGAATGTTTTGTTACGTTAGGTTCTGTTTTATAATCTAGAAGTATCTTTCAATTTTCACTTAAAATTTCTACAACTGAATGTGATTAAAATATTCACTGTCACAGTACCCCTGGCTACTCTTCGTGCTCCGAATAACCCGAACTCCCAATAACTCGAACTTTTTTCGACTCCCCTTGAAGGTTCGACTGTACGTCACAAGTACACTGAAATGACATAAAAGGCTTATTGAAAACTCGAAGCTCAAAAGTGCTACATACTGAATGTTTTTATTAATAAACTTTTCCTCTCTTTTCAGACCCTCTCGGATGTTCGAGGGAGAGAGATGCTTCTGTTACTACCGAGGGTCCACTGACAAAAAATGGTAAACCAGACATGCGTTTCAAGGTTAACAAAGAAGCTTATGGCAGGTCATCTACCGTGGGTCCACTGACAAAAAATGGTAAACCAGACATGCGTTTCAAGGTTAACAAAGAAGCTTATGGCAGGTCATCTACCGTGGGTCCACTGACAAAAAATGGTAAACCAGACATGCGTTTCAAGGTTAACAAAGAAGCTTATGGCAGGTCATCTCCCGTGGGTCCACTGACAAAAAGTGGCAAACCAGACATGCGTTTCAAGGTTAACAAAGAAGCTTATGGCAAGTCATCTTTCTAGAAGAACACGGAAGACTCTGACAGTGAAAGCGAGTGACCACTGACAAAAAGTGGCAAACCAGACATGCGTTTCAAGGTTAACAAAGAAGCTTATGGCCAGCCATCTTTCCAGAAGGACACGGAAGACTCTAACAGTGAAAGCGAGCGAACTCTTGCTCTCTTTTTAGACCTACCCGCATGGTCTTGGGAGAGAGATGCGAGAGAACCTGCATCACCTGCAGAGACCAGCCGCTCTGTAGTGACGTCATCCTCTTGCGAATTCGAAGGGCCACTAAAGAAGGATGGGACACCAGACATGAGGTTTGCTTCCAACAACCAATCTGCTTCCTCAATGTCGTCACTGTCATCGTACAGCAGTGCAAGTGGTCCAATTAAGAAAGATAACGCACCAGATATGAGATATGCAGAAAATAAGTCATCCTATGATGGTCCATCGTCCTCAGGGTATTGGTCTGGTGGTTCATTCTACAGCACTGAGTTGTTGGCCAGTCTCGCATCTCCTGGTCCGCTTAAGAGCGACGGTACTCCAGACATGAGATATGCTGCAAACAGATCTTCATATGCTAGTCCATGCTCTTACGCTGGATCAGCCTACAGCTCAGGATCGTCTTCCATTGATGGCACACCAGATATGAGATATGCAGCAAACAACTCGTGCTATGATGGTCCACCGTCCTCAGGGTATTGGTCTTTATACGATAGTTCTTCCCCGTATGGGGGATCAACCTACAGCTCCGGATCGTCTTCTAGTGAAAGTAGTTTTGATGGATCCAGTTCGTGTGGACCACTGAAAAGTGATGGAACTCCGGACATGAGGTATGCTGTAAACAAGTCTTTATATGGTAGTTTGTCCTCGTATGGGGGATCAACCTGCAGCTCCAGATCTTCTGCTCGTGGATCCAGTTCGCGTGGACCAGTGAAAAAGGATGGTACTCCGGACATGAGGTTTAAAGCCAATAGACGCTAGTATCTTAGTAATTTAATTAACAGTACCTAACTCTTTCACTTCCTGGTACAAGTCGTAGATTACGTTGTGTTGAATTCTATTCCATTCCAGAATGGACATAAAAACTGTTACCTTTCGGTATTGTTTTTGTACTTAACAACTTTTAATGTATATTTTGTAACGAAGGTACGTTATTTCCCCTGTTTTTAAGTCAAGGTGATGCTGTATAGTTTTTTCAAACCGTTTTTTAGCCTGGAGTCGTACTTGAGTTAAGGAACTGAAACTGACATCAACCATCAGGGACACCCAACGACTGTTTTCTGTGAAATATCTGTTTGGAGAAGCAAAAATTGCCTAGAATTTTCTATAGCCTTTCTTTACTCCCTTTCTTTAACTCTCTTTATAAGACGGACATGTCTCTAAGACGGGCACTTAGTTCCGATCTCAGAGGTGTCCGTCTTAGAGAAAGCTTACTGTAGACACACTTGGCTTTGATGTACAGTCAACTCTGTCTAAGACGGACACCTGAACCTCGTTCCCAGGGTTATGTCGAGTAGGAGAGAGCCCTGGGAGCGAAGGTTGGCTACGCAGGCCACCAAAATGTGTAAAATGAGTACGGTCAATGAGTTCCCTTAAATGAAAATCCCAGTTTTTTTTTCTGAGAGAGTTTGTGTGGTGCGTACATTCTTTTTATGTGACGGGTACTTTTTTTAATTATTAGTTCCTGAAGTAAACTTGTAGTGAGCATGTTTTACGGAAACTAAAAGGGTCCTTTTTACAATTGACATAAATCAAGGGCCATCAAACTGATCAATATTTCTGAGGAATTATACCTTTGGTTATCTTTTTAGAGCAAGTAGTTGGAAAAACGCAGTTCATGCAAATCACAAATCACGCATCACTGACGATTTTTTTTCACGAAAACAGGAGCTCTCCTCGACTTGGGAAATGTCCAAAAATTACCTTTCCCATCCTCACAATGACAGAAGGGACCGTAGGGGAGGGCTCCCTGATTTGGCCTAAACGGATATGTTCCGCAGAACAATGTATGTTTTTGAGGGTCTTTTTAAAATCTTAGACATCCTATACAATTTCACTATTTAGCGTCTTAAACATTTGGTGTATTTTCAGTTGGATCGCAAGCCTATAAAAGACTGGGAAATTTGGTGTGTTGTGGTCTACATTTATTGTGGTGACTACATTTTTTTCAGTTCCAAACAGTCTAAATCTACGATTTAAATTTGAAAATTATGTTAATCAATTCTCTGGGCGAAAGGAAACGAATCAGGTTTATAAATTCAATTTTTAAGCAAGGACCAGCTTACAAAAAAGAAGGACCGGATCCTAATAAAGGATCTAATCAGCAATAAGGGAAAATATAGGACAAAAAAAGAAGCAAGGCTGATTTTACAGTTGGGAATATATAATCTTTTAACCAATATTTCAAGGGAAGGCATGGCCTTCCTTCTTCAGGGTCTTACATATAATGAGACGTTATACAATTTGGCAAATTGTACTTTTTTTGTCCCAGGTTTATAAAGTAAGGTTTCTTGGGTAAGGGTAGAGAAATGGGCGATTTTTTTGAGGATCAGGGTTTGAAGGCCTCTGTGGCACACCTCTGCCTAAATGTTTCTTGAGTGCTCCCCCGGGAGTAGGGACAAGTGTCTGCAGTAGTTTATTTAACCATAATAGTCTTAGTAACTATTGTGTGACATAATCGAAGATTGTGTGAGACTTTGTATTTATTACATATACGGAATAAAGTTGTAAACTGTGAGTAGCCTCTTGTTTTTAAAAGCCTCGACTTCGTCTCGGGTTTGCATAACTGCCTCGAATTCTCCAAACACCCTCTTGTGACTCTTGTCTTTATATTAGGCTACGCAAACATGGGTATTACAGTCGGAAAAATCTGCATAACTTTTATTTCTTTTTTTGTGGTGGGGTGGGGTGGGGGGGAGTAAACAAGATATATTTTGAAAACTCGCAAGTCTGCAAGTGGTGAAATGCTTAATGAGATCGTCGTTACTGAAGGAAGTCTGGGGACTAGTTCCTAGTTTGAAGACGCCAAAACTCTCACCCGCGCAAAAAAACTATCCCGGCAGTTACGCTAGCCTGCGCGTAGACGAAATTAAACTCTGGTTAGCTCCGTCTGCGAAACAACGCCGAATCCTTGTTCTGGACGTCCAGCTGTGTACCCAGATTTGAGTACGCGCCACTAATGGCCAGTTAAAAAAGGCCTTTGTTTTGTTTGTCGTGATCGCCAATCAGGTTGAAGGGAAATTCGAAACGCACTTCCGGTGATTTCGTTGAGGCCGTTGGCGGTCCAGAACAAGGATCTCTGCGCTGCTTCGCAGACGGTACTAATCAGAGTTTAGTTATCGTCTGCGCGCAGGCTACAGTTACGCAAGATGGAATGCATTTTGCATCTTTTGGCTGATTTTGTTCGTAACTCGTTGACATAGCCCTATAGATCTTTCTCATCTCCCGCGATAAAACTGCAGAACTAACAGCAAACTGATCCTCACAGCAAAAAGAGAAAGGGAATCCAAATAAGGCCAATTGTTTGTGCCCGATATTTCGATTTAAAACACAGAACTTCGTGCAGTAAACAAAGGAAACATCTATAATCCCCAAATTCGCCATTTTTTTTAAGGAGAGCGAGGACTTCTTTTGTTTTATGGTGATTGTTTCTCGTTGCGTAAGCACGTGCATAATAACAGCCAATCAGAAACGCGTTTCTTATAATCACGAAGTTGCTTTGCGGCGCTACATTCAAATACAAACGTTTCGTTCGGGAAAGAAGATGCGAAAGTACACTGCGTATCAAACCATTTTGCACTCTAGAGCAATGTATCTCTTTCCCAAACAAGTTCATCGTGCCATCTGTGTCAACTTTACTGCAAAATGTGAATGAAAAAGGCGTTACTTTCTCTGTTTATTCGTCGAGACAGATTATTGCAGAGATAGCTGTAACCGAGTAAAAGGTAGGTACAGTTATTCGCTTGGGAATTTTTTCGTACGTAGTAAACGGTTGCAGTTCTTATCGAGACTAAATGCTCGATAAGGTGGTTTGATTCTTATGTTTTCAATGTTGATGCTCATTGCGAACAGGATTGTTAGTTTATAGAGAATTTACCAGCGAATTGTTTTTAAAAATATGGCCAAATCAAGATGAGAATACTCTTGGCCGACTGTTTGGGGAGGCGAGTTTTGATCCACTTTCCTGTATTAGCCAATACAGGGCTCTAGCAATGACGACGGCGATGGCAACGAA
Source organism: Porites divaricata (assembly GCA_038088405.1). Taxonomy (NCBI): domain Eukaryota; kingdom Metazoa; phylum Cnidaria; class Anthozoa; order Scleractinia; family Poritidae; genus Porites; species Porites divaricata. Next base: position 6,674,779 of record JBBMOI010000017.1, read on the forward strand.
AACTCCTAAAGCAATAAGTTAGATGTAATTAAACCAAAACAATAACTCTACACGTGCAGCAACATTTTTCTCTTGATTTTTTTCGTCACTGCACGACCGCGATGTGAAATTCTATTGTGCTACCATTTACGGGGGACGACGAATTTTTCTTTCTCCTACTTAACTTATCGGTCTCCAGGAATTCAATTTCAGGATTTGACATTTTAACCCAGCTGGGATGATCGTGACCAAGCGTCACCAAAACTAGTCTGCTACACAGCCGTATTTAGTGTCGTCACGCAACGCTCCCAGTGGAGAGGAGCGTTGCGTGACGACAATAAATACGGCTGTGTAGCAGACTACACCAAAACATTTCGAAGGGCAACTTTGTTCCCCCGAAAGCCGGTCCTCTCCTACTCGGCCCCTGAGTAGGAGGGGACCATGGGAACGAGGTTGTCCCAAGATGCCATTCGAATAAATACAGTACATATTGCAGTTGCAGTGAGTCCCACGCGCATCTTAAATGTCCAGTTACGGACGGAATGAATTGGAGCGGGGCATTTCATTTTGACTCCCAACGGAAATTTCTGAAAATCTTTGCTGAATGTCATTATCTTTAGTGTTTCACTCCGATTTCTTTGAATATGAAAAAAAAAAGGATTAAATTAATGTAATATTGTAAAAGGAATGTAAATCATGTGGCAGCTTTCAAAGGAACGGGAAAAAAGTAACGAAAACTCGAGAACTATAGAGACCAAATTTTCTTGTAAAATCAGGTATCAATGTTCTTGTCTCACCTTTAAACAGACTAGAAATTATCGTAGCAAGAAAAATCGACTTTATTGTAAGGTTAATTGATTCTAGAAATTATAATTCCCATGGATTTTTAAAGAAGTACTAGAACAACTGTTATTACAACTGTTTTACATGTAAAATACATTTCCCGACGCCACTACTGGTTTCCCTGCGAAGAACAAGCGCAGAAATTCCATACTGATGACGTGTCACTATCCAGATCTGAGTAGTGCTGCTGATTGGTTGTGCTTCAACCAATCAGAAGCACAATCCAGGTCTGCGCAGTGACACGTCATCAGTATGAAATTTCTGCGCCCGTTCCTAAGACGTCACATTTCGCGGGGAAACCAGTAGTAGTGTCGCGAAATTTTGGCTGTTTTCTCAGGCTTGCTTTAAACCGGCACGCGCATGCTTAGTACAGTGTAATGACACTCTTGCAAAGATCATCCCTTGAACCGAACCCAACCGAAATTGTGTTTCCTTACTGCAATCAATACGGACACTGATGGGGCCGTAGAAAGTGCATGCTCGTACTAAGGGGGTGTCCCGTATTAACCGGGTTGAATCACAGAAAATGTAAGGGATTTCTTTCCCCAGGGACATAGAAAACTGAATGTAATACTGAGATATCCGTAAAGTTGGGTTTGACTGTATTTTCGTTACCAAGCTTTCATTAATACGGATTAGAATGTGCAATCGCCGCGAGGAAATGAGGGAAAGTATTCCGATCTAAAAGACGATAAAATGTTAAAAAGATTCATTTAAAGGCAAAAATCATAAGCTTTCATATCTATTAGATTCCTTTTCATTTTCGTATGAAGTACATTGATTAATCTTTGCGAATTGATCTACAATTTAAATTTATTTTGCCCCCATCTGTTTAGATACTTTTAAACTTGGCATCAGATAAAGACTGTCATGTTGAAGCACACTTATTTTCCGGTTTAACTTACGTTCGTTAAAATGAACGATTTTACAACCATTAAAATTCACACTAAAACAGATTTTACTGAAAAACAATGCTAGTAAACTACTTTTAACACTTCTTCTTTTCCTTGCCTTGATCGAAACGATTTTTTATCATCTCTGAACTTTTTGTCATCGGACAAAAAAAATTAAACTTATGTCAATTAATTGTTCTTGACTATACAATCTTCCGCCGGATAAACAAAATATAGTTCGTTGTACATAAAAGTCTAAGAAGCCGAAGTGATCATATTTCAATCATTGCTGAAAGTGACAATTCAATTTTTAATAAGCAAAATTTTTATTTATTAACATTTCGCCTGCGGGGTTCTCTTTAATAAGAGCTGAAATTATTCAACATCCAGCCACAGTATTTTAAGTGAAAATTCGAAACCTGCTCACTGCGAACTCACTAATCTATATGATAGTATCTTACCTCTCGAGTTTGTGGTTGAAATTTTGAAGTATGATGACCATTTGAATAAAATGATGTGAGCAATACAATTTAAGTATTTATTTTTGTCTTTCAATATTTCGGTTCTCATTATTTAGTATTTTTTGTTTTCACATATGAAAATACAGCTTCATAAGCGACTTTGTGAAACGACTATGTATGTAAGCACCTGTTTTAGCACGTGACTTGTTGAACAAGTTATGAGCCAATAAGAACGCTGACATTGAGAAAATATAGTCTGTGGATTTAAATTACAGAATGGTCACTTTTCTGCGGTAAACAGTTCGAAATCAAACTTCGTTAACTAACCTCACAAAACTACAGGTAGCCGGGTTTCGTTTTGTTAAAAATCGTGTTCTCATTTCTAGTTAACGTTTTCCATTGACAAAAATCTGTCGCCTTATCATATAATAATACATTGCATTAATAGTGTTTCTTCAATTCCGCAATACGAGCATTGAACAGCCCGGACAATGTAGTGAGATTTCCTGCGGTCAAGAGTGGGTCGATATCACGGGACATATACAAGTCATGAAACGCTTGAAGCTTTGAATTTACATCAGATGTATTGCATCTTCAGATAATTTGCCTGGGCAGTGATCGTTTGTTGACGGAGAGGTTACAAGGCGGTTTGATGTGAACTCGTACAATGAAAAATGTACCATTGCATCTAGTCAAGGTGGTCAAGAATATTCTTTAGATGCAACCGTCATCGTCGGATGCGCGATATCTTTATTTTTCTGCGTGGTTTCTGTCATTGCTTTCATATTCTTCAGGTGAGATTTGTTTGCTTGAAAAAATTTACAATCCAGATAGGCCAGCGCTCCGCCCTAGAAGGCTTTTGAGTGATTTTTTGAATTTCGTCTTCAGCCGCTAATTAAGAAGAACTCTTCTGCAGTACAGGATACTTCGATTGCCGTAACAAGTTCCTGCAATCCTGAAAGTTCTTATCCCTCAAAAGAATCGTCCTCCTCATCAACTTCATTACTTCATTAGGGTACAACCCAGTTCTTTTGAAAGAGGGGGAAATGGGGCGAGTTAAACTGGGAGCGGGGAGGGGGCGGGGAGAGGGAAGAGAAAACGGCGTATTTTTTTCTCTCCTCTCCCTCCCCCGCTTTCCTTCTTTCGCCCTCCCACCTACCGTAAGAGTTAATATTTCTACTCTGCCCAATCTTCACAACAATATTACGAACACGAACAAGGTTTTGCCTACCCAAAATACGCCTGCACTGCAGGCTATTTGAGACATCATCCTACGCCAGCCTCCCCCACACGATAAAAAATTAGGCTTAGCTAAATTTTAGACGTAAGGAAGAATTTTTAGAAAATCTCGGGAATTTTAGAAACAAATTGACAAATTCGAGAATTTTAGAGCATTTTGAACATTCACCCGACATTTTGGCAACATTTCACAAACAAAAACGTTTTTTTTTTGTATTCCTAGCTACCAAGAGAGGGCTCAGTCCGCTCACATGTTACAGCAGTTTCTAGAGCACTATAGGACCTCCTATAGGACATTCGTTTGAAGAGGAAGATAATACATATATAAGCAAATGTAAACTGATGTTTCTTGGAACCTTTAAACATTGGTACAAACCATGATTTACGATTACAACTCATTCTTTCCCCCCCCCCCCTTATTTTTAGACCAAGCCGAAAAATTTTTTTGGAGACCGCCCCCCCCCCCCCCTGCAGACTTTCAGCTCATCAGTTTATGAGGTACGTAGCTTCCGGTAGTTTTCTTCATTGTTGTCTCTAGAAGATGTCGTAAAGCAACACCATCGTTTCCCACCCCAACGTCTTCTCTTGACGCCTCTTCCTGGCACTGCGCAGACCGTTCAAATTCTCAAGAGATCGGCTAGTCTGACTGGATGGACAAATGTTTAAAAGATCAGGAATTAATCAGTATATCTAGGGCTCGACAGATTGTGCTATCCGCAAACCAATACAAAGATAAAGGTAGCTTGACAATCGAGCCAATGGTGTGACTAGCGAGAATTAGTTTGGCACCGATCGAAGAAGTACAGATTTTGGACGTACAATAATCAGCACGGTGTTAAATTCCGTTTGCTGTCTTCGCGGGACCGTCTAGGCACTTGAACCAAACCAGCCAATGTAAAAAACATAACATACATTTGAACCATGCACGAGAACTCGAACTCTGAAGGGAAACGGAAAACAGATCGAGTTAGCGGGGAATTCGAGTTATCGGGGTAAATTTTAGTCAAATTTTGATCAAGGGAAAGGAAATTTAGTTCGAGTTAGCAGGGAATTCGAGTTATCCGAGCTCGTGTTATAGAGGTTCTACTGTAGTTTCAAAATACTGATTTTTGTAGCAAAGGTGTATGGCGTATGGCGGTAAAGCGTGCTTATATGACATATTAAGACCTTGTGGGAAAACTGAGGCCATCCTAGCCTCCCCACAGATGTCCTACGGGGTTTGTTTTTGTTCGTCACGCATTCATTTCTCCCCACGGACGTCTGCTAAACTGAGCCGACTTTTACGTTCACCAATCACAGGCCGTTTACGGATTTTTGTAAAACGTAACCCGAGCCGCTTGTTCAGATTTGCACGATCAGTGAGGCTTTTTTGCGAGAAGTTTGTAGTAAATACAGAGTTAAACAAGTATCAGAGAGAAGCTATCCTGCAAATTTTATAGAGAAGATCGATGAGTTCATAAATTTGCCGACGGGATTTGGCAAATCTCTTACATATCAAGCTTTGCCGCTAATTTGCGACACAGTGCGTGGAACCCCTGGACATATTGTTGTGGTTGTTTCGCCCCTGGTAAATCTTATGAAAGATCAAGCTACAAAGCTGGCAAATATTGGTATTCCTGCTGTAACGCTCAGTGATATTAGCGAAGAGAATATGGAGGTTGTCGAGAGAGGGGCTTTCTCTGTTGTTTACGGAAGCCCAGAAGCTTGGTTGAAGATCGATCGGTGGAGGAAATGTTAGCGAGTGACTTGTACAGTTAGCATGTGGTCCTTGGTCCACGACTTTGCCGAGCTGCAGCATGATTAAATATTTCGTCGAGAAATAAAATACGGTGAAAAATGAAAGGTCCAATGATTTATTGATTATAAGCGTTCTTTCTTTCTTTGAAGGAGCGAAATTAAAGTTTGTTGACAGGCAGGTCAATTTGTCGTTCTAGCTTGAAGTTTAGATTTCGGCGGCACTTAGCTTGTGAATAAATAAAACGCAACGGGAAGACGTGCCTTTTTGCAGAACAAGTATTCAGCTAAACCTTTTTCTGCCGTTGGAAGCACATTGCTGTAGACTTCGAATTTTTTGTTTTACCGTCTCTAGAAAAAATATACCCAAATTTCGCGTATTGGTGTTTGGTCCGCGACCCATGACCTACCCTGCTAGCAGAGGCTTTTCCCTTGTGTTTCTCAGCGTTGTACTGCCATTCTCTTCGCGGTTTTGGCTGCTCGCGTTTTGTTTTGGTTGTTTCTGTGCCGAGGAAAAACCTATGTAGACAGCAGTTTGGGATTCCTGTTGAGCATGCGGATTAGATACCTCCAAGATCTAGGAGGTAATCACATGAATAAACCGGTTGTGGAACCGGTTTTATGGACTCGCGCATCTTTTTTGTACGAGTTTGCTGTGCAAAAGTGAGCCCGTTATATCAACATGGCGAGTGCGAGTCTTTCCCGTGGGAAAATTGACTCATGAATACATTCGCAACATTCGCCAATACATAAGTAAACACGACACGTGACCCACAAATTCCATGGTAACCGCATTTTCATATCACGCATGCTCAACAGGAATCCCAAACGGCTGTCTGCAGAGGTTTTTCCTCGGCACAGAAACAACCAAAACAAAACGCGAGCAGCAAAAACCGCGAAGAGAATGGCAGTACAACGCTGAGAAACACAAGGGAAAAGCCTCTGCTAGCAGGGTACCCATGACCTTGGTGCAATTACATTTCGCAAAAAAGGAAACGGCCTTTGTTTTCGAAGAATGCTTTGAAAATCTTCCCTATAAACGTTTACAAGTTCTCTTTTCTTAACACTTCGAATACACATGCATACAGAGTTAATAGTAATTGTTTTCGACCGTGCTGAATACCGCTCCGCGCTCCTGTGGGAGACTGTTGTCTGAAGTCTTTCAAAGGAAAGCAGATTATTTTACACTTAACAACTTCCGAAAAAACTATACAGCTGACTACCGCTTTATTGCATCGTTTCTGTGATTTTTTCAAAACGTTTGAGTCGTCTCAGGTAGAAGATAGCAGTGCAAATAAATAATTCACTTGAAGAATACAAGGACACATCAACGTCCAGAGCACGTTTGATGAGCCTTGTGATGTCGACTCCGCTTTTTCTAAACACGCGAACTTGGTCCTTTCCTAAATTACAGCTGCAAAGAAAACAAAAAAATTCGCTTCTTACAAGTTTCTTCGGAGTCTCATCCTTGCATGGGCATGGAATAAATATTCCTCTAAAAAAGCGAGAAATAATTCTTAGGTGCCGTTTCATTTGTATCACAGCTCGTTATTGGCTGATCATGACACAATAACTGACCGCTTATTGGCTTATTCAAACAAACGAGAACGTAAAAGTCGGCTCAGTTTAGCAGACGTCCGTGGGGAGAAATGAATGCGTGACGAACAAAAACAAACCCCACAGGACGTCTGCGGGGAGGCTAAGGCCATCCTAACTCTCTACGTTTATGTGAATATTTAGAGAGAAAAAAATACCAAAGCTGACGGTACTATTCCAACTTTATTTGAGCGACTTTACCAATGGACCGCTTTTATACTGTGGCAGTGACAACCTACTCGCTTGAGATTCAGATTCAGTTTATTGGCAGATTCAGCTGCAGACTGAGAGATAAAACTGCCACTAAAACTCACTTAATTTTCTCCAGAGTATTTTTATAGGCTAGGTTATAAGGGTCATTCAAGGATATGAAAAAAGTAGTTAAATTAAATTCCCATTCCATGGGATGTTCGATTGTATTCTATAAGGCTATGTTTGCACTATACCGGATAGTTTATATATCGATACGAAAAATACTCCGGCCTGGTACGAATAAATTTGATAATTTTATTAAATTTAAGGCGCCCTTTTCAGTGGTGTCGACGGATTTTCCCTAACTGGTCCATGTCAAAAGTTGACTTTGTTCGTTGAAAAAACAGACAAGGTTACCATAATGAATTTAAAACAAGGAAAATTAAACTTTGAACCAACGAACCACAAAATAAATATATGTGCGGTTTAATTGGTCGAACGGAATATCAGTAATAGAATACTCAGTGGGGTTTTATTTCCCCATAAAAGAACTCTTTGGATAAATTAAAACACTTTGTGTCGATTTTGGGTGAATCAGCATACTTGTAGCCAGATGTCAATATCACTAGATGGTTACCACCGTGAAGTCTTTTTGATTCGTGTTTTCTTCGATGAAAAACACTTGGCGGACAGTGTTGTAGGCGATTAGCAGTAACTTGACAACTGACACCAGTATAGATTGCAGAAGCTTTTTATACTCTTGTGGGTAAAGTGGAAAGATGGACTGATATAGGAGAGCGAATTTCCCTGACACGTCTGCCATGGCAAGTTATTCGATTATGACCGTCAATATGAACGGTAGTGGAAAAGCATTTGAAAGAAGGGAAATGTTATCGAAAATCATAAGTGCAAATGGGCCGTCTTTGGTATTTTGTCAGGAACTTCCAGGCTTTTTCGAAAAAAAACTGGTCCGAAAATGCAAGGGTACGTGTTATGATTTTGTCCACACGGGGAAAGAAGCGGCTGTTATGTGGAGTGAAGCACATTTTCAGTATCGCGAGTCTGTGGATGTCGCGTTTAAAACAAGAATCCTTGACACAGTGGTTGCATCACATAACTTTTCTTGCGACGTGAGTGAGATAACTGCGCGAACTGCAGTTGTTAAGTTAAAAAGTGAAAGTGAAGCTTGTAGTTTTTTAGCAGTCTCGTGGCACGGGCGTTCAAAACTAAAACTGGAGGAAAAACAGGAAGTTTTGAAAGCTCTCATTCTCTTTTTGCAAAAGATATGTCGTGAGAAGAATGTATCCTCAGTTATTATAGGAGGAGACTTCAACTTAGACACTTTAGACAAGAATGTCAAGAAAGGCTTAGGAGAATTGAACGTGTCCTTTCCAGAGTATGAGTTGAGCTCTCGAGGTAAACTCGCGATAAAACGAAAGGGACCAGGACGACCCTACATCGCCTACAAGGACAATTTTGCCATTACAACCATTTCGCCTCCTGTGGGTCGCCCTTTTGTAGACATGAAATTGTCGAAAGTGAAGCCCCTTTCAGGGTTTAACTTTGAAGATATATTGGACCACGATCCCATCATAGGTGTTCTTCAGTTTGGGCAAACTCCGTCAGCTGGTAAGTTTTGGCTTTCTTCAACTTGGGCAATCTGGTAAGTTTTTACTCGTAGGCGAGAGCATAACCGGTACCACTGTAGCCGGCTTAATCTAAAACTAATTGTTACTTTTAATTTCTGAGCTCCATAAGATTTCGAGGTGCTTCGCGGGAGGAATAAAAATACTGTAGTTCATAGACAAAACAAAACGTATCTAGCAACCAGAATTGTACTTGTTCATGTAATATGTCAAGAACGAGGGTGAGTGCTTCATCACGGGTTTCAAACAGCACGAGGCTGTAGGCTGAGTGCTTTCATCTGTGTCGAGGTGTTTGGAAGCCGTGATGAAGCACGAAGGCAGAGTTTTTGACAAGTCTTCTCAAACGAAATGATAAGAAATTTCAGTAACATGTTTTGTCTGGTATTGCATTGTTTCCATCGGTTGTGCTAATCAATAAAACATCTCATTAAAATGCAGCAAGTGTTTCATCGCGGTTGAAAACCTGCTGGTGTTTTATTTACCATTTTCACACAGACCATAATGCACCTTGTCTACCCCCCAAAATTTTGCATTACAATCTGTTACTTGCCATAATTATAAATTCTCAAACTGCACGCGTAGAATGTGACGTAGAAGTATAGAATGAATAACGAATTTTTTTTTGAAAACAATAACAACGGTGTTGTCGCAGCACGCCTTTAGTCAAACGAGTTTGCGAAAGTTTGTGTTAAAAGGCGTAAGATTCTTGTAGATTAGAAACCGAATTACATTCGACTCCTGTTATTGTAGACACCCCGGCTGGAGACCGCAACTTACAGTGCGAGTACTCGAACCGGGGCACTTAGAAGGTAGGATTATCCATTCACAACCGTTTTGAAAACAAAAGATTCTCAAATTTTTTTCTCAAACGTACCAATAATATTTATGAATTTAAGAGCTGTTTCCTGAGAGGTCATGTAATTCAAACGGTTTTCAAGTTTTCAACAGTTGCATAGTTGAACTTTGAATTTTATAGGTCCGTTCACAAAAAAAATTGAGAATCTTTTGTTTTCAAAAAACATTGTGATTGGATAATCTTCTTCCAAGTGTTCCGGTTCGAGTAGTCGCACTGTAATGGTCTCCATAGCAAGAGTCTGTCGCTGCGGGGTGCACTAAGGAATTCCTTGGAAACACTTGCATCGGTATAGGTAATAGCATGATTTGTAGTGATATTAGGCATAAATACCACGAGTGATATTTCGAAATTGTAATTTCACGAGCCGTTAGGCGAGTGAAATTTGAGACAGTCTTGAAGTATCACAAGTGGTATCTATGCCAAATATCATGTACAAATCATGCTATTATTTGTTTATACTTCACTACCCGCACAAGGTTTTCACATCTAGGAATTTCAAATTAACGGCTGAAATACCACTGCTCTAAGCCAATCAAATTGCAGAAATTTCTCATGTAGTAGTATAAGGGGGTAATGTGTACTTACATTTACAAAGATTACGATTGTTGCGATACGGAAGATAAAAGGCAGATGGCATATTTTTCAGTTGTGCCTGAATATTGAAGATCCATTGAAAGTTGCGTTTTGGTCGTCTGAGAATTGTGCTGTCAGGACAGAACTAAAAGTCTCCGTAATTCCGTCATAAATTGGAGTTTAATTTGATTCAGTCAAACGTCTGTAATTTATTTTGCCCGGAAGTTAGCTGCTGTCCGTATTATCGGGTTGTCTTTACTAGCGAGGTGTCCTCAAGGCTGTTTTTAACCGGTGAGGGTAAAAGGCGGAATGACATAATTATGCAAAATTTAATGTATGGAAAATGGCGCAAAGAAATACAGTCGAATCATTATGGGACAATAGCCAAACAAAGCCAATGTAAGATCATAAAGCATGCGCAGTTCATTTCTTTTTATCCGGGGTATTCACTCATGTGCTATGACATCACGAAAAACGCAAGTGGAAGAGATCGAGATATTTCGAGTAAATATCCAGAGAGCAAACTCAGATTATAAACAAGGTGAGGGTAGATTTATATGTGTTTGGCTGCTCTTTATGGTCGATTCGCCAATAAATGAAGGTGCGACAATATCGATCAAATCCTCCTTCATGGAGATGAACGATGCAGCAGAAATGATGGGCCAAGCAAAAATTCTTCTGTTCGGAGTATTAAAACTGTCTATTCTAGCTTGCTGGTCTTGCATAAAAAAAGAGAAGAAAGGTGCGAAGCAATCCAGCTTTGCGTCTAAAAAGCGTTTACAGCGGTCTCACCCAAGCGACTATATAAGACAAACACACCATGCATTCATTGTCTTCATTGTCATCTTCGAGAGAAGAGGCAGAGTTCACATCATGGCTTTATCAAACGAGCTCGTCAACTCCTCTTCCCTTTTTCACCTTCTCCCTTGTCTCTTCACTAGCGTTCATCCCATCTTTTCTGCCTCCTATCGTCAAGGTCGTTGCTGTAGCTTGGCAGTCGGTAACTATCTTGGCTTACATCCGGATTTAGGTCGCCACGTGTCGACCGGCTTACGCTCCAGTCACCCTTTAATTTCAAGGTCAGTATTTTGCTTTTATTTCTTGCTTTATTTCGCCTGTTTACAGTATATCGCGTCGGTGTTATAACTGCTCACGGGATTTCAGTCTTACAAGGGGAGTCTTATTCCCAGACGGATTACTGGCGCGTAAGACTGTTGCACAGGCGGCCGAAGCTCGAAATATGACCATCGGCACTGTTGCGTAACGTGTGACTGCTGTCCCTTGAGCCGCGTTTCGCTTATTGCGCAGCTCTTAAGAGGGATAGCAGTCAGTTTTTGTTCTTTGTTTCTTCCAGTGTGTTCGGTTTCTGCTTTTTGCATAAGGATTTAAGGTCTACGTGTTCTATGACTGTTATTCGTGCCGCTTAAGTTTTTCCGTGAAGGGTACGGTAATGTGCATAACTAATATGCTGCTATTCCAGTTGGGCCGGGTTTTGCAGGTACGTGTCGTTACTACACCTTTTGCCCAGACTTACCTTAAACTCAAGTAGGTTAAGGCCTGGGACTAACGCGGTTTACCTGTGGAAAGTGAATTATTGGCTATAACATCGGCATAGATGATGGCGCTGAATTGAAATTTGGCACACATAAAGAACTCATTGTCCTTAACATTTTAAAGTATAAATATTGCGGTAATAAATCACGTGATACGTCACGTGACCAATTTGGTAAAAATTGTAAATTGTTGACTAATTGGTCGCCGGTTTAAGAAACGAAATCGAGCAATAACATTTTTCTAATTCATATTACATATTTATAACACTTTACGTTTGAAATGACCGTCAATTGCACTTCATTGAAAAATTATAATGGAAAACATCATTTTAAATGCCCAAATTTAATCTTGAATTATTCAAAACTTTAATTTCAAATTTCGCGTACATTCAGAAAGTTAGATATGTTTATCCTCTTTCAGAAATGCCAATTTGTTTATCCAAACAAAGTAAATTCGCCACCAATTCGCCAATTTCTTTCATTTTCAATTTCTGGTAACGTGACCATAATTAAACGTTAAGAACAAGAAAACCTCAAGATTTACCTTTGGAGAAAAAATCATTTTGTTCTAGCTCTCCTAGCGAGAGATATTGCAAATCATTCATATTCTCAGAATATGCCTTTGACCCAGGCCTTAAACCCCTTGAGAATTAAATTTCATAAGCGTCAGTCAAAATATCAGTTGAGATAAAGAAAGTGTAATCTTGCCGTGAAAAATATAGAAACATCTTCATTTTCGTGTGGTCAATAAAAATTTCTACATAGAGAAGGACATTCAATAATGCCAATAAATTTTGGACTTAATGGATATGATAATCATTCGAGACTGAATAAGAAACATTTGCAGCATCTAAATGCTACGGAGGTACCATAGGGTCCAATTTTTTAAAAAACTTTTATTAGAGACAATGACTTCCTGAGCACCACATCAAACCTGTTTTAAATATTCATGCGTCGATATCTCCGCACCTCCATTAGGGATCGGCAAACATTCTTGGCATGCACACTGTAGTAGAGCAGCCAAAAGCATAAAAATATCTTGTCTCGGTATTTATCAGTTTATACTACTCCATGAGAAATTCCTGCAATTTGACTGGCTTAGAGCAGTGGTATTTCAGCTTAATTTTCCTCTTTCCTCTTGCCTCTTTTTTGAAATATCTACGTGTGAAACATTACAATAAACCTTTTGTGGGTAGTGCTACAAACATATACTAGCATGATTTCTACGTGATATTTGCTGTATTTGGCGTAAATACCACTCGTGATATTCCCAAATTGTCTCCAATTTTACTCGCCTAACGGCTCGTGAAAATTACGTATAACATTTTCCAAATATCACTCGTGGTATTTATGCCAAATATCACTACCAAACCATGCTATTACCTATACTAACCGTTCGTGACCTCGATGAAATTATTTCCAAAGGCAAACTGATAAATAAATCTAAAAAAATATAAACAAGCAATTTCTAAAAAGCTCAGGCCTCGTTTATCATTTGCTTGCACTCTGGAAATTTATTCGAAGGATTTTACCCTTTTTATACACTCAGTTGACACCCCGCGATAACTTCGAACCCTCGCTAACTCGAACCAAAATAGATTTCCCCTGAATTTCCGTCATGCATTTACTGTAATCTTACCCTCGGTAACTCGAACTTCCCGCTCACTCGAAATAATTTTTGCTTCCCCTCATATCATTTCTATATAATTCTACCCTCGATAACTCGAGCCATGTGTTGAGCAAAAAGTTTGGTAAAACAGTGTACTCACGGCGTCCGAAACAATGAATTTGGAATTTCCCATTGACGTGTTGTAGGCGCATAGTTTACTAGTGGAGGCTGGTGTTCAGTGTCACAAATAATCTAACGTGAAACGGCTTTACTTCTCAAAACAGTAAGACGCATGCTCTATTTAGGAAATGCTTTGTTACTTTACGTTCTGTTTTATAATCTAGAGGTATCTTTCAATTTTCACTCAACATTTGTACAACTAAATGTGATTAAAATGTTCACTATCACAGTACCCCACTGGCTACTCTTCGTGCTCCGGATAACTCGAACTCCCAATAACTCGAACTTTTTTCGACTCCCCTTGAAGGTTCGACTGTACGTCACAAGTACACTGAAATGACATAAAAGGCTTATTGAAAACTCGAAGCTCAAAAGTGTTTCATACTGAATGTTTTTATTAATAAACTTTTCCTCTCTTTTCAGACCTACCCACATGTTCGAGGGAGAGAGATGCTGCTGTTACTACCGAGGGACCACTGACAAAAAGTGGCAAACCAGACATGCGTTTCAAGGTTAACAAAGAAGCTTATGGCAAGTCATCTTTCCAGAAGAGCACGAAAGACTCTGACAGTGAAAGCGAGCGACCACTGACAAAAAGTGGCAAACCAGACATGCGTTTCAAGGTTAACAAAGAAGCTTATGGCAAGTCATCTTTCCAGAAGAACACGGAAGACTCTGACAGCGAAAGCGAGCGACCACTGACAAAAAGTGGCAAACCAGACATGCGTTTCAAGGTTAACAAAGAAGCTTATGGCAAGTCATCTTTCCAGAAGAACACGGAAGACTCTGACAGCGAAAGCGAGCGACCACTGACAAAAAGCGGCAAACCAGACATGCGTTTCAAGGTTAACAAAGAAGCTTATGGCAAGTCATCTTTCCAGAAGAGCACGAAAGACTCTGACAGTGAAAGCGAGCGACCACTGACAAAAAGTGGCAAACCAGACATGCGTTTCAAGGTTAACAAAGAAGCTTATGGCAAGTCATCTTTCCAGAAGAACACGGAAGACTCTGACAGCGAAAGCGAGCGACCACTGACAAAAAGTGGCAAACCAGACATGCGTTTCAAGGTTAACAAAGAAGCTTATGGCAAGTCATCTTTCCAGAAGAACACGGAAGACTCTGACAGCGAAAGCGAGCGACCACTGACAAAAAGCGGCAAACCAGACATGCGTTTCAAGGTTAACAAAGAAGCTTATGGCAAGTCATCTTTCCAGAAGAGCACGAAAGACTCTGACAGTGAAAGCGAGCGACCACTGACAAAAAGTGGCAAACCAGACATGCGTTTCAAGGTTAACAAAGAAGCTTATGGCAAGTCATCTTTCCAGAAGAACACGGAAGACTCTGACAGTGAAAGCGAGCGACCACTGACAAAAAGCGGCAAACCAGACATGCGTTTCAAAGTTAACAAAGAAGCTTATGGCAAGTCATCTTTCCAGGAGAACACGACGGAAGACTCTGACAGTGAAAGCGAGCGACCACTGACAAAAAGTGGCAAACCAGACATGCGTTTCAAGGTTAACAAAGAAGCTTATGGCAAGTCATCTTTCCAGAAGAACACGGAAGACTCTGACAGTGAAAGCGAGCGACCACTGACAAAAAGTGGCAAACCAGACATGCGTTTCAAGGTTAACAAAGAAGCTTATGGCCAGCCATCCTTCCAGAAGAACACTGAAGACTCTAACTGTGAAAGCGAGCGAACTCTTGCTCTCTTTTCAGACCTACCCGCATGTTCTTGGGAGAGAGATGCGAGAAAACCTGCATCACCTGCACAGACCAGCCGCTCTGTAGTGACGTCATCCTCTTGCGAATTCGAAGGGCCACTGAAGAAGGATGGCACACCAGACATGAGGTTTGCTTCCAACATTCAATCTGCTTCCTCAATGTCGTCACTGTCATCGTACAGCAGTGCAAGTGGTCCAATTAAGAAAGATAGCGCACCAGATATGAAATATGCAGCAAACAAGTCATCCTATGATGGTCCATCGCCCTCAGGGTATTGGTCTGGTGGTTCATTCTACAGCACTGAGTTGTTGGCCAGTCTCGCATCTCCTGGTCCGCTTAAGAGCGACGGTACCCCAGACATGAGATATACTGCAAACAGATCTTCATATGCTAGTCCATGCTCTTACGGTGGATCAGCCTACAGCTCAGGATCGTCTTCCATTGATGGCACACCAGATATGAGATATGCAGCAAACAACTCGTGCTATGATGGTCCACCGTCCTCAGGGTATTGGTCTTTATACCATAGTTCTTCCCCGTATGGGGGATCAACCTACAGCTCAGGATCGTCTTCCATTGATGGCACACCAGATATGAGATATGCAGCAAACAACTCGTGCTATGATGGCCCACCGTCTTCAGGGTATTGGTCTGGTGGTTCATTCTACAGCACTGAGTTGTTGGCCAGTCTCGTATCTCCTGGTCCGCTTAAGAGCGACGGTACTCCAGACATGAGATATGCTGCAAACAGATCTTCATATGCTAGTCCATGCTCTTACGGTGGATCAACCTACAGCTCCGGATCGTCTTCCATTGATGGCACACCAGATATGAGATATGCAGCAAACAACTCGTGCTATGATGGTCCACCGTCCACAGGGTATTGGTCTTTATACGATAGTTCTTCCCCGTATGGGGGATCAACCTACAGCTCCGGATCGTCTTCTAGTGAAAGTAGTTTTGATGGATCCGGTTCGTGTGGACCACTGAAAAGTGATGGAACTCCGGACATGAGGTATGCTGTAAACAAGTCTTTATATGGTAGTTCGTCTTTGTATGGGGGATCAACCCGCAGCTCCAGATCCTCCGCTCGTGGATCCAGTTCGTGTGGACCACTGAAAAAGGATGGCACTCCGGACATGAGGTATGCTGTAAACAAGTCTTTATATGGTAGTTTGTCCTCGTATGGGGGATCAACCTGCAGCTCCAGATCGTCTGCTCGTGGATCCAGTTCGCGTGGACCACTGAAAAAGGATGGTACTCCGGACATGAGGTTTAAAGCCAATAGACGCTAGTACCTTAGTAACTGAAACTGACATCAACCATCAGGGGCACCCAACGACTGTTTTCTGTGAAATATCTGTTTGGAGAAGCAAAAATTGCCTAGAATTTTTTATAGCCTTTCTTTACTCCCTTTCTTTGACTCTCTTTATAAGACGGACATGTCTCTAAGACGGGCACTTAGTGCCGATCTCAAAGGTGTCCGTCTTAGAGAAAGTTTACTGTAGACACACTTGGCTTTGATGTACAGTCAACTCTGTCTAAGACGGACACCTCAACCTCGTTCCCAGGATTATGTCGAGTAGGAGAGAGCCCTAGGAGCGAAGGTTGGCTACGCAGGCCACCAAAATGTGTAAAATGAGTACGGTCAATGAGTTCCCTTAAATGAAAATCCCAGTTTTTTTTCCTGAGAGAGTTTGTGTGATGTGTACATTCTTTTTATGTGACGGGTACTTTTTTTTAATTGTTAGTACCTGAAGTAAACTTGTAGTGAGCATGTTTTACGGAAACTAAAAGGGTCCTTTTTACAATTGACATAAATCAAGGGCCATCAAACTGATCAGTATTTCTGAGGAATTATACCTTTGGTTATCTTTTTAGAGCAAGTAGTTAGAAAAACGCAGTTCACGCAAATCACAAATCACGCATCACTGACGATTTTTTTTCACGAAAACATTAGCTCTCCTCGACTTGGGAAATGTCCGAAAATTACCTTTCCCATCCTCACAATGACAGAAGGGACCGTAGGGGAGGGCTCCCTGATTTAGCCTAAACGGATATATTCCGCAGAACAATGTATGGTTTTGAGGGTCTTTTTAAAATCTTAGACATCCTATACAATTTCACTATTTAGCGTCTTAAACATTTGGTGTATTTTCAGTTGGATCGCAAGCCTATAAAAGACTGGGAAATTTGGTGTGTTGTGGTCTTCATTTATTATGGTGACTACATTTTTTTCAGTTCCAAACAGTCTAAATCTACGATTTAAATTTGAAAATTATGCTAATCAATTCTCTGGGCGAAAGGTCAGGGTTTAAAGGCCTCTGTGGCACACCTCTGCCTAAATGTTTCTTGAGTGCTCCCCCGGGAGTAGGGACAAGTGTGCGCAGTAGTTTATTTAACCATAACTCTTAGTAACTATTGTGTGACATAATCGAAGATTGTGTGAGACTTTGTATTTATTACATATACGGAATAAAGTTGTAAACTGTGAGCAGCCTCTTGTTTTGAAAAGCCTCGACTTCGTCTCGGGTTTGCATAACTGCCTCGAATTCTCCAAACACCCTCTTGTGACTTTGTCTTTATGTTAGGCTACGCAAACATGGGTATTACAGTCGGAAAAATTTGCATAACCTTTGTTCTTTATTTCTTTTTTTGTGGTGGGGTGGGGAGGGGGGGGGAGTAAACAAGGTATGTTTTGGGAAATCGCAAGTCTGCAAGTGGTGAATTGCTTAATGAGATTGTCGTTACTGAAGGAAGTCTGGGGACTAGTTCCTAGTCTGAAGACGCCAAAACTCTTACCCGCGCAAAAAAACTATCCGGCAGTTACGCTAGCCTGCGCGCAGACGAAATTAAACTCTGGTTAACTCCGTCTGCGAAACAGCGCCGAAATCCTTGTTCTGGACTTCCAGCTGTGTACCCAGATTTGAGTACGCGCCACTATTGGCCAGTTAAAAAAGGCCTTTGTTTTGTTTGTCGGTTGAAGGGAAATTCGAAACGCTCTTCCGGTAATTCGTTGAGGCCGTTGGTGGTCCAGAACAAGCATCTCTGCGCTTATTCAGACCTGCCAACCCCTGATAAAGGAAAATCTGGATACCCATTAAAAAATATCTTGAGATTCTACAAAAAATAGTGAGATTCTACTTTTTTCTCGATTAAGATTAAACAAACCCTGTTTCCATCGGGCGCAGTCATTAAGTTTTTTTTCTAAGTGTTACCTTCGTTCCTTTATTTGTGTTCCCTTTTGTAAGAAGATGCAGCTTTCTTTGATGATTGCAATAGGTCATCACTGGGACGAAACTTATAGCAAGGGGTCATTTCTTCCGGATAAGCCAACTTCATGGGCAAAATGTTAGACAAGGTGCCATCAAGGCTTAAACAAGAACGACTTTACCCGATATTTCGCTGCTCCATCATATTTTCGGCCACTTTTTTGAGCAGGTTCTTCCCGGTCCGTCTCACTGTCAGAATTCGAATCTTCCATTGAAATATCAGCGGCAACAGTTCTAATTCTTTTCTCCATTTTTATCCGATTGCAATTGCTTTCCCGCGCTGCGCGTGAACTTGCAAAGACTACAGGGATACTCGGCATGGGATCGAGGTTCGGTTAATGGTTAACATAGCCGCTGCATAAAATTACTAGCGGAGGCCTAGGAACAAGGCAAAAATCGGCAGAAAAGCGGTAAGCACAAGTACAAATGTAACAGTGTAGAGTTCTGCTTTATTCACTTATCACTTTATCAGTTTATGTCACTAGCTTTCCATAAATTGTTAATTTTTTTATTTTACAGCTAATATTTCATTTCAGAATGATTTTCCCCCAAAAATCGTGAGATTGAGGAGTCTTGTCGTGAGGCCGTGAGAAAAGATAAAAAACCGTGAGAGTTGGCAGGTCTGCTTATTCGCAGACGGTACTAATCAGAGTTTAGTTATCGTCTGCGCGCAGGCTACAGTTACGCAAGATGGAATGCATTTTGCATCTTTTTGGCTGATTTTGTTCGTAACTCGTTGACATAGCCCTATAGACCTTTCTCATCTCCTGCGATAAAACAGAACTAACAGCAAACTGATCCTCACAGCAAAAAGAGAAAGGGAATCCAAATAAGGCCAATTGTTTGTGCCCGATATTTCGATTTAAAACACAGAACTTCGTGCAGTAAACAAAGGAAACACCTATAATCCCCAAATTCGCCATTTTTTTTAATGGAGAGCGAGGACTTCTTTTGTTTTATGGTGATTGTTTCTCGTTGCGTAAACACGTGCATAATAACAGCCAATCAGGAAACGCGTTTCTTATAATCACGAAGTTGCTTTGCGGCGCTACATTCAAATACAATCGTTTCTTTGGGGAAAGAAGAGGCGAAAGTACACTGCGTATCAAACCATTTTGTACTCTAGAGCAATGTATCTCTTTCCCAAACAAGTTCATCGTGCCATCTGTGTCAATTTTACTGCAAAATGTGAATGAAAAAGGCGTTACTTTCTCTGTTTATTCGTCGAGACAGATTATTGCAGAGATGGCTGTAACCGAGTAAAAGGTACGTACAGTTATTCGCTTTGGAATTTTTTTGTACGTAGTAAACGATTGCAGTTCTTATCGAGACTAAATGCTCGATAAGGTGGTTTGATTCTTATGTTTTCAATGTTGATACTCATTGCGAACAGGATTGTTAGTTTATAGAGAATTTACCAGCGAATTGTTTTAAAAAATGTGGCCAAATCAAGATGAGAATACTCTGGGCCGACTGTTTGGGGAGGCGAATTTTGATCCACTTTCCTGTATAGCTAATACAGGGCTCTAGCAATGACGACGGCGATGGCAACGAAAACTCCTAAAGCAGTAGGTTAGATGTAATTAAAGCAAAACAACAACTCTACACGTGCAGCAACATTTTTCTCTTGATTTTTTTCGTCACTGCACGACCGCGATGTGAAAATCTATTGTGCTACCATTTACGGGGGACGACGAATTTTTCTTTCTCCTACTTAACTTATCGGTCTCCAGGAATTCAATTTCAGGATTTGACATTTTAACCCAGCTGGGATGATCGTGACCAAGCGTCACCAAAACTAGTCTGCTACACAGCCGTATTTAGTGTCGTCACGCAACGCTCCTTAGTGGAGAGGAGCGTTGCGTGACGACACTAAATACAGCTGTGTAGCAGACTAAACCAAAACATTTCGAAGGGCAACTTTGTTTCCCCGAAAGCCGGTCCTCTCCTACTCAGCTTCTGGGTAGGAGGGGACCATGGGAACGAGGTTGTCCCAAGATGCCATTCGAATAAATACAGTACATATTGCCGTTGCAGTGAGTCCAACGCACATCTCAAATGACCAATTACGGTCGCACTGAATTGGAGCGGGACCAGGCCTCTGGAAATCTTTGCTGAATGTCATTACCTTTAATGTTACACTCCGATTTCTTTGAGTATGAAAAAAAGGATTAAGTTAATGTAATATTGTAAAAGGAATGTAAATCGTGTGGCAGCTTTCAAAGGAACGGGAAAAAAGTAACGAAAACTCGAGAACTATAGAGACCAAATTTAAATGTGAAATCAGGTATTAATGTTCTTGTATCACCTTTAAACAGACTAGAAATTATCGTAGCAACAAAAATCGACTTTATTGTAAGGTTGATTGATTCTACAAATTATAATTCCCATGGATTTTTAAAGAAGTACTAGAACAACTGTTATTACAACTGTTTTACATGTAAAATACATTTCCCGACGCCACTACTGGTTTCCCTGCGAAGAACAAGCGCAGAAATTCCATACTGATGACGTGTCACTATCCAGATCTGAGTAGTGCTGCTGATTGGTTGTGCTTCATCCAATCAGAAGCACAATCCAGGTCTGCGCAGTGACACGTCATCAGTATGAAATTTCTGCACCCGTTCCTCAGACGTCACATTTCGCGGGGAAACCAGTAGTAGTGTCGCGAAATTTTGGCTGTTTTCTCAGGCTTGCATTAGACCGGCACGCGCATGCTTAGTACAGTGTACTGACACTCTTGCAAAGATCATCCCTTGAACCGAAACCAACCGAACCCAACGGAAATTGTGTTTCCTTACTGCAATCAATACGGACACTGATGGGGCCGTAGAAAGTGCTCGTACTTAGGGGGTGTCCCGTATTAACCGGGTTGAATCACAGAAAATGTGAGGGATTTCTTTCCCAAGGGACATAGAAAACTGAATGTAATACTGAGATATCCGTAAAGTTGGGTTTGACTGTATTTTCGTTACCAAGCTTTCATTAATACAGATTAGAATGTGCAATCGCCGCGAGGAAATGAGGGAAAATATTCCCATCCAAAAGACGATAAAATGTTAAAAAGATTCATTTAAAGGCAAAAATCATAAGCTTTCATATCTATTAGATTCCTTTTCATTTTCGTATGAAGTACATTGATTAATCTTTGCGAATTGATCTACAATTTAAATTTATTTTGCCCCCATCTGTTTAGATACTTTTAAACTTGGCATCAGATAAAGACTGTCATGTTGAAGCACACTTATTTTCCGGTTTAACTTACGTTCGTTAAAATGAACGATTTTACAACCATTAAAATTCACACTAAAACAGATTTTACTAAAAACAATGCTAGTAAACTACTTTTAACACTTCTTCTTTTCCTTGCCTTGATTGAAACGATTTTTTATCATCTCTGAACTTTTTGTCATCGGACAAAAAAAATTAAACTTATGTCAATTAATTGTTCTTGACTATACAATCTTCCGCCGGATAAACAAAATATAGTTCGTTGTACATAAAAGTCTAAGAAGCCGAAGTGATCATATTTCAATCATTGCTGAAAGTGACAATTCAATTTTTAATAAGCAAACTTTTTATTTATTAACATTTTGCCTGTGGGGTTCTCTTTAATAAGAGCTGAAATTATTCAACATCCAGCCGCAGTATTTTAAGTGAAAATTCGAAACCTGCTCACCGCGAACTCACCAATCTATATGATAGTATCTTACCTCTCGAGTTTGTGGTTGAAATTTTGAAGTATGATGACCATTTGAATAAAATGATGTGAGCAATACAATTCAAGTATTTATTTTTGTCTTTCAATATTTCGGTCCGCTTTTCACATTTCTTGTTTTCCTCCGGCACATATGAAAATACAGCTTCGTAAGCGACTTTGTAAAACGACTATGTATGTAAGCACCTGTTTTAGCACGTGATTTGTTGAACAAGTTATGAGCCAATAAGAACGCTGACATTGAGAAAATATAGTCTGTGGATTTAAATTACAGAATGGTCACTTTTCTGCGGTAAACAGTTCGAAATCAAACTTCGTTAACTAACCTCAAAAAACTACAGGGAGCCGGGTTTCGTTTTGTTAAAAATTGTGTTCTCATTTCTAGTTAACGCCTTCCATTGACAAAAATCTGTCGCCTTATCATATAATAATACATTGCATTAATACTGTTTCTTCAATTCCGCAATACGAGCATTGAACAGCCCGGACAATGTAGTGAGATTTCCTGCGGTCAAGAGTGGGTCGATATCACGGGACATATACAAGTCATGAAACGCTTGAAGCTTTGAATTTACATCAGATGTATTGCATCTTCAGATAATTTGCCTGGGCAGTGATCGTTTGTTGACGGAGAGGTTACAAGGCGGTTTGATGTGAACTCGTACAATGAAAAATGTACCATGGCATCTAGTCAAGGTGGCCAAGAATACTCTTTAGATGCAACCGTCATCGTCGGATGCGCGATATCTTTATTTTTCTGCGTGGTTTCTGTCATTGCTTTCATATTCTTCAGGTGAGATTTGTTTGTTTGAAAAAATTTACAATCCAGATAGGCCAGCGCTCCGCCCTAGAAGGCTTTTGAGTAGTTTTTAAATGTAATTCCCTGTAACTTGAAAACGTTATACTGAACAGATAAATTATTTAGTTTTTAATACCTTCATGCTTAAAACGACCATTTAGCTAGGGACATACACCACTTTTTAGCAACGCAAATTATGCGATGAGTTTTGACATATTTAAAATGAAATATTGAAGGTTATGAAATTTTGATAAGTATTAATTTTTGTACTTGGAATAGTTAGAGTTCAGTTATAATGTCTACTTTTAAGATCGGTGTCTAAATTTGGTCTAGCACGACCCCTTTCGTTTTAGGCAACCAGTCAAAATAAAGTTTGTAACGTGTGAATGTTTTCCTCTGTTCATGAAGTCGCAACCATTACTGGTTTCGATAGTAATGCAACATCATTGTTTATGCCGATCGAGATAAAGTTTTTACTGGCTTCTTGACGTCACAACTAGTGACTAATCATTTTCAAATAAAACAGACGGCAATTTTTTAGTTTCATCCTGTTTCGAATTCTGCCATGAGCAGAGTAAATAACATGTCTAAAATAACAATTGCAACGTTCAAAACACGCAACGTCTTAAACGTAATTTTCAATTCACCACAAAAACTGAAATATTGTTATTGGCAACTCGAATTGAAGTATCACACTGGCAAAAACTTTACACCTTTTGAGGCAAACTTTGTTTCGCTTAACCAAAACAAAACGTGAGCTTTTCCTGATGTTTTTTCTCTTTCCGACTTTCATTCCAGAAAGTTAAAGCGAATGATTTAGTCAGTGTCCGTAAAAAAATGAGTTCTCAACCCTTCACTGACTACATTATACATGATGTGTACACGTAATATTCAAACCTGTCGATTTTTTGTAACGAGTATTGAATGTATTTTCACTTCGACTATTGAACGTTTATTTATAGCATTGTCTTCAAACACTCTCTGTTTCCCCTTTTTTCGGAAATAAAATCAAATGAACGCTGTTCCATATAACAGATATAAACGCGATGAAATCGTTTGGTATTAATGCACGAAAGCAAGTTACAAAAGAGATGTAAGCGGTAAGCTAAATCAGTAACCTAAACAATACTCCGGCTCAACACCAATTATTTGTAAGACAGCTTTAGACCACAAAGCAAATTATACAATGTTTTATTTCTTGCGAGGTAAGGAGAGTGACTGGTCTACAATATTTCCGCGTCCCCCATTGTCTTTGTCAAAATTGACACTAGAGGAAATATCTAATTTGTGCGGAAAACTCTTTGTGAAAGCATATATACCCAGGCGAAGCAATAAACCGAGAGAATGAACGCAACTCCTTGAAGGGAATAATCGGCGAAGTTCTCCAAGTAATATTCAGCGCTTTATAAAAAGCGGGTTGAAAGTGGCAGAAAAATTAGCATTCGATTATCGACCTGTATTTAGGTTTTGTTTATTTATCGTTAACTTTTGAGCTAATTGAAGTACGTTGAAGCAACAGAATAATCGCTTGAAAATGTCCCGAATTTGGTTTTAACGATTGCAGACAAAATACAAACGAGAAAAAGGATTAAATTATTTGTTAATTTGCCAATGAGCTTTCGGCCCGGAAATGGTCAGTCTATGAGGCGATACGGGCGATGATCAACTACTTCTCCTTTTAATCCATCTTTAATTTTCTTACCCCTTGAACTTCTGATTCCGTTAAAATGACCCCCAGAGAGACAAAAAAATTATATGTTAGAAGTCCGAAAAAGTGAAAAGTAGAGCTTTGACTCTTAATTTTCCCGAATATAGTCCCAATTCCTCGTAAACTTTTCGAAAATGCAACAGAATTAATTGTCTATTCGATTCGTGATTGACGGTCTATTATTTACGCTTCAAAAGAATTCAAATGATTCTTGAACTGGAAGATCACTTCACAACATAATCACTGATGGTTTTTTCATGTTTTTATCCTGAATAAATCAGTTGGGCATTCACGTGCTCCCTTGAAGTTCAGACCAGATGTCAAAAAACAAATAGATCGACGTATCGTTATCTTACTCGGAAACTGCATATTACGCTTTTCATCTTCAAACTCGAAATAAATGTTAAAATCGCCTTGAAAAGCATTATAAACAATATTCCAAGTAAGCACTGCTCTGTAGAAACTACAGTTCAATTGGACTCAAATGAAAGCCAAGAACCGCCTTATTTGTAAAAAAAATTATAATTCAAATCTTGAATAGTCGCTTAGTCCCAGGTTGGACTCATTAGACATACGTGCATCTCCTATGAACTTTGTAGATCTATGAAAAAGGGAAATCTTAATTTTAAAAACGAATACAGTGATCACTAATGCAGTTTAAGTTTTTCTGAAATACCTTTCGCTGCTTACGACTTTGTAAAATCGGTTTTGAAACCTCTCTCAACTTGAAAATATACCGGAACTTGGATAGAAACGCAAAAATTCAGTTTTCAAGTTCGTTTTGTGTTATTCAATTACTTTTTTTTGCAGCATTCTACTCGACCGTCTTCCTTAATTAATATACATTGTATGAGTCTACGGCGAAGATTATGACATTCACCTTGAACGGTTTAAATCTACATGCAAATAAAAACTTATTGTTTTGATTCTATTTCAATAGTAGGAAGTGTTTCAAAAAGCAATGAATTAAATTGAATACTCGACAGGGAGTCCGAATGACTGTGGGATTCATCTCTATGGAAACCGGATAGACCTTTTGCAATAGATCATGGTTACGTGATAACTTTCTGTAAAGACAATTACAATAATGTTTTTGAAAAAAATATATGATTTTAGCAGGAACTGTGAGAGCATTTAAAACAATAAATATCCGGTAAATATTCAGGGATATATCTCGAAAGTAGCGATTTTCCGTGCTAGCAGATGTCTCTCACCTCGCTGTTAGAGACCTCTGCTAGCAGGGAAGTAGCGATTGCAAAGACCGCCGAAAATAAGAAGGACACGTATAGCAAAAACAACCCATTTACTGTCAAGTGGTCTCCGTACAAATCCTTGCATGGGCTCAAAGACAACAAAAATGAGTCCCGCAAGGCGTAAAGGAAGGATGTAATGTCAGGTAAAAAAATGCAAAACTTCCACGGATTTGGATAAACAACCTCGTTCCCAGGGTTCTCTCTTACCCGTCCCAATCTCTCTCGCTCCGTAGGGACGAGGTTGTTGGGTGAAAATCATTCAACCGGGTTTGAGAGGCAAGAATTGTTTTTTAGAGGAAGATTTGCCGGAAAACGAAGGTTAAAAAAATCTTTGAAAAGAATTTCAAACAATAAGCAGTAAACCCAGCATAATTTAGCAGCCGTACTGTTAGAAAAATGTGATTTAGTTGCTTTTTTTCATTTGTAGCTGTGAATGAAAATGATATTTTGAATTTTCAATACAAATTTTTATACGCTCCTCCCCCATGGCAATGGACCCCTTTATATCCTCTGACCAATTTGGCAGAAAGGGAACCCGTTTCCATAGTTACTAGAGGAATGTAACCAAAAAGGACTGCAAGGGACCGCAAACAAATACGTCGAAGAACGTAGGATCTATAAAGATCTGATCAGCAAAAATAAGTGTGTACTACGTGAAAATTAACTCTGCAAGACATCAACACAACACTGAAAGAACTCAAAACAGAGCCGAATTGTAGCCATAGACAGCTGTTTTCGCTATTAAAAGCAGCAAACATCAAATATAAAAACAATGATGCTGTAGTTTGATTGAGGGCTATCTGAATATGCACAATTCTTTGTTTGTGATGGATTAAATTTATTGCGACTTTTACATTTGTCGGTAAGATCAGAATGATTAGGAATGCTATAGATCATGGTTTCATAGCCATTTCACTCTATTAAATATGTTGTTTCTTAAAACTCACATTTAAAAGCGGCACCCTTTTTACTTGGAATCACGTGCTTACCAGTTAAGCTTACCAGTAGATCTTGCGCTTGCGCATTGCGCATTGAAACTTGGAATGAAACAATATTACAGAAGTTCAAAATGAAAATTAAAGGAAAAAACCATAAGGGACGTGCGTTAGTTCAAATTCAAAAAAAGTCAAAGGTCCTTTTAAATAACCAAATGCTACCTAAACGGCAAATTATTCTTCCCTTTCATATTCTACAGTTCGTGATATCCTTACCTTTTTATATATACTGAAGCCTAGCTGAAGAAGTTACCCCTTTCGGGTGGTGCCTTCCCGCAGCGAGAGTTATTGGAAGTGCCCTCTAGGACCGATGCAAACCAGAATCTGATCAAATATACTATGTTTGCTTGAATCATTGTTTGTTATCACTCACTATTTGTTTTTTGTATTTTACAGACCAAGGACGGAGGCGTTTTTGATAAAACAACACCTAGTGCATGCTGTAGGACTCACGCAAATTGTTCTTCTTGTCAGTATAGCAGCCTACGAAAAGACGGTTAGTTTTTCGGCCTGATTTTTTCTCTTAGTTTAGTTCCTAGTAGTTTAAGAAGAAATTAATTCGAGTCTGGCCGCAAGGTTTGACCACCGGGGACTCATAACTGTTATTATTATAAATGAATGAATCCATTTCCTTGTCATGACGGCCATAATTTGAATAGACCAATTCCGATATATTAAAATTCATACTTGGCTGCGAGGCTTGGGGGAATAAAACAGAAGAAATCATCTTGAGGCTCAATAATGAATAATACTTTTCTTTTGTTTTATTCCCTCAAGCCTCGGAGCCAAGTATGAATTTTAATATATCGAAAATGGTCTATTGTGAAACGAAAATTCTCCCGAAACCTATTAACCTGCGTACAGACGATAACTAAACTCTGATTAGTACCGTCTACCTGGTCTGCGAAGCAGCGCGGAGATCCTTGTTCTGGACTACCAACGGACTCAACGAATTACCGGAAGTGCGTTTCTAATTTCCCTTCAACCTGATTGGCGATCACGACAAACAAAACAAAGGCCTTTTTTAACTGGCCAATCGTGGCGCGTACTCAAATCTGGGTACACAGCTGGAAGTCCAGAACAAGGATTTCGGCGCTGTTTCGCAGACGGAGTTAACCAGAGTTAAATTTCGTCTGCGCGCAGGCTAGAAACCTATCGGATCTCATTCATACATGGTCGGCAGTGGGTCGGTAAGTGAGTGGATCTTCAAGAATTTTCGAAATTTCTAATTGTCCCGGATCCCCCAAAATTTCTCGATTCCAGATCGCACAGCAGCCGACCGAAAAATATAAAATGGCCACCAAAGAAAACGCATGCCATTCTTGAGTAATTTATTGCAATTTAATGGGAGGTGAAAAAGCGACCTGGGATTTTATCAGATCAGTGCAGTGAACCCCATTAATCAATGTAGTGCCATTAGTTATAGCTTCAGGGCCATGTAATGAATCTTAGCCTTTCAGGTAGGGAGACGATCTTTCCTTATACGCTCCTCCTTCACGGTAGCGCAATATAAACCACTGAAATCTATTTGGTTTCATATAATTCTGAAATACTGAATTCTGAATAAAGAGGTGTATCCAATTCTAGACCATCTCATAGAGTCGCCAGGTAATCAAAATTCCGGAATCCTTGAAATTTTTGCCTGCGGAATGCGGAATCGGGAAATCTTTGCTTAAAAAATCCGAATTCCCGGGCATTCAGCTTAAGGAATCCGGAATCCCACTAACGATTGGAATCCGGAATTCATTAGTTCCTCTGACAAGGAATCCGTAATCTAGTAACTGGAAATCAGAATCAAAGACTACCTTGGATTTAAATTGACTTACATACAATGTGGAGAGATAAAGAAAGTCTTCTCCTAGACCATTTCAATTAGAAAACACGAAGACATAATTTAAAATTGCCCGTTGTATGTATATAGTATGTAAGTGACTTGTAATTTGCAATTAGTATTGTAATAGAAAGGAGAAGTCATTACGTCACGTTGCCATTGTAGCACAAACTTCTGGTCTCGGTTGTTCAAAAGTTGGATAGCGCTATCCATCGGACAAATCGCTATCCTTAGGATAAGTATTACGAAAACCAATTGCACAATCCTTTGTATAGTAATTTATCCAGTGGATAGCGCTATCCACCTTTCGAACAACTGGGGCCTGGATGACAACAAACCAACCTCAAATCGCTATCTTAACTTAATAAAAAGCGTAGGATTCAGTGTTTGAAATATATTGTCTTAACGTTCTGGCATAGCATAGAAGCGTCAGCAGCGTTTGCTTTCTAGGTTTCGAGGCTAGCTGCGGGCATATAATTTTCTAGACTTGCTACAATAGTGCACCGCGGGCTATAAAACATGGATCATGCATCATTTTTCTCTGAAGCAACCTTAATTAAAATAGGTGTATACAAAAGAACTTGATGCACGTGCAAAGTTGTTTTTTTCCCTTGCAAATCTAAACCTATTGTGTTTCTGCCGTTGCAAAAACTCCCCTATTGTTGTGATCCAGAAATTTTGCTATCATGGTAACGTGACGTCACACTTCTCCTCTTTATTGAATCGTAATTTGTTTACCCACGAAGCACTAAAGACTTCTTAAGGACTCGTTTAAACGTAACCGTGTGTTCCAGATCGAATTGAACTTTAAGGAGAGGGGAAAATCGATGAACCCGGAGAAAAACCTTTCAGAGCAAGGGAAAGAGCAAACAACAAACTCAACCCGCATCATGGCGTTAGACTTGCTCACAAGTCGAGCTTTTGAGCGCGAAGCGCGATCGTGCGAGCGCGGAGCGCGAGCGAGCGAGCAACGACTTTGAGAAAGTCTACATGGCGTCGACGTTAGGATGCGTGAGTGCTCTCACCACTACGCCACCTTTGCTCTCCATAAAAAGCACTGGAACTGTTAACAATGTAGCCTGCGAGTAAACATTTGGGGGACTGTTGGGAGAAGTCACGCGAGAGCTGCACACGAAAGGGGACGCGATTTTGAAGGGTGGGGAAAGAATTAAAGCGGCTTCGCTGATCTCTCGCGCGTTTCCTCGCGACTTGCTTCACTCATCATAATAGGCCACTTTCGAGTTCCAAAAACCCTCACTTTCGAAATGAGGCTAGGTGCGCAACCTTTCTTGTGAAAATGGGTTTTATTTGCAAGAGAATGAAAATGGTTTCCATATCAAAGGTTGAGCACCTACCCTCGTTTTGAAACAGAGGCCGGGGGAACTCGGAAATGGCCTATTGGAGCTATTCACAGTGCTTTGAAACTTACTCTTAAAAGTGTTAAGCAACGTTTTTTTCTTTCCATCTCAGGAAGGATGCCAGGCAATATCGGTTGTACTTCATTATTCCGCTTTGTCTTGTTTTACTTGGTGTTTAGTGGACAGCTTGTATTTATATTTCAATCATACTAACAGCGCTAATCCATTGAGGAAAAACGTCTTTTATCTGTTGCTCGGCTGGGGTGAGTTTCTTGATATTCTGTCTTCTACAAATTCTATTTATTTCATGCGTTAGTGCATAAACTCCGTTTGAATAGAGTGGCGGTTTTTCTTTCAGGAAAACCCAACATGTCATTTTTTTTTAGCGTACTGGTGATATTTTAGGCTTCTTTTAACGAAGATATATTCATGAAGGCTGAACCACTAATATGAATGATATACTGAACGAACGAACGAACGAATGAATACATGAATGAATGAACGAAAGAATGAATGATTAATCGAGAGCGGGAGGGTGCACGCTCGAAATACACGTGCCTCGATTAGTTTGGATAAAATGCTTATGAAACGTCTTTATTGAATATCCGATTAATCATTAGCCATTAACTGCTGATACCCACTTTCTTACCACATTTTTGTGAAAAATATTTCAGGTTTTCCATTGATAGTTTTAGGGATGTCTTTAGCGATTGGCTTCACTACCTCAAGTAATGGCAAACCACCGGTGTGAGTATCCCAACATACAGCTTTTTCTAGAAAGGATGTCGGAAAAAATGTGCACGCGACAATCCCGAAAGGTAGTATGTGATATGATCAATACACAGTCCCTGACACTATAGCTGTCGAACCTACTTTTGTTGCTTTTCTTTAGCTCCACCAAACGTACGTCAAGGGGTTCTCGTGCAATTCTTTCAAATTTCCTTGAAGAACAGTGAACTCAAAACCACCCACAATACTAGTCTTAAGCGCCTTCAAGGAAATTGCCCCAGCTACATGTATATATGACCTTCTTAAAAGCAACGCAGATTTATACACACGCAGTGGGCGGTACAGTGCCTTAAACCTCGTCTGCCCCAGATATAATCGCGAATCTGAGGGAGGGAGAACTTTTAGCGTGTCCGCGACCAGGCTCTAGAACTCTCTACCCATTGACCTTAAGAAAGGAACATGTGTAGCCTCATTTAGAAAGACCATTTATAGTCATTTTTTAGTGAGATACAACGACGTTGATCATTTTAGCTTGAGTGTAACTTAATTTTATTTCTTAGTTTTATGCTAATCCGGCATTTCACAACCTTCCTTTCGCTTGAACCATCCTAGCTGTATTCTTTTGTAATTATAGTTTGTAGATATTCATTGTAAGGATATTTTATAATTGTAATATAGTTTTTACTCTTCTAAGTCTTATCCATACATATATTTATAGTTTTCTTCGTTAACGATATGCATGTATTTTGTCACTTGATTTTCGTTTTATAATTTTAGTTTGAGGGCCACTAGTTATTCAGTTGAAGCACTGTCCCGTGTTACCCTCGTTAAATAAAGTTGATTATTATTATTATTATTATTATTATACCTTTCGGGATTGTCGCGTGCACTTTTTCCGACAACCTTTCTCGAAACAGCTGTAGACAACTAAATACTTTATCGTTCACTTTCATATTTGCTTCACCACTGGGGAGCTTAAGCAACAACGTCGACTGTGACGGCAGGAAAATTAAGCGTCACTTTAAAAGTGAGTTCGCGCTGCTTCAAACTTTATCGTGCTTATTCCATCTCGTTCAATTCGTCAGAAGTTGACAATATTTTCTTGAGTTGAATTCTAAAAGACCCGTAACGAAGTTCAGGCGTATATAATAACGAAAGTCCTTGTCTTGGGCTTGCGTCCTCCAAAAAACGTGAAATTAGGCATTCTCACTTCGTAGTCGTGCAGTGACGGCAAAAAATGTTAAAAAAAGCATTATTACACACAGAGTTGACGTTCTTGTTGACGTCGTCGTTGCTTTAGCTACCTACTGACAGTTTTACCAGGGTATGGAGGCCTATTCTCGGGATCCGGGATTTAACTGAAATACAGTGCGGGATTCGGGAAAACGCAAAATCTCTTGATCGGATAAGGGTTTAACCTTTAACCTGGCCTGGGAGCATGATTCGCCAAAATCTTGGCACGGGCTACGGTAATGGGAAGGGAAAGACTGTATTTGGGATAGAGATGACTGAAATTCGGGACACCGGGGATTGCCGGGGAAAATGAGTGGGAAGACGGGATCAGGTCCCGCCTCAGTCTTAGATCCTGTTTTACTTGTGTATCAATGACCTTGATGCGTGAGAACACTTATTGATATCACCACATTTTATAAGCATTCAATTCAGAACATTGCAGTATTTCATCATTCTTATTTGATGGTTTCCTTTTAGTTTATCGCTTTATAGCTGTTGGCCTTCGGATCATATCGTGTGGACATTTGTTGTTCCGGCTATTCTCATTGCCACGGTAATAATTTTGTGTCCTTTGAATGATCTGTTTTGCTTGTTGGAAAGTTCTTACGCAACCTCGTCACCGGAATTTTTCCATTAGAAAGTGAGAGGTGCTTGAAAAGGAACTGGCATCGGCTGGTCACGTGTGTCCCCAGTAAACCCTAAAATCAAATTACAGTAAACCTCTCCAAAACGGCCACCTTGGGGACAGAGGTAATCGGAAATCGAAAATCGGAAATCGGAAATCGGAAATCGGCCGTGGTTGAGAGGTGGCCATTGTAAAGAGGTTTAAACAAGAGTCAATATATGGACTCTTCGCCAAAAAAGTATCTGTTGTAGAGAGGTGGCCGTTTGGGAGAGGTAGCTGTCAGTGTAGGTTCAACTGTATGCGTCACCTCACAGCGCGTGATCTCAGGCTGCCTTTTCCTGCCCCGCCCTTTTTCTGAGAGAATCGCCCCAGGGACTAGATTGGTTCTTGCTTTTAGGACTTCAGTCTTATACCCAGGGTTTTATAATTTCAATTTTTGTAGCTCAACTTGATGGTCTTGTGCGTGACACTTCATCATCTAAGACAACCTTCATATGACATCTGCGCCAGAGCTGTGGTAGAAAAACGATGTACAAGGTAAAACCCCAAGCCTGAAGCCTTTGATTATCCTAATGAAAACAAATGCATAGTTAGTATCAAAGATGGAAGTCTGAGGAAACCGACATTTGCGGAAACAAAATGACGTCTCCAGGACGACTTGTCCTATAAAAACGGCCAAGTTGACTCAGTTGCCTGCCGGACGGAAACACAATATTATAATTCTATATAAATATTGCAACACTTCACTCCTCAATACAATACATGTAAACACATTTTAAGGCGAAAACAAATGAAATACAAAGCACAATTTTAATTGATTGTCACCAGGCTCTCCTTTTGGGAGGAGGACGATACATCCCGAGAAGACAGTGAAAGAGATAAGGGGGGGAGGGGGGGGGAGTTTTTCCTCCGTTTTATTCGACAAAATTTAGTCCCAAAGAAGGCTTGGATGTTCAAAGGCGAATTAATGATCTTAATATCGTGTTAGATAAAGGTGGAACTGCTATAAGCAAGAAGCCAAATCGCTGCTTTAGTTGATGAGAAAACGTTTCTCGGAAGGGGACCAGTCCAAAACACGCATTCAAAGAAAAAGACATGCTAAGTATGAATAGAAAAATGTGGAACGATGCTAGGTGAATGAAGTGCTTCCCTCTTATCCCCACTTTTGTTTTCAACAGGTATGGCCTTACGACCAATAGCCTTATGCTACTCGGCCTTTGCCTCGGCTGGGTTTTTGGCATTCTTTCCTTCCACCAGGTTAAAGACGTGGTTTTTCAACTCTCTTTTGGATTAATTAACGGTTTACAGGTTGGTATTTCTCCAACATCGTGTATATACACAAAGCCATTTAGCGAATGAATTCATGTTGCAATTTTACTCCAAATGACGTCATCACACTAGGTGAAATAGCTTTGTCTCTAGGTTTCTCGTTTCGCACCTTGCTTTTTTGACATCATAACTTGGGCAATTGTGTCTTTTAGTTTCAACACTAAAGGCCATAAATTATTTACATAATTCCTTTCGATTAAAAAAGAGGCACTTAATTTCGATTGAAAAAATTCATTCCAAAAAATTTTCATAAAATAGTAAATTTAAAAATCAAGTATTACTAAAAAAAGAAAAAAGGAAAAAGGCCATGAATTTGAATTTTTTTACAAAAGTCTCCCTCGTTTATGCTAGTCTGAGAAAACAGCCGACATTTAGCGACGCCACCACTGGTTTCCCGGCGAAATGACGTCTGAGTAACAAGCGCAGAAATTCTGTACTGATGACGTGTCACTACCCAGATCTGAGTACTGTGCTTCTGATTGGTCATACAGATAAATTTGCTTCAGCCAATCAGAAGCACTACCAAGATCTGTCATCAGTATGGAATTTCTGCGCTCGTTTCTCAGACGTCATTTCGCGGGGAAACCAGTGGTAGCGCCGTGAAATGTCGGCTGTTTTCTCAGGTTACCCTTAGGTTGAAAAATCATTATTTTTTTAACTGCCATAATGTTTCTTGTTTTCGTTCTAGGGGATATTTTTGTTCTTTTTCCATTGTGTTCTAAATATTGACGTAAGTACAGCTTTCGTGTAAAGCGCTCTTCCTAGAAAGACCTCAGTATGTTAAATCGAATTGTGTAAACTGAAAACATATTAGACGTCATACGGGTATTCAGTATGGCATAAAAGGTTGCTATAGCAACACTAAATCCAGTACTTCTCATTTATCATTGAACTGTAACTGGTATGTTAAATATATCTTTATGAAAAATCTTAGGGATAGTTCAGAGCCACCTTTATTTTTTTATAACTTAACTAGGTGTAATTTAGCATATCTTTAACTTTATTACCAGATCAAAGCTTACTACCAATCAGGAGTTCATCGCTGTAGCCATGAAGATGGCTGTTTGACTGACAGGGAACGGAGCAGACGGGTCAATGCGCAAGCACAAAATCTGGTAAACACGTGATAATCACATGGGTATATAACAATGGAAAAGCGTTTCACTTCTCGAACCATAACCAATAACAACGGCAACATTTAAGTTATGTACATTCAACTCTCTGTTAACGGACAACGCTGTAAGACGGGCACTGAGGTTTGGTCCTTGTTGTCTTTTAGTCACTCCGTAGTCTTTTTTCATACTTTCCTTAAGACGAGTACTCCTATAAGACGGACATTTAATACCGGTTAATACTGTGTCCATCTTAGAGAGAATCTCGGGGGGGGGGGGGGGCGGTGCAAGACCAGTATCTGGGTACAGGTGAGCGGCTGAGTGTTTGAAACCCTGACCCTGTTTAGGACCAAAAAAATCTTTAGAGCGATTTTCGTATGACCTTGAAAAATGGTTTCGGTAAGTGTTCGTCATCTGTTTCATAAGCCAATGGATGAAAAGATCAAAACATGGACTCTTCGTTTTCCCGCCAAAGAAAATCTTAATATGGAGAAGGCATTGTTCGATTGGCCAATTGTGTTGCAGTATGACGTCAAAGCGAAGGATCTATTGATTTCTAGAAAGTTCTCGGGCATGAAGATTTTTTACGCGAACGTTCGCTTAACCAACCAAAAGCCACCCGCGTTTGTATCCGTTCGATAAACCAATCAAATCGCTCTATTTCCGTTCGTTTGCTGTTTCTGTTTTGTTTGCGCGTTTTCATTTCAAGGTCATACGAAAATCCCTCTAATACATACCATGTTTAGGAGGACAAAACCCTCAGTTTCATTACCCTGTTTAGGAGAAAAGACAAAATGCACGCCGTCTTGTTTTAAAGCCATTTAATGGCAATTGCAATAGAGCAAATTCACGTTATAGTCTGTCATTGCTTTTGTACTCCTGGAATACAAAAAATTTCATCAAGCAAATCAAATCAATCTCAGGACAAACTCGCACAAATTATATACCCTGTTTCGGACAGACTCGGGCGAAATTATATACCCTTTTTAGGACAAAAAGGACAAAAACCATACCCCGTCTAGCGGCACATCCCCGTATAAGCCATATAAGGGAATACCCCATCCCCCCGGGGAGTGAGTTAATTGTATGAGTGACGATTGACAGCGAGTAAACTCAAGAACACTCAAGACCTTAATTATGACCTTAGACATTTGGCTACTTAGCATCACGCGGCTCGCTTTTTCAGGGCTATCAGTCAATTCGGGAAGGGGGAATGGGAAGCGGGGCAAGGGAGAACTGGGGATTCATTCTCCAGTTCTCGAGGCTCACTTGGAGCTTGAAACAGGCCCCAGCCGCAGATTATGCAGTATCCTACGGAGTCTAAGTGTAGTCCTGAAACACGTTACGAGATAGCCTTTTCCCAGGGAATGGATATGAACCGGGGTGGTGCGTACACAACTAGTCGATCGTATTCAAGCGAAAGGTAAAAAGAGTAGGTGCGCGTGATCGTGCTCCACTGCTATTAGACCTCACGTTTCTATGTCCCCTTTAGACGGGATCTCGTAGAAAGATAAGCACCAGGAGCCATGCCCAGGACAACATTCCATTGATATCAGTAAGAGCCCAAAGCAGTAGTAACCAGGTGAGATACTTGCCTACAGACTGGAAAAGGGAATTTAAGTTAAAGAACACAGGTTAACGAGCTAATTGTTCTCATCAGGAAATAAAAGGGGCATGCGGACAAAGAAATCCCAAGACGAAACCTAAACCGGTTTAGCTTGCGTAGCAGGCGTTTTTATGTGTTTTTCGTTTTATCTGTTTCCTTAAATAAGAGAAGCTTCGATCCTAGGGTTTCTCATTTTCCAATATGGCGGCGATGATGGTGGATGAAAGTAAATGAGGGCGAGTGGAGGTAGATGAAATGGATGAAGGCAAATAATGGTCAACGGTGGTAGATGACGGTGAATGATGATGGCACGTTAAGCTATCGGTGCCGTCGTGTTCAGCGGTTTTCTTTGAACAGGTTTGGAGCCATTGCTGTAATTAACGGTTAGACTTCTTTCCTATCGTATTGAAAAAGGAGAAGACCTGAGGAAGGAGGTTAGACGAAAAAACGATGGAGGAGAGAACGAAAGAAACAAGGCAGAGACCTCTGCTTTCTTTCCCTCGCCCCCTTCCCAATCGTTTTCTCTTTTGACCTGGGTTCAGCCTTTGCGCAGCTTTATCCGTTGCTTTATTATGAAACAAATGAAAAGCACACCAAAAAAATGCAGCAACGCAAGATAAACACGGTTTCTGTCGCATGAAGCACATAGGAGTGTTGCTCAGTACCCTTCCCTGGACAGGATGCTTGTCTATCGCTGGGTTACCCCCTAAGAAGTATGTCTCTGGTACCCATTTATACGGCTGGGGGAAGAGAGATATAATGGGACAAATCTTGAATAATTCCAAACTAGCCTGGTAATTGATTCCAAAATATTTAAAATGTCAGCAAAACCACAGCAACAAACCAATGAGTGGTGACGGATCTTCCAGTTGTAGACCTGGATCAGTACAATTAAACTTGTAGAAAATAATAATTGACCCTTCCACGTTTCAGTCGGGGTTAGTTAATTATATTTATGACGCCAGATCAGCTCTCGTACTTTGACTGGTGTAGTTATAATTAAATTTCGACCTTATTCACTATAGAGCCTCCAGCAGTTCAGTGGTTTGAGCGTCCGATCTAGAACTCGGAGGGTCACCTGGAGCTCGGAATTTTTTCGGAGCTTTATGGTGTTAGAATTATCTTTCTTCCAAAATACTAATGTTCAGGAGAAGAGTATTAATGTTTGCTCGCTGTCTGTCTGTGGCATGCGCACCAGAGATTCTAGTTTACTCTTTCATTTCCGTTAGGACGAAAACTCGTGTGTTTCCCCACCCACTGCCCCAAAGGCAGAGCCTCAACCACTAGAGGTTACAGTTGAGTCAAAGAGGGAATCGCCACCAGTGGAGGCGGAGGCAGCGGTAGAGAGAGCCCCACGTGCACCGAAGCCTGATCACGATGCTTATCCCAGTCTTCCTGGGACACCTGAGCCGCACATATCTGAATTTGAAGTGAAGCAGCCAAAACGACAGAGCACGCCACCTGACCAGCTTATGAGCAAAAGGGCCAAAGAGGTAACTGAAGGGTTTCCAGAGGAACCCAACCCGTTTGAGAATATTGGACATGTGTGGAATATTCACTAAGGTCGTCTTTTAGATTTTTTTGAATGTGAAACCCATTTTTACCACCTAATCCGTTCGCAAACTTAAAAGTTAAAGCCACCTTGCACAGCATAATAAGTAGCGCGACAGGAAAATACTGTTCAGTGCAGCTTTTATCTGACCCTATTTAGTTTCCAACTGATAAGGAAGGATTGCCGGAGATAAGGCCCACGGCCTAAAGTCACCCCGTAATGGCAGGATCATCTACACCGCCGGACCGCACAAGGTCTTACATCATGATTATTACTCGGCCGGGTTACAAACCTGTGAACTTCCGGCAGGCCGCTTGGCAGGTAGTCTGGTACACAGCCGTTTTTAGTGTTGTCACGCAACGCTCCTCCCACTAACTAGTGGGGAGGAACGTTGTGTGACGACACTAAAAACGGCTGTGTAGCAGACTATTTGGCAGGCAACAGATACTGAATACTGATCACTGCACTAATCATGAAAAAGGCAGCAGATTGCATGTCCTTATATCGGGGCGTCACATCTGTGACATTCTTCTTCATTTTTTCTTACCAGGTGGAGGGAATAGATAGATCAGCGACTCCAACCAGCTTATCAAACTATAAGCCGCTTGCTGATGACAGAAGTGAAAACCATCCCTCTTCTCATACTGCTGAAAACTTGAGAGTAAGTATAATATCGTTTTTCTAGTTACTCCAGTGAAAATACGGAGATTTACGTCCTTCTGGTTATTGTGGCATATACAGCTACTCCCAGCTACTTTAATTGACGTTGTTGGATTTGACCGAGGGTTCAATCCTACGCGTCACGACTGCAAGGTATTATGGGAACTGTAAACCCTTTGTTGTTCGGTCCAGCGTAACTTGGTGGTTGTAAAACGGCTATAGAATCGTATAAAATAGCAAAACCTTTTCTTTGAGATTTAATTTATAACGGAAGGTTGCTTCACCACTGATTTTGATAATTTTTTCTGAAGTAACCCGTATTGCTGAGTGGTCTGGTAACGTAGGCTTTCCGACAATGTTAATTGACCTGCATATCCGGGGGGGGTACCCCCTAGTAATAGGCTAATGGGGCTGTGCCGCTGGATGGGATCGCATTTTCTTTACTGGATTGACTAAAATGCGGGGTTACATTTTTCATAGAGTTACTAAAATGGGGTCGCTCATTCTCGGGATTTTTTGGGTAAGAAAATTCTGGGACGTAGGAATTTAAAAAAGGGAAATTCTTACCAAACTCGGTTTACCAAATCAGTGTGTCAATTCATTTCAGGATGACCCAGTTAAAATACTTTATAAGTAGATGCATGAACAGGAAGTGACTAAGTTGGGATCGCAAAAATTACATTTGTCCAGAAATGACTAAGATGGGGTCTATAATTGACTCAAGAATTGACTATAATGGGGCAGAGGTAATGAAAGATCGGTGGCACATACAGCAAAAATCAGTGGGGGATCTAGGGTCCAGGCCCCCCGTTTATTGTTAGATCAAACTGAGGTCCGAAAGGCCAAAAAAAATTTTGGAGACCCCCCCTTCTTATCTCAGGATCTGGATGACCGGCCCCCCCTTATCTGAAAGCCTGAAAATTGACCTAAGTACAGCCCCACTTCCCTGGGCGGTATACCATTTAGCCTGTTTCAGGCTCCGAGATAGTCGGGTCCGCTGAATTGAGAAAGCGCGAACACGAAAGTAAAACGGGAGGAACCTTTTTCCTTTTTCTCGCCCCGCCAACTTTTCGCGTGCTTTTCACTCTCGCGTCTTCTCCACTATCTGAGAGCCTGGAACTGGCTTAAACCAATGCGTAGCACAATCTGAACCATATCAATAAAGCGGACACCAAAAAAGGTTCAGGACAAAAATATCAATAAAGGAAAGCGACTATAAATAAAGGTCCAGTGCGGACACAGTAGCACCTGCCGTACGTCAGTACGTGCATGGTTCTGTCTGAAATGGCCAATACGTGAAGACGTTTTCGTTGTAGAGACCTGGGCCGAGTTGTTCAAAGCTGGGTTAAGATAACCCAGGGTTAGTGCGAAATTTGAATTCAGGGCCGAGTTGTTCAAAGCTGGGTTAAGATAACCCAGGGTTAGTACGAGATTTGAATTCAGATTTGAAAGCTTAAAAAGCATTTCAACTTCAATTCTTTTTGTCTACAAGTTGATGATTGGAAGCTCTAAAAATAACAGAGAAAATTATCCGAGAAAATGCTTTTGAACAAAAGAAATAGAAACCCGGGTTAAATTTAATCCCGGGTTAAGCGCTAATCGGCCTTCGAACAACTAGGCCCTGGTAATTGCAGACATTGCAGAGAGGTTAGCAGAAGAGTGAATGTATGGACTGTCCATCGTGGCAGGAAAGATGGCCGTTAAACGGTTCGATCTTATTTTCTTTAGTTCAATTTGTGATTCTGTACTGTGCTGTAATGTTGCACGAGACGATTCGCAATGACGATTTTCGGCGCAACACAGCGTTACAACATTGTTGCTACATTGCATCGAATGGTGTCAACGTTGTTCCAACATTGCAACGCTATGTTGCGCTTAAAGTAGTCGTTGTGAATCGTCTCGTGTAGCATCACCTTAATTTGACATTCAGGTACATCAAAGAGCTGGAAAATCTCGCAGTGAGCCTTCAATCCCTGCTTTTGACTTGCATAAACCTGCACAAAAACAGTACTCCAGTCACGTGGACAGCAAATCAGATGATCGCAAACTCAGTGTGCAGTCCTCCCATTCCACAGGATCTTCAGACAAAAAACCAAGACGGACTTCACGAACAACACAAGGCACGTCTTTGAATGAGGTAAGGCTAAAGGCCGTTGGATAATTAACCTAAATTTATGGTGTTTTTCCAGAATTCCAGACGCGCATTTATTTGCTTTCTTAAACTATCAGGCCAGGAAATAACATTTGTAATCAAGGTGTAATAAGCCCGGCGTTCAAGATTTTATATTGACCCAGCTTTGGTGGAATGAAACATTAAGAGAAATTATTTGGTTACCCCCGTCATTGTATTTCTAAAACTGCACACTAGGATTTGAATGCGAAGCAATGCTTGTTGTTTAGACCTGATTCTTTTTGCCAAACCACACCGTAACCGTTTTTGGTCATTTGAACCCTTTTCATGCGGCGTCCAGGTTAAATCAACGGAGAATGAAAAACTTTGGATTTACAATTCTTTCGCCATTCCCAAGTTTTTCATTGCAAAGCTAGAAGCGCAAAATGTTTTGTTTCTATGCAGAATGGTAACCGCGTGAGTATATTAAGGTTCGGTGTAAAGGTCTATGATCAAACCAGATGTATCTCAGAGATGCTGTAATGACTTATAAATGCGTGAACAACCTTACACCAATGTATCTTGCTCTTAACGTAAATCAGAGAACCACTATTCACTCAAGATACACGCGCAACAGAAATGATCTGGCCATTCCGTTATTCAGGACAGTCTCAGGGCAGCGCTCGTTTGCGTACAGGTCGGTTAAGATCTGGAACGATCTAAAAAGCCCTTTGAAGTCGTCCACATCTGTTGCGACATTTAAAAAGAAACTAAGTGACAGCATACAAAGTGCCGACATTGTAATATAGTATTTATGTATCCATTAATGATTTTTCGTCTTATCTTATAATATTATTTGTAGTTATAGTAGTAAGTAGTTTTTCATTTTATTGTAAATAGTTTCTTAAAAACCTTTTAGAGGAGATACTATTAAAGTTTATCGTTTATCGTTATCGTTAAAGCAAATCTACCAGAAATACGTTTGTAAGTCAAGCGTTACATTCGCTTTCATTTTCAAAAAGTATTTTTTCCGGGTCCCCGTTTTCCTTGCTTCTCTTCCTCTTTTTTTTCCTTTTGGTTAGGTTTTTGCCAGGCTGCATTCGTACTGGTAAAGTTCTGGCCAAACCCGCTAGTAGTAAGATGACGTCATCATGTTCGTGACATGATGACGTCAAGATGATGTCATGATGTCACAAGAACGATGTCGTTGATTATTGTGATTAGAAAAAACTTTTGATGCGGGTTCTTTTTTTTCTTTGCTGCTTTTTTTCAGCTGGAGAGTTTGTTTTCCAATCCATATTATGTTAAACCTCAAAGACCATCAGTATCTAGTCTGTATGGTCCGGGCGGAGGAGATAGAAAGAATTCTTATGAGGTAACTAAATCATTTTCTAGCCTGTAACCTGTACCAGCCGTTCATGTGAGCAGGAAAACAGCGAGGGGTGGGGTGGGTGAGAGAAAAGGAAACCACTCCTCTTCTGGTTCCTTTTTTTTTACTTAGTTTTTTCTGCTCTTTGACTTCGCATCGCATTCCACTACCTCAACGCTTTGAACAGGCTATCTTATCCATAAAAGGTCTTAAGTACTTAACTATAATAAATACTACGTACCAAGTCATGGGTATTGGAAGCTTACTTAAAAATGTTATTACCTTTTTTTTTACCAGGGAGCTTATGACGTGTCAGAAACAACTTTATGTGATGGCACAGAAAAGGGGGTGGGCAGAAATCTGTTTGTTGTTAGTGAATGTAAAGTTCAAACTGTTGTCTGTTGTTTCTGTTGTAGACGGTTCAAGGTTCAAGAACATCTTCCCGCAATACAGAAGAAACCATGCTGTGAGCTGTGAAACTGCTGTGTGGTGATGTTTTGAACTAAAGCTACATAAACAGTGAGGGCAAGCTTCACAGTTTGAGTGAGAATGAGAAGAAGCATAGCCACAGGACTATTTGTGGCTTTAATCAGACTTGAGGATGTTGATAACGGATACCGCCAAACGGCCCAAAAATATGCCTACTGGCTTAACTTAAACTTCATACATGCCTGATAAAAATGACCAAGGCCTCTAAAGCTGATATGTCAACAGTTTTCAGCTAGTAAATGAGATATATATCGATGAATAAAGTTTTCTTGTTGATTTCTTGCTTCATCTTGAAATATGCAGACTGTGGAAAAATGGACTACCTTGCAGTAAGAGATTCTGAACCCTTAGTGACTTTTCCTGCAATCTCTCTGCCACAGAGGCCTTTTTTGCCCCACATAACAGAATCCAGGAAAAATTTTGCTTAATGATTCCAGAATCCCACTAAAAATATTAAATCTGGAATCCATGTTCCACTGACAAGGAATTCTGAATCCAAAGTGTGCAATCCAGAATCAAAGACTGTCTTTGATTTTCTTACACAAGGAGCCAGAGAGACCAGGGAGAGGGAAACAGAAAGCGCAAAGGGGACAATGGGAGAGGCAAACGTTACAATGAAATTTGACAAATAGACACAAAACCAATCTGAGTGTTTATTCACCCTAATAGGGTACTTGAACGCAACCCAATTTTTTTACACAAACAACGATAGGCTGTCTGACAATCTCAGTGCTGGAATAACAAAACAGATTATAAGTGCATGGTGAATGTTCTTCACACATCGTAACCAATCAGACTTCTTCTTCCAATGATTTCCCCAACATAAAACCAGAAGGCAATTTCGGCAGCTACCAGAGTATTGACACAAGCTTGTTTTACAGTTACATCCATAAACTTTCCAGCTAGGGCTGCATCTTTCAGCCCCATAAAGCTCTTCTTGATTGCAGGCCAATCTGACATCTTTGGTGGTGCCATCTCAACTTTAGCATTGTTCCAAAATTTGGTAGCATGAGGCTGTGTTTTCTTTGCCAAGCCTGGAAGAAAAATGGGGGATTTAATTTAAACCAATACAGGTAAGGATTCTTTTTACCTTTCAAGTATTCCCCATTTAGAGAAAAGGTACTGATTATGAAAAAGACCAATACAGTGATGTCTTTCT
The DNA here is from genome assembly GCA_038088405.1 of Porites divaricata. NCBI lineage: Eukaryota > Metazoa > Cnidaria > Anthozoa > Scleractinia > Poritidae > Porites > Porites divaricata. The sequence goes on from JBBMOI010000017.1 coordinate 6,718,762, forward strand.
TCATAGAAACTACCATAACATTCAACTCAAGTTTTAAATAAATGCCCTTGGGCTTATACATGTACGAGTAACACAACTAGAAAGTCATGGGAAATACATGCTTCATAAATTACTTCTTGAACTTGAATAGAATAAATTTGTAGAGCGCTCAACTCTGAGAGGAGCAGTGATTATAATGATCAAAAGTAGAAAGATTTCAATTCATCGTTTAATTGCGACAACGCTGTTTCGTGTGACCAAAACCAGACAATATAGGCACCCTAGATGAAATAGTATAATGCTCCACTGACATTTTGACAACTACGATCTTAAATTGAACAGAAATTCAGCGGAATGAAATCTGATAAACAGAAACCTGCATGAAGTATACACAGTAGTAAAAAAAGTCTTATTGGAGATCATTAATTACATCAGAGGGGTGTGAAATAGGGATAATATTTGCCAATTCTCCTATGTGATCACTGATGACAACTTCCATTACTTTTCTTCTGAAAAAAAATAGCGCAGCATTTCGTTATCTGTTCTTGTTTTACGAGAAATTTACTCTTAAATGTGTGTATACTTTGGTAATTAAAGGATGAGAGCGTGTAAACGGTGTTTAATATTTGCTGGACCGCTAGCCTTTCAAACAACACTACGTACAAAACGCGCCATACCAGGAAGCTAAATGGAATAAAATGACCACAAAACTATCGGCGATTCAGAAAGTGTCTTACCAAGCGCCTGAAATCCCCATCTAGTGGCCACACGAGGTGTTGCGACAGCAATTTTCTGCCCAAAATTCACCAACTTCTGCGCCATCTTGAATCTTCACCGGCGAAGAAACTACCCACAATGCAACGCGTAGTTGAGTATGCGTAGTAGTGTATAGCAAGCATTTGTACCACGTGCGTATGCGTTTAGGTTTTGTTTCTCCAAGTTTTCGATGGGTAGACCAGGTAATTCTTGAGCATCTTTTACCTCCACGTTATGATTTTGAACACCTTGTTCCCTTTCTGATTATAAAAACACATTTTCAGGTTTCTCTCCGCGAGGTGGTGGACGAGGTGGTGGCGGCAGAGGCGGTGGAGGACGAGGTTTGTAGCAGCTTGCCATGTTGTTTACAACGTGACCTGAAGAAGTAACGGCGAAATGATCATGGCTCTCTTGTTTCTTGTGTTCCAAAGCGTGCATTTTAACGAATAAGTATTGCAATGACATGCGGAGATCGCGTTTCAATGATCTAAACTTGCAGTGAATTTTGGATCTCCATTAACAAAAAACGTGTTCTCAATGCAACTCCAGATTCTGGAAGAAGAGCGAGGAAACATAAGCCTTTGATTACATGCACGATTTCCTCATAGATATGAAATATCTGGGATAGATCAGAGTATGGTAAAATTCTTAAATAACTGCGAAGATTTTATCAAGGCCAAGTAAAACATCCACAGCGTGTGTCTCAGCATTCTCACAACTTAAAAAATGTTGTTGAAGGTTGTTGAGTACCCTGCCAGCAGAGGTTTTCTTTACTCAAGAAAGACTCTGCATGAATCGAGTAACTAGCGTGTTGCTAGAGTACAGTTTGAACCCAGGCCTAATAGCCGTGAACTTGGTACAGCGAGCTCTGTTATGATCATCGGTTTATGAATGAAAGGATGCTCGCACTCAAATTGACTAGTCCAGAAGTTAGTGCTGCGGCAGCTTCAAAGGCTTGACTTGATTCAGGCAGAGCCTCCTTTTCACCTCCTCACCTAACCCTTTAAGCCCCAGTATCCACATACAAATTCTCCAAACTGATCTCCATACATTTCCTTTAAGAGTTACTTGAGAGAATTTGATAAAAGATCAAAGCATTTTCCCTTTGGTGATCATTTTATTAATTCTCATAACTTTATCTCTTGACAATGTATGGATGTTATTAGGAGAAAATTGTTTTTGGTCACTATTGGCACTTAAAGGGTTAACATGACAAAAGGATGCTCTGCTAGCAGGGTGGTTGTTGAGCTACATGTAGATGTTGCTGAAACCGTTCATCCTTGGCCATCGGTAACCAGTCATTTTGCACCTAAGTCTTTTCTCCCCTGTTACTTAGCGCCCTATTTTTGAGTCCTCTAAATATGTAATATATCTTGTTCTTTAAGCGATGTTAAAGGTTACTTAGCTAGGGGGCTAAGTAACCAGGGTGAAATGACTTGGGGGTGATGCAATCCATGGCATCACTAGGTCCTCACTTTTTTGGTTCAGAAGTTTCCTTACTGATAGTATACAGATGGGTAGCCCTTGACAGTGCACACTCAATTGGAACCCCATCAGCAGAGCATGGCAGAACTTTTTAACGTCATCTTGCGCATGCATGTCTTTTTCCTGTTGGTTTGCAAATCATGCAGTTTCTCAGTGTCATCCTACTTTATGTGGCTATTGAGAATTTTAAAAAGGGTTAAGACCTAGGTATACATCAACTTGGAATTGAACCCGCGACCTCTTGCTTAGTGCAACAATCAAACTAACCCTGCCTGCTCTAAAAATAATTGATTAATGATATTTTTTTTCCCTTTTGTAAGTACACTTCAGGTAAACGTCATGCTGTGTGTTTAAATAGAACCACATCATCTAACTTTTGGTGTTCAGTCTGGCTCCTTTGGACTAAAAAACTAATGCCTTGTTTTATACTATCAACAGGAGGCTTTCGTGGAGGTGGTGGAGGTAGAGGTGGCGGATTTGGTAGAGGTGGCGGATTTGGCAGAGGTGGTGGTGGAGGTAGAGGTGGTGGATTTGGCAGAGGTGGAAGAGGTGGTGGACGAGGAGGAGGCCGAGGTAGGTCTCTCCATTATTGCCTTTTTTATGGCAGAGACCTGTAACTTTGTTTAACTTTTTTCCAGGGGGAGGGATCCAGAAAATTCAGAAAGGGATGGCCGGGACACTTGCCCACTTTCCAGCTATTTAGATACTCCTAATGTTTTTGAGAATTCTATAAAGATAATACAAAATTTTTAAGAAAAAGGGGTGGCCATGTCCCCCTTGGCCCACCCATAAAGCCACCCTCATGTTCACCGTACAAAAGTCTCTTTCATATTGATCACAACTTAGGCTATGTTCACTCTATACCGGATCGCTTTTCTTGCCGTCACAGAAAGCTATCTGGTATGGTATGAACAGCAATGGCACACACATCAAAGATCATGCTGGAGTGGTTGGCTGAGAGGGTTTGATTCTCTATATCTTAAAGGCCCATGTTCAACCAAGTAGCTTTGTGCATCCTGTACTCCAGAAAAATGATTTTGCATAGGTGAAAATTACCATCTTTAGTGTGTGTAGAGTCACGCTTCGGCCAAGTGTGTAAAAGGCCAACACTCTGCCCAATCGAAACACTGAATTTGAGAAAAGAAGCATTTCAAAACAAAAGCATAAGAGCGCAAAGCTGCTTGGGTGAACATGGGTCTTTAAAACCTCACTCCCGAATACTTAATAATAATAATAATACTGTGAAAGGTTTGAACCCAGGAGTCATTTCAAAAAGTTGAGTTTGATTGTCCGGGTGAACGTAGTCCTGAATAGGACTGTTGTTGTTGACAGTGACTGACGTTTCGACAACCTGTGCGGTAGTCATCTTCAGAGTCAAAGTGAGTTGTATCACGTCAGTTGATGGTATTATACGCTGGTTATTGATCTGATTGGTCAATAAAGTCAAGATGTTTTTGGTTGTCTGTCAGTTAAGCCTCGGTGTTATTGGCTATGAAGACTCGTAATGAGTAATTGGTGCGTTTCGATCCGTCTATTGTCACAGTTAAGCAGTCGTCTATTGTTAGTCAAATTGTCAGTTCTCCAGTCGATCTCTCGTAGTTAGTTTCGCTTCATCCCATCAATAACCAGAGTATATAATACCATCTACTGACGTGATACAACTCACTTTGACTCTGAAGATGACTACCGCACAGGTTGTCGAAACGTCAGTCACTGTCAGCAACAACAGTCCTATTCAGGACTACGTTCACCCGGACGATCAAACTCAGCCTTTTGAAATAATAATAATATTTAATGTCTTACTGGGTTCGAGTCCTCTTGCTACTTATTCACTTCTGCCACAGTCCGAATACTTGTTCATGCTACACCAAAGTGTGACACAGAACCTACATGTATCTAATATATGACACTCCACTTTCAAAGTCAGTGCAGCTTCACTCCCTTTTTATGCATGAATAGAAGCCCTATCCGATATGACTTTTTTGCCAGTGCAAAAGCTACTCATTATAGTGTGAGCATAACATTATATTTATTTTGAACCTTTTCTGCTGCATAGCAGTAGTTGCAACAGATGTTGATGGTGTCAACACAGTCAGTCGGTTAATCAGGATCTTCTGAAACTATGATGGCAATGGCAACATCAAAAAAGCAATAGGTTTAACAATGAAAACAACAACTCTGCATGTGCATCATGCTTTTTTCTAATTTTCTTTGCTGCACCAGCACAACTACAAAGTGAAATGACCAAATTTTAATTTTTACTTGACAATCTGGGAAGGCAATAAATTTAACTCTCTCTGTCTGAACTCTGACACAGTCCCCTCTCTTCGGCTCTGACCAAATTCTCCTTCCTTTAAGTAACTGGGTGACTTGAAATGATCACAGGAAGGTTTGGAAAGATATGAAATATATTTTTTTAGCAACAATAGCATTGGTGCCGCGGTTGTCAGATTGTTAGGTTGACTTCCTAATATTAGTGCTTGATGTCAGAACCATCAGTTATCAGTAAAAAAGTTGGTGATCAAGATTACAGTCACTTCAGGTCAAGCATAGTTACCAAGTTTCCATCAATGAATTTATTATTTGCAAAATGAATTAAATAGAGCATTCCAGCATGTGTAATGAGCAGTGATTTTTTCACGATAACTTCTCAGTATTCAGTCAGATCGAAAAATCTTTGAATGGACAAAATTGCTTTTAACACATTACATCAAACTCAAGAAAACCGGAGCTGGTAGAAATTCCATGACTGCCTCGCATGTGAATTCACAGCTCATTGAGCAGGAAGGCCCCATCCACATGTATCCCTTTTTATTTGAAAACAGAGATTTTTTTTCTCTGATTTCAGTCTTCTCCCTAAATTTTAGCTCAATTGGTGAGGGACCATTCATGGCCCGTAAGGCAAAAAATGTGCCCCAGAGGTGTACTTTCCAGAAGGGGGAGGGGGGTAGTGGATCAGAGAAAACAAATGAGATTCTCGTCACACTATGCACCTGTGCTTACTTTCAATGATGATAAGGTCTTTTTGTCATTTTGGCAAAAACTTTTCCCACAGATATCAAGCTAAGTACATTGTAAATGCTCAGTCAAAGTAGCCTAAATTTCAACGGTCTGCTGGAATCGCAAACTGCTGACAGATAGCTAGCACAAGAAAATGGCTGGCATTTTGTGGCACCCCCGATGGTTTCCCTGTGAAATGACGTCTGAGAAATGAGTGTACAAATTTCATACTGATGACATGTCACTTCCCAGGTTTTGGTAGTGCTTTTGATTGGATGAAGCAAATTTCCAAGCAATCAGAAGCACTATCCAGATCTGGGTAGTGATCAATGTGTCATCAGTATGGAATTTATGTGCTCGGATGTCATTTCACTGGGAAACCACCAGTGACATTGCAAAACGGTGGCTGTTTTCTCAGGCTAGCAGATCCCCCGTAAGCAGCTCATTAATTGAGAAATTTCTTTGGGGAGTTTTCAACTTGAGGATACTGCTGAAATTGCTGCCTTGCAGCTTAGGAGCAAAATCCACCATGCATAGTGTTTTTCAACTGAAATTTGAAATTGCATATTTTTACTTCAAAGGCATGCATTTCTACTAGTATTGTCAATGCATTTTTTTTATCATAATTACTTGTACATAATATGGTGTTAAGGTTTTTGGTATTTATATAACTAGGTGGTGGTGGACGTGGAGGATTTAGAGGAGGAGCCAAAGTTACAATTGAACCACATCGGCATGAAGGCAAGTACCATGATACATGGGTTGTTAAAAGTAAAACAGCACAGGTTGTTTTGGTGATCTCCCAATTGCTAATAAGCTTTCTTTTTGCTGTGATTAGTAATAACAGTGTTGTTCATCAGCATAGTTTCTTCATTTTGCTTTTTTGTAAACATGTATTTTTAGACCTGCTCTGTATTTCCTAATAATTATAAAACTAAAGAAAAAATTTATTTCACTTAAAATTTATTAATAGTTATATGCAAAAATTTCAAACACAGCAAATTATATGTTATTTTTGCGTAGGATAATATAATTGTCATGGCAGGGGAGGTACTAATACACTTGTGAAATTCTAAAAGTCACTCATGTTTGATGTTTTCCTTTAGGAGTGTTTATTGCACGTGGAAAGGAAGATGCATTGGTCACAAAGAATATAGTACCTGGAGAGTCTGTGTACGGTGAAAAAAGGATATCAGTTGATGTAAGAATAGTAATTTTATATTTATGAAGTAAAAACTTCTAGGATACAATATCTTTCCGACTTCACTTATTGCACCACATGTGTGCTGTTAAATTATTCAGTGTGTGCATGTACATGCGCTATACAAAACTCTTGTCATCTCATAAGATGGAGAGAGAGCAGGGTGCAAAGAAAGTCAGCTTTACAGCTTGCCATTTGGACAAGCTGTAGCCAGTTTGTACTTGCCCAAAATTCATTTCAACAGGATTGATTACGGTTCTTCTGTTATTTGAATTCCCCAAAAAACCGCAATTGCTTGTTTAAAAACAGAATAGGCCACTTGCACTAAGAGGTCACGTGACCAATGTTTCCTTTAAAAAATGAGTTGGAATCTTGCTGATGCCAAAAATCGACAGAGCAAATAAGAATTATCTTACACTTGAAATTTGAGAGGAAACGCATTTAAGGGAGTTATTTTATGGCTCTTTGATTTTTCAGCAAAGTAGTATGATTTGTATTGGCCACCATGTTGGAGGGCATACTCCTGCCCTCCAACATGGCGGCCAAAATTACTTCTTGCTTATATCTTGTTAAACGTTTGATAGTTACCCTCAGATGTGCTGTAAATGTTACCACATCATCTTTTCAACATTTTTCTTGAAGTTTAAGTGTAAAATTAGCATTCAGAAAGAGATAATTCATAATTGTAAAAATCACATTTTGGTCACGTGACCAGATACAAACTTAATCATTTTAATAAAATGGTGCGGGTTTGAAAAACCAAATCACTATTATTTTGTTTAAGATATGACCCACTAACTGATTTTCAAAGGTAAAATCATATAACCTTCATTTTCATAAAAATGATGTCACATTACCTCTTAGTGCAAATGGCCTATTCACTTGCCTGACCACAAAATCCACTAGCCCTTAGTCTCCTTTGGGCTGGAGTCACACGATGCGTTGTGTGACTCCGGCCGAACCGGTTGTGACAGAGACTAACTAGCCGAGGGCTATAAGATACTTATTTCTTTGCTCACTGGAGAGGTTGTTGTAAATACTACAGGATGCATAAAGAGATTTCAAGCACAACCTTCACCGAGTAAAACGGTTTTACCAGGGAAGTTAACAAAGGCTTTGAAAACCAGACATACACTTGTGCTTTGTAACTATTATATTGGTATCATTCAGTTTAGGGTTGAAAAGACATAAGTTGCTCTCTATGTTGGTGTTGTAGGGTGCAGCAGATGCTGAAAAAATTGAGTACAGAGTTTGGAATCCTTTCCGTTCAAAGCTTGCAGCTGCCATTCTTGGTGGAATTGACAAAATTCACATGCCTCCTGGTTCCAAAGTGTTGTACCTTGGAGCGGCATCAGGAACAACAGTGTCTCATGTCTCCGATGTTGTTGGACCTGTAAGTGTGACATACAATGTACAACTGTATGATTGCCAAAAATTAATTTTACCTTCAGTTTATTTACCGGTAGTCTATGAATGTTTGAGCACTACATAACTGGGGGGTAGTGTATCACATGGTCCCGTGTTAGTAGTGCCCTGTGGCCCCTGGTGTCTTACTTTCGCTCTTGGAGAACAAGGAATAATAATAATAATAATAATAATAATGATAATGAATAAAGTATTTGTTACTTATATTGCGCAAATTAGATGTGCATATGATCAAATGCACATCACATATAAAAGCATATTAACTAACAAAATTATAAAAAGTTGAATGTACGTGATAAAAAATCTACAAAATATCTATTGGGCCTGATAAAAAGCTAGTTTAAAAAAAGTCTTAAGCAATATTTCTTAAAGTATTAAAATTTTCCCCATTATGAATATTAAGGGAAAGCTGTTCCACAGTTTTGGTCCTGCAACCAAGAGGGCACAGTCACCAAGTGTCCTACAAGTAACAACTCTTGGAGCTTGTAGGAGGAGTCCTAGAAGAATTCGTAGCTTTTCTGTACAAATCCTATGGTGGACACCCTACACAATGTAGATTTCATAGTTACCGTTGGCGACAAAATGAGTTGAGACACTTTGCCCTAAAAGGACTTTTTGACGTTTTCCTTTCCTCCCCCTTCCCCTCCATGCAATGTTGTGCCGCTGTTTGAGCTACATTAGAAAACAACAAATGCCCCAACTTTGTATGGAGGGGACAGGGGAGGGGTGTGGATTCCTATGTTCTCTGAAGTTACCCCATTTGAGTACAATGTCTCAACAATTTTGTCGCCGATTGTAGGTTCAGAGCACTGGTCTCCCTTCAATTTTTCTTAGAGCACAGCCTTTGTGGCCTTGAGATCAAGCATGCTGGGTTCCCAATCTTGAAACCCCAGGTTTAAATCCTCCTTTGAGCACTAGCTGAAGTAGCTGTATTTCACATCAGCCCCAAGTTTAACTTCTCTGCCACACCCATAAACAGTCAACTGGCTATATCCAGCCCATTACTGTACAAATCAAAGATGGGTTGTTCCTTTTAGATTAAATTTGTGATTACATGTGTGTGAGTGGTGTGCCTGTTAACTAGCTTGAGCAGTTAGTGATAGACAAGTGCACTCGTAACCAAGACTTATTTGAGCTTTGTCTGAATAATGGTTTATTATTTTCGACTCAAAAAAACTTCAAAGAACTTTTCCTGTGCTTGGCAACCTTTAGCTAGTGGATGTGTCTGCCCAGTGACTTTTCACTCGTTCCCTGTTGCCAACAGTAATCAAGTATTTAGCATCTGTGAACTTCCTTGGTAATTTTGACTACAGCTAGCTTGGAAGGAATTGCTTTATGCTACATGTACAACACACAAGTGGAGCATTTAACGTACACATGCAGTGAAACCTGTATTAATAATTAATTTGCCTGCTCATACAAGTGTTGAGGAATCAAAATACCATTCAAATTAATGGTGGAAATGTTTGGAATACTGCCAGAGAACAGGATATGCACTGTACTGATTTTTTTATTTGACCTCACTTCAAATGAGAAGAGATCAAAATGAGTAAAGTGAAGGCTTTGAGCACACATTGCACGGTGACTGATTTTCTTGAAAACTAGCTGTATTAGGCTTTGTGTGCCTGTATGTATTTCGAATTTCTTTTTCCTTGTGTATTTGACAATATTGATGCAACTTGATGTGATATGATTACCTCTTAGACTGAACCAACAGAAATGAGAAGATCAGTCAAAATGATGGATATTTCTTTTTGATGTCTTCCAGGATGGTCTTGTGTATGCAGTTGAATTTTCTCACAGATCGGGACGTGATCTCATTAATGTAGCTAAGAAAAGAACAAATGTTATACCAATTATTGAAGATGCAAGACATCCTCATAAATACAGAATGCTGGTTGGTGAGTAAAGAAAATGTTGATAACTTCACAAGATTATTCAAGAAAGAAAAGCCTAGCCTAAGAGAAAACAGCCACCACTGGCTCCCTCTTGAATTCAGAAATGATGTCTGACCAATGACTGCAGAAATTCCATACTGCATCACTACCCAGATCTGGATAGTGCTTCCAGTTGGTTGAAGCAAATTTCTCTTCTGGTATAACCAATCAGAAGCACTACCCAGATCTGAGTAAGTGACACGTCGTCAGTGTTGAATTTCTGTAGTTGTTGCTCAGATGCCATTTTGTCGGGAAACTAGAGGTGTCTTTGTGAAATGTCGGATGTTTTCTCAGGTTAAGAAAAACCTAAAGGTTTGGTACACATGTAGTTGTCCAAAGGCAAAAGTAGGTTGCCATGGGCCATGGGGCACTATCAGTGCTTACAGCTGTAGCACCCAACCAGACCAAATTAATAGTATGCATGACAGTGATGTATGGTTAGCCTGTGCCATGGCCAAAAGTTAACTGTGGTAAAGTCCGTCTGCAAAACAGCTATGAAATCCTTATTCTGGGTCCCCCACCTGTGTACCAGGATTTGAGTACGCGCCATGATTGGCCTGTTAAAAAAACCATTGTCTATTTGCCAATCAGGATGAAAGGAAATTCGAAACACACTTCTGGTAATTTGTTGAGTCTGTAGGGGGCTGGCTGCCATGATAAAACAATCCAAAAGTGAGGTTTCTTTTTATTACTAGACTTTTAAGGGAGTGAATTAATATGCTACAGTTTAATGCTGCAGTGAATCATCTGCAGCCTTTGAATCTTTTTACAGTGGTTAGTGACTTAACAAAAGTTTGTATTTTTCTCCCAAACAAATTCAATATCCATTACATTATGAATCTTCTAAATTAAACTGGATCTCTTAATCCCATTATCTTTTAGGCATGGTGGATACTATTTTTGCTGATGTTGCTCAACCTGATCAGGCTCGTATCGTTGCTATAAATGCTCACAATTTCCTTAAAAATGGAGGGCATTTTGTCATATCAATAAAGGTCAGTACAGTACTTTGTACCCACAGTAGGATCCCAGTTTGTTATAATCTTGATCCCCTCAAGATATAAGCCACCATGACAAAATTGAATCAAGTCCAGGCCAACCCTCTCATCAGATTATCTGGGAGTATCCCAGAAATGGGAAAAAATAATTATTCTGACCTTCTGTTAGGGATTCCAAATTTCCGAAATAAATTTTATTTTTGAGCTTTTCTGTGCTTTGGTTTTGAATTAAGCTCATTTCTTCCCAAATTCAGAAGAAAGGTTTTGATGATACACAATAAGACTGTGTATATAATGTTCTGAAATACACCCATGTTATATGGTTGATGTTGGGAGTTCTACAAAGGTGATGGTTCCCAGATTTTAGATCTCCAGGGGTTGCCATCTCTGCATCATATCTGGGGTTTATTGTTTGACAGTCTATGAACCGTTTACAACTGTACTTAAAGTACAGTCAAGCTTGAAGTATCTACCTCTTTAAATTTTTGTATGTTTGTTTTTAGGCAAATTGCATCGATTCAACGGCAGAACCTGCTGCAGTATTTGCTGGTGAAGTAAAAAAAATGCAAGCTGAAAAAATGAAACCTGTGGAACAATTAACGCTGGAACCATATGAAAGAGACCATGCTGTCGTTGTTGGAGTGTACAGGTAACTGTTAGATACATAGCTTGCTTGTAGATGTCTCCTTCGTGTATTTCCTTTTCTTTGTTGCACGCATGCAACAATAGAGGCAATAGTTAAATACTAAAAATTTACTGTACTTGAAGCAGTGAATACCTTATGTTCTTGACTAATGTATGCACTGCAGCAATTATTAATAGACCAAAATAAGGGAGTACTTATGTGAAAGGAAGGCTCTTAACTGTAATCAAGGGGTTTTTTTTAAACAGAAACTTTTTTTTGTCTATATCTTTATCTCTGAACACTTGGAAATACTGAGAAAACCTGAACTTTGAGAGGAGAGACTGTGGTAATACATGTGCTGTGTACGGTGGTGGCAGCACAGTCAAAGCTAAAGAAATTGTAATAGTGAGACAACAAAGAGACGTTTCTTATAGAGGGGAGGGAGGGGAGGGGCTCTAACTCTTGGGGGTTCTCATTGTTTTTCTTGCTTGTCTGATAGGGGGATTCCATTTCGATAATTATTCATTATGGTGTAGGGTTTTCTCAGTGCATAGGCACCGAAGTGAGGAAATTAGTAAGCTAAAACTAAGTTTCGATCAATATTATTTAGGTTTAACACTTGCTTCTCATTTACAGGGTTCTCAATAGAAGGCGGCACCCGGCGATTGATCGCCGCTTACTTTGGGATTTATAGCCCCTTACTTTGTGTTTAAGTCGCTTTTCTTTGCTTTGTTTTGTTTCTTCTGCAAGTTTGATTGAGTTGTTTCCGAATCGCTCTTTCGTTTCTTGCACGACTGTGATCCAAACAAAACCGGATCAATGAACGCCATTTTACTAGAGTCCAGGCCTTCACGGTGGAACATTGTAATGAGTTCGTATGTTCCAAAATGGCAGCCAAGCATCATCACGCAGTGCAGAAAGAACTTACTAGTTTCTTTGGCTTCTCGCAAAACGGATAGGAGAAAGCTACAGGGAAGTTTAAAATTTTGCTGTGCCTTAATTCTTAAAGTGCCAGGACAAATTTTTTATCACTCTGAAAGCCGACGTACTTCAATGTTTGAATATGATAAGCCGTCAAGGCCTTACAACGTCATGTAATATAAATAAAGTTTTTTACTTTTTTCCTAAAGTTCCTGTTAAAACAGAATCAACTGTTTTTGTGGCAGTTCCACATTCAGTTAATTCAGCTTGTCAGACAGAAGCTTGTGAGACAAAGAGTACTCTGGAGGATTCTTTTCTCTATCAACAATCCATTTCTGATGAAAGTGATGTTATATTGGCATTAGGTCTATCTCGGGAAGATAGTGAATGTGATTCTGACTTTTATTCTGACTCTGAGTTTGACTAACTTCAATTTCAAAATAGAACATGCAAACATCAGTAACGGTAACGCTAGTAACTTTATTGTACTTCTCGGCTTCAGATAACACTTTATACACTAACAGGTATAGGCATGCATTCTAGGCATATTCTGGACCGGGACCTTTGATGGTTTGCTTTGCTGAAGAGCCTCCTACTTTATCGGTGATCACCTCCTACTTAAAAATCTATTGAGAACCCTGCATTTAGGGTGAAATGTTTGCTTAGGGGAGGGGTAGGTGGGCAGTTTGTCAGAAACCTAAATAATACTGATCTCTAAGTTTTTGTTGAAGGGTTCCTGATACTAATTTCTCATTTTCTCTTTTAATCTTCTTTCCAGACCACCACCAAAGAAGGACAAGCAATAGCACATCTTTTTTTTCTTTTTTAGGATTTTATTGTAACTTAACACTGTTTTCAATAAAAAAAACTCTATTGATTGCTGTACCCTGAGACTCAAAATATTTCTTCCTTGGTGTACAGTAAAAACCAGGGAAAATTTAGGTTTCTGGGAAACTGCCCACCTACCCCTCTCCTAAGTCAACATTTACCCTTACTTCTCACTTAGGGCAAAATGTTGGGTTAGGGGAGGGGTAGGTGGGCAGCAATTGATCCAAAACCCGCAAATACGAACCTAGAATTTTTGAGGTCAAGCTGAACAGGTTCTTATATTTTAGTGTAGTTTTTCACATGTCAGACTTTGAGCTTTGTAAATGCGCCATATAAGAACGTATTTATTATTATTATTATTTATTATTAGGTTCTTAATAGGTTCTCATTTTTCAGAGATTGTCGTAAAGTAACCACTGGTAGAAATATTGTACTATTAATACATAATGGTTTATGGAAAACCTATTTCTCGTGAAAATCCAAAAAAATGTAAATCAAAGAAACTATATACAAGAAAACGTTTTTTCAGAAGTTTCTCACACAATTAGCATCCATAATTTTGATCATCAAAATTGGAGAGATTTTTGTATAAGAACCTATTTTTCTTTGCCAGGCTGAACAGGTCCTTATATTTTTGGGTATTTAAATGCCAAATTGCAGCCTGTAGGTTCTTAAATCACTAAGTTCTGATGTGCAGGTTTTTACTGTAAAATATTTTTCCTCTCTTGTGTGCATGTCAAAATTTTTGGATATTTAATAAAAATCATGGGTTACCCCTCTGAAAAAATCCAATATCTCGACTATATAAAACCGATATTGGTCTAGTCTACAATAGCTTGTTTTGTATCTTTTACCTAAAAACTGACTGACAAAATTTTTAATTTTTTGACCAAAATAATGGGTTAACCCATTTGGAAAATTGCGATTTTTTTTTACTATCAAAGTGGCCATTTTCATAGTCTAGAAAGGCGTATTTTGTTTATCTAGAACATCAATCATTATAATTTCTGACCTTATTTTCTTCAAAATAAGATAAAGAAAAAGCTTTTAAATTTTTGACCAAAATCATGGATTAATCCGATTTTTGGACTTTAGAAAATCGCCTTTATTGTAGTCGAGAAAGGTTATAAGCTCCTGGTGATTCCCTTAAAAAATCTGATTTTGGCCTTTCGAAGATAACCTTTTTATAGTCTAGATAGGCGTCTCTTTTTATCTATAACACCAATTATTTTTTCGCCTTTTTTCTTCAAAACCAGATAAAGAAAAAACTTCGAAATTTGTTACCAAAATTATGGTTTAACTCCTTTGAAAAAGGCTGATTTTGTGGACTTTAAAGAATGGCCTTTTTTATTGTCTAGAAAGACGCCTTTTATGGTAGAACTTCGTTATTATTTGTGGACTTATTTTCTTTAAAAATAACATTCGGTAAAAACTTCGGGGTAGAGCCTGGGTAACCTGTGGTGGGACCTGGGACCAACTGCGTTACAGTATAAGTCTACAAACTGAAGGAATCAACCAAGATGGCGCCTGAAAACCTGCTTGTCCAAAACCTGAACTTTACAGTGATTTCACCGTTTGTACTGAACTTCAACACCGTGGCTTAGACGGTTAACCATCTGGTGGCTTATTCGTCGTCGTTTAGCTCCTTTACCTTTATAGAAATGTGCTACTTCAGCAACGAGAAACAAGCTTTGAGACAAAGCAGCGCACACATAGAGTCTGTCGGCCCGGAGGTTAAATTAAAGGTAAGGCTCTTCTGAGATCGTAGAAATTTGGTAGAGACTAAGATTCTTTTATTAATGTAAGAATTTAAATTTTGCAACAGCTACATGCAGGGCTTTCAACCGCCCACTGCTTTATACCACAGAATACCCTGCCACTTTAAAGCAACCCCTAAAAATAAGCATATCCATGTAATCCGCGTATCATCTTAGTAACTATCTAATCTTGTAAATAATAGTCACTGTGTACCCGCGTATCCACTTGGATATACACTTAAGACAGCATAAAAAGCATATAGTATGTTGAATTGTTGTTCTTGAAGCCACTGAAGGTAGAAAAGTGCTTAAAAGGGATAACTGGGTATCCACGTATCCAGCTCTTACTTTACAGTCCCAGAAAGCTGTCTTACAGAGGGTTGTTCATTTGAATAAAATTGTTCATTCCAGACAGCCTTTATGTCATTATTATGGAATTTTTCGCGAAATGTCTCCATGCAGCGGCAAGGAGTGAGGAAAAATGGCTGTTTTCACAGGCTATACAGAGCAAAACTCCGTCAGATGCCTAGGGTGTGCCTTGGGAGAGGTGTAAGGGCGATTTTGGAATTGACTGGTATATTAACCCCTCTCTCAAACCCCCCCCCCCCCCCCCTCCCCCCGATCCCACTCTCTGATATAGGAAGCCTTCCTTTTCAGGGAGGGAAGTTATTAAGCCCCTTGTTTTTTAAGCTTTCCTCCCCACTGTAATCTGTAATCTTTTATGATATACTGTATTAATTAATCACCCGACTGTAACACATAACTGAATTTAGTCTGGCTTTAAGCTAATAGGCACTTTAAGTTCCAACAATGCAATGGCAATGAGCATGTCAAGAATGCTAGAGGTGTAAATAAGCAAACCAACGACTTTGCAGCTGCCTCAGCCTACTTTTTTTTTCTTTGCCATCTTTGGACTACTTCATGTACTACATGAAACTGCCTAATTTCGCATTTTATGGAAGCAACAACAAAATTTTAATTATCCCTCTGAACTTAGATATGGTCCCTTGGAATTCACTTTTAAAGTGACATTTTTGTTGCCAACGCATAGTCCCTAATAATGTAAATGATATGGTCCAACCTATATTACTAACAGCCAACTCTCTTCAATGGTCACTTTTCTTTTTAATAACATCTAGGATTTTAGCGGATAGTCAACATTGACTCTTGTTTAAACCTCTTGACAATGGCCACCTCTCAGATGTTGTGTAATTGGGATACATTTTTTGTACCAATCAGGTGACATGTCTGTCCACTCTCGGTCAACTAACGGCCGGGATATCAGCTAACATGTCGACCGACACTCGGCCAACTGATGTAGACGGACATAACTGATACTCAGTTGTCCATTAATATTTGACTGATATGTGAACAGAGTATCAACTGATAGTGTCAACCAATCGGATGGGTTGCCCAAATTAAGAAAGATCTCACCTCTCTACAACAGCCACTTTCTTTTGTCCCCAACGTGGCCATTGTGGAGAGGTTCAACTGTATTTAAAAATACCTTGGAAGGCTGAAATTATTATCATGTACACTTATATGTTACAAAGCTTTGCTCAATCTTCAATTTCTTATTTTCTTTTTCAGGCAGAAGAGAAAAAAAGAGAGTTGTGTTGAACAGGGTTGGGGCAGATCGTCAGCTGTTCAAAAGTGGCTCCAACATTATAGAGGAGTAGCTTAAGAGAAGGACAATTGCCTGGAACAGGCTACAGGAAAGAGATCACAAGTTGCCAGGTTGGTTTGTGAACCTTTATTGGTAATACTCTCAGTGGTTACCTACTGAATTTTAGAAAAAGATTTAGTTCTGGAAATGTTTGGTGACACAGCCCAGGAAGTCATTTGAATGTGTCGACAGGGCTGTCACTGAAATTTCAAGTTGTTAGGTATATGAAATTAGTAGGGGAGAATTGGCTTGCAAAAACTGCCATTTCTCCTCACTCCTTGCTGCTGGCACTGTTTTGAAGGAGCAACGTCTGCAACTCAGTGACAGAAATCCCGTACTGATGACATAAATTAATGTTTACATAATAAATCCGGTAAAGTCATTATTGGTTCCAATGCAAATTTGTTCAATTTTACATTTCTCCTGGTTGATTTTGGTAAAGTGTTGTGTTCATCTGCCAATGAGCTCCAGGAAAACTCAAATGTTTTCAGAGTAAACAGGAATCCGTATTCTTTTTTTCTCAGAGTCGTCAGCTGGACAAGTAAGCCTGATGGCATACTTGCAGAATTGCAAAAGGTCAAAATTGTGTGCTATACTTGAACATTTCTGATTAGCATTTTATTTCTGACTTACAATTACTACGAAAGGGTTTTGACTAAACTGTTACAACAGGCTGCAGGCCTAGGCTAAACACAGTTTATTTAGGTTTTGCAAGTAGCCACGGTCACTCAGTGTGCCATGAAGGCAACATGGTGTGCCTACGTTTTCCCTGTATAAGGCAGTGGCTCCTGCGTCACCTTTCTTTTTCTGTCGAAGGCAGCAAAACGTCTCCTTGAAAACATCACATATTGATGCATATGAGGCACTGGCTTCTGCTTAATTTCTTTTTTCCGCAGGAGGCGACAAAATGCCTTCTAAAAAACGCCACATCTTGATGAGTGCTGTCACGTTTTCTGTGAATGCATGGCCTCTGAATGCAGTACGTTTTCACAAAAAACTGATACTACACCATCAAAGATAGAACACAAACTTTTGATTTCATTGCAGACAAAAGCTGCTTGTTATTCTCCATTATTCTAAAAGTTTTAAGTGGATGAGAAGTTATCAGAACACAGGGAAAATGTATAAAATCATATACAAATTTTGGAAAAGATTTTTTGGTTGAGCAAAACCTCACTTGTCTGAAAGGGGACTTTTGAAGTTATCTTGATCATCGCTACAAGACTGTAGTCATCTGGGATGACCGGACAACTGGGAGTATGGATCCCTGAGAAAATTTTATTCCACAAGTTACTTGACTGTTTTGCCATAAATTCATCTTGTTTACATTTTATTCAAGCGTCTGTCATTCGTAAACAATAGCTAAAACAACGTAACTACTCCATTGCTCCATTGCTCCATTGCGCTTATGCCCAGATTCTGGACAGATTTTATGTCATCAGTATGGAATTTCTGTCACTGAGTCGCAGACATTCCTCCTTGTGCAACTTCCCCCAGCGGCAATGAGCGAGGAGAAACGTACAAAGTATATTTTTCCAGGCTAGCGGGGAATTGAACAGTGAATGTGTCTCTTTGGTTTTATTTTACTTTTGTTCGCTATGAATGTAGTCATGGGTTATCAGGGTTTCATTAAGGTTTGAGTAGGTGGCAAAAACTTTGAGTAGGCAGAGATGGGAAAAGCTCACACCTGTTTCTATTCTACTGGTGATAAAAGCATGAACTATAATGATTCGGTGACTGAACGACTTAAATATTTCCTAATTCTACGCATGTAATGTAAAGATGATAGAAAGCAGATGAGCAAGTTTTGTTGATGTGACTTAGCATACTCATTTTAGAATCAAACCAGGTTCCTAGGTTTCGAACTTCACAAGATGGAGCAATTTGGGAGTCCCCAACCGATAAGGTACTAACAAAAAATGTTACTGACTTTCTGAAGTTGTTGTCGTGTTCCAATCAGAAGACATTCTGTCTTATCGGAATTCAGTTTTAACTTATCCGAATGCATCCATTGACTGATATCAGCAATACATGATTCCATGGCAGATATAGCAGCGGTCTCCCCCAAATCATTTCCTGATCTAAACGCGATGTACAGTTGCGTGTCATCTGCATAACAATGGGAATTAGGAAGATGTGACTCGACGATCTTAAAACGTTTGCTAGCATAGAGGGAAAACAATAATGGCCCGAGACAGCTGCCTTGTGGAACTCCAAATTTAAGATTAAAATTACTCGATAGAACTCCGTCTATATAGATGCACTGGATTCTGTTAGAAAGGTACGATTCAATCCAGATAATTGCAGAGCCTGAAATTCCAAAGTCAAACTATAAAATCAAACGATAAGCAAGTAGCTTTTCAGATCCAGGGATTTCAGAGAAAAGAAAAGAAACTGAAATTTTTATTGAAAGTTTCTGTAGCTTTACTGGTTGTAGTATAAACAGCATCCAAGATAAAATCCACAAACACCTACAGAAACATAAAACCACAGGACATAATAACATAACCCAATCTGCATGAGACATACCAGCTTCATGACCTCTATTAAAATGCAAGAACCAAAGGCAAAAAAAAGATTTGTTCAGTCAAAGTTTATGGTACTCCATGCACTGACTAATGCTTAATCTATGCGCTAGAAAGAAAAGAAGGAAAACCTCTGTTGTTCAAGCAAACGCAAAGGTTGCTTTTCACACCATTGCGAGCTTATCAATCGTGTCTGACCTGTCAACACTTTATTTGAAAATAATCACTTTATCACTGTATCCAGTGGGAAGGCTTGCATAAGATCATGAATCTTTTCCTTCAATAAGGGCTTGTAAGAACATTGTTTTCTTGCTCAGTATAGAGTAAACCGATTTTAAAAATGTCTCACTCTGTCATTTGCTTAATGCATGCACCAACATTTTGAGAACTGGAATGACATGAAACATGAGCCACGGAAATTTTGGGCGGTGAAAACTTTTTCTTAATTTATGCAAAATTATTCCCATACACGATTAGCGACGGCAAGTCACAGATGCTCCTTCTCCGATTTTCCCAAGGAGATGAGGGTTTGTACACAGGCTAGGCAAAATGTTGTTTTCCCATTGGAGGTAAACATGCTAGCCTGATATGTTGCTCTACTAGCCCAAGGCTCTTGGACAGCACTTTTGTCATGCCAAGGGGGTAGGGGATAATTCCTTGTATTCGTAAAAATTCTCTTACACTGAATTATAAAAAGTGCTTTCTTAAACTGAGTGTCTCAGATGTCTTGCATCTGGCCTGTAGCAAATTTGATTTCAGGTTGGAATTTTGTAACATAGGCTGATTCTCAATAATAATTTACTTTTGTCTTCTAGTGCTAGGAAATTGAAACAAATGACATACCGGTAAAACATATACTTTTTGCAATAGAGCGATTTTCGTATGACCTTGAAATGAAAACGCGCGAACAAAACAGAAACAACAAACGAACGGAAATAGAGCGATTTGATTGGTGTATGAAACGGATACAAACGCACCTGGCTTTTGGTTGGCTAAGCGAACGCTCAGGTAAACAAACTTCATGAGCGAAGAACTTTCTAGAAATTGCTTTGACGTCATACTGCAACACGATTGGTCAAGCAAACAATGCCTTCTCCATATTAGGGTTTTCTTTGGCGGGAAAACGAAGAGTCCGTGTTTTGTTCTTTCCATCCATTGGCTGATAAAACAAATAACAAACACTTACGGAAACCATTTTTCAAGGTCATACGAAAATCGCTCTAATAACAAAAAATCTGTGTTTTATTCAGTCAAAACCCACTTTACAGACACCTGCTTAATAAAGACAGCTCATTATTATGGACAGTGTGCTTTGTCCCTGGTGAAAGAAACCCCTACAGTTTCTCTATATTCAGTCCCTTAATATGGACACCTGTTAATATGGACTTTTTCTAATGGCCCCCTCAGTGTCCATATTGATTAACGGGGTTTGACTGTAATGATTCTTATGTAGAAAATAATATAAACTGATAAACAGGGTCATTATTATTGTAATGTTTATGATTGTAACTTGACTTAGATGCTTATGTGTGCTTATTTTTTTTCTTATCCAGATCAGATGCGTTATATGTCACAAACCGACAGGATCAAGTCTTCAACGTCTAGACTTTAGAGGTTATCTTTAGTACTGTATAGATTACTTTGTAATCCAGCTCTTCAGTGAACCACATAAACAATAATTATGTGGCTGCTTGTTCCAAAGACAATTATTATTAATCTTATCCAGGAGACAAAATTAAAATACATTTAAATGCACTTTAAAGGAGTTAACAATAAAGTGCATCTTTATTGGTTGGTTGGTTTGTGCACACCGAGTAGTTCACTACAACATTCACATGATACAAGGCATGTGGAGATTTCTTTGTTCAGGGTTTTCGTCTTACAAGGTTTCTTAATACAATCTTTTAACTGCAGAAATTACTAAGGAAAATATACAGAGCAAAACAGACTGTATTTGAAGCTCAAAAGGCAATCCAAATCACTGTCTCCACAACACTTTTATATAATTTGAAACTTAAAACCTAATTTGAGAGTCTCAAAGAATCACTGAAGCAAGTTACATGTAGCAATTTCACATTGTTTTTCTGGCTGTATTAAAATTTTTGGAATTATCACAGCCTTCATCTTATTCAATGAAAATGCATAAAATTATAAAAATTCAATTTTATAATTCTTTATTGTGCAAAGAACCACTCAGTTTAAAAATTTGGCTTGATAATTAATCATGCCAAATAGATTAATTTTTTGATTTTACTCCTGGATAAGTATTAGTTTGCTTTTGATCAGTTTTGCCACATGAGCTTTGTTTTAGATGTAAGCTAAGTTCTGCTACAGTTTATTAAAAAAGACAGTTTTACATCATTTTCATGTGCCAATTTTTGCAATTGCAAAGTAATTGCAAAAATTTAGAACTACCACATTTTCAAGACCCAATAATATTGAAAACTTTAATTAAAGCTCACAATCATTGTGTCAACAAACACGTGGAAAGGTGAAAGAAAACAAGGGAATGTTCATCTTAAAGAGGAGAAAAAAGTCTTAAATTTTTTCCAGTGTAAAGATAAATTCATGCAATATGTTCCAAGCTTACATTAATGTGCATTAAAGTTTCATTTTGTTATTCAGCCAAGTGAATTTCTGGTTCAAAGAACCTTAAAAATAAATATGTATTTTACAGTTGCACTCCGAAGGTTTAAGAAAAAGGTTTACAACAGAAAGCGATGACTTTAGTTCATCAGAGTGTTGCTGAAGAGAAAATCTGCACCTCAAAATGGCAGCCTTAACTCAACAACCTAAAAAAATAGCAAAAAATGGTTGAACTGAGCACTTTATCAGACACAACTTTGTTATTAAAAAGCGCTGATCACTAAACTCTCATTCATTTGCAAAATCTGAAGTTTGAAAACCACTGAAAAATTCACATTTTGTTGGCACTGTGGTTAGAATTTTTGTTCAAAGTTCTCATTATTTTTTACATGGAAGATGAAGAGATGTAAAACTGTGGGTTAGATCAGACATGCAATCTACGTTGTGGCTTAAACAGCCAACATCACTAACTGCTTGACTGACTAACATACTGACTGACCGACTTATTGACTGATTGACTTGCTTACTAACAGGCTGACTGACTGACTGGCTGGCTGACCAACTGACTTACTGATTAATTGACTGACTGGCTGACTGGCTAAGTGACTGACTGACTGACAGGCCGAGTGACTTGCTGACTGAATGACGGACTAGCTGACCAACTCACTTACTGGCTTATTGACTATATAACTTACTGACTGACTGACTGACTGTCTGGCTGTCCGGGAGTTGGCAGAATAATACACTGACTGAAAAATTTAGAGCTTACTGTTTGACTGTGATCTTGAGTAAAACCCTTTAAAAATCGATTATTGCCTCTATGAAAAACTATAATTTTAACATTTGAATCAAGGAAGGCTTGATTTTCTTTAACTACATGTAGATGATCATCAGAAATTATTTCTAGGCCCATTTTGTCCCAAAACGTACTAAGAGAAAAAAATTCCAATTTTTGCTCCAAAACATGGGTTTAACCTTGAAAAAAGTCAATAATTTTATGGTGACCGTGTAAAATACATAATTTTGTAGTCTAGGACGGCTTGTTTACTTTCTTGACAATTATCCAACACTACTTCAAGGCCCATTTTGTCCTAAAACAAACAAAGAGGGAATTTGGTTTGGTATTGGTTTGGCACGCGAGAAATCACTTTACGTATTATGAACGGACAGTGAGAATTAGCATTTTCATCACTTGGGGAGTAAAAGAAGAAGTTCACAGTCAAAAAGTCTTGGATGACGCTTTGTGTAATTGCAGACTGACTTTATCAATGATTGATTTATATCGCAAAATGCGCCGCAGATGTGTGTGTGTGCGTGTTGTGAATTCTTTTGATTTGTATTTTACTGCAAAATCGTAGTCTTCTTAATTGCAGTTGTCCTTGAGATCGTCACGTATCTGCGTGACGACCCCAAGAGCCATTTCAAGGAAGACTTCACCATTTTATTTCATACGAATAAGGCAGTCAAGATATTTTTTAGTAGATTTCCTTTCTGAAAAACACTTGTTTGTGGCGTCCTTTGCGTCGAAATGTAAACTCTTGGATAAAGATGAGTCTGATTTTTACCACAAAGATTTAGTAAGACTTTATCGACTGCAGAACTTAGCTCTCTCTTGATTTAAACCAGCTAGTACTTTAACCTCAAAATACGAGTGTTGGTGCGACTTTGAGAAAGACCTTAAATTGTTGCCGCTCAGCTAAATTTAAAGAATTTGCGTGTGTAGGCAAGAGTTTTCCGAATAGAGTTGCCAAGTCCTTTTACTCGCGAGAGTGTTTTTATTTTTTGCCAATTAATGTATTTCCAAATTTGCATCGACACCAAAGACTTTGTTGTTGAAGTACTTGTGATTTTGTCAAACGTAAAAGCTTGGACACAGTGAAGCATAGTGCGCAGTAAATTTACGTCGTTCTTTTAGCGCTGAGATTGTTGTGGGTGATGTGTAAAGTAAAGCAATTTGTTAATATCGATTCATCTTTTACAACATTGTATGCAACAATCGCTTGGTTGGAAAACGGTGTAATTTAAAGATTAGCTTATACTAGCGACTTAACCGCAAGCAAAACCGGTACATCTAAGTTCAGTGAGATCGTCAAAAACAAAAGCATAAGCAGAAACATGGGAAGAGGAAAAACACTCATTCTTTTCTTGTTCATTACTAATTCACTCAATTAAAGAGCAAACACAAGAAGAATAAAACGAACCCGTTTGATTTTCTTGTTCTTGTGCTTTAAATGCGTAAATTACTGGTGAGTATAGAAAGAATAACTGCGTACTTCCTCCTGTGTTTGTGTTTATTCTTGTGTTGTTACGTACACACTTAACTTTCCTTGTGTTTATGTCACTGGTGTAAACCAATCTTCACTGCGCGAAATGTTTTACTATGTCCGAGCCTTTAAGATATTTCTCTGGTTCACTAAAGTAGTTGGATTACAAAGTAAAAAGCACCGGTACTAAAGATAACAACACTTTATTGAAAATACACAAATCAATACAAAAATTAGTCTAGCCTCCCTCGCCCCTGCGGGACAGCTAAATCTCTGTTCTGAGTCGGAAAAATCGCCCCTTTTTGACAAAAACCATGGACTAACCCCTTTGGAAAAATCTCAATTTTTCGACTTTTTAAACTTCTTGTTTTCACAGCCTAGAAACACGTTTTTTCGTTCTAGAATATCATAAAACACATTTCCCTGGCCTATATTGCCTAAAAAGAAAAGACGGAAAAATGACCCCTTTTTGACCAAACCATGAACTAACCCCTTTGGAAAAATCTCAATTTTTCGACTTTTTAAACTTCTTGTTTTCACAGCCTAGAAACACGTTTTTTCGTTCTAGAATATCATAAAACACATTTTCCTTGTCTATATTGCCTAAAAAGAAAAGACGGAAAAATGGCCCCATTTTGACCAAAACCATAGACTAACCCCTTTGAAAAAATCTCAATTTTTCGACTTTTTAAACTTCTTGTTTTCATAGCCTAGAAACACGTTTTTTCGTTCTAGATTATCACAAAACACATTTTCCTGGCCTATGTTGCCTAAAAAGAACAGACGGAAAAATGGCCCCTTTTTGACCAAAACCATGGACTAACCCCTTTGGAAAAATCTCAATTTTTTGACTTTTTAAACTTCTTGTTTTCACAGCCTAGAAACACGTTTTTTCGTTCTAGAATATCATAAAACACATTTTGCTGGCCTATGTTGCATAAAAACAAAAGACGGAAAAATGGCCCCTTTTTGACCAAAACAATGAACTAACTCCTTTGGAAAAATCTCAATCTTTCGACTTTTTAAACTTCTTGTTTTCACAGCCTAGAAAACCGTTTTTTCGTTCTACAATATCATAAAACACATTTTCCTGGTCTATATTGCCTAAAAAGAAAACAGGGAGAAATGGCCCTTTTTCGACCAAAACCATGAACTAACCCCTTTGGAAAAATCTCAATTTTTCGACTTTTTAAACTTCTTGTTTCACAGCCTAGAAACATGTTTTTTCGTTCTAGAATATCATAAAACACATTTCTCTGGCCTTTATTGCCTAAAAAGAAAGGACGGGAAAATGGCCCCTTTTTTACCAAAACCATGGACTAACCCCTTTTGGAAAAATCTCAATTTTTCGACTTTTTAAACTTCTTGTTTTCATAGACTAGAAACACGTTTTTTCGTTCTAGAATATCATAAAACACATTTTCCTGGTCTATATTGCCTAAAAAGAAAAGACGGAAAAATGGCCCCATTTTGACCAAAACCATAGACTAACCCCTTTGGAAAAATCTCAATTTTTCGACTTTTAAAACTTCTTGTTTTCACAGCCTAGAAACACGTTTTTTCATTCTAGAATATCATAAAACACATTTTCCTGGCCTATATTGCGTAAAAAGAAAAGACGGAAAAATGGCCCCTTTTTGACCAAAACCATACACTAACCTCTTTGGAGAAAAATCTCAATTTTTCGACTTTTTAAACTTCTTGTTTTCATAGCCTAGAAACACGTTTTTTCGTTCTGGAATATCATAAAACACATTTTCCTTGTCTATATTGCCTAAAAAGAAAAGACGGAAAAATGGCCCCATTTTGACAAAAACCATAGACTAACCCCTTTGAAAAAATCTCAATTTTTCGACTTTTTAAACTTCTTGTTTTCATAGCCTAGAAACACGTTTTTTCCTTCTAGAATATCATAAAACACATTTTCCTGGTCTATATTGCCCAAAAAGAAAAGACGGAAAAATGGCCCCATTTTGACCAAAACCATAGACTAACCCCTTTGGAAAAATCTCAATTTTTCGACTTTTTAAACTTTTTGTTTTCATAGCCTAGAAACACGTTTTTTCGTTCTAGAATATCATAAAACTCATTTTCCTGGTCTATATTGCCTAAAAAGAAAAGACGGAATAATGGCCCCTTTTTGACCAAAACCATGGAATAACCCCTTTGGAGAAAAATCTCAATTTTTCGACTTTTTAAACTTCTTGTTTTCACAGCCTAGAAACACGTTTTTTCGTTCTAGAATATCATAAAACACATTTTCCTTGCCTATATTGCCGAAAAAGAAAACACGGAAAAATGGCCCCTTTTTGACAAAAACCATGGACTAACCCCTTTGGAAAAATCTCAATTTTTCGACTTTTTAAACTTCTTGTTTTCATAGCCTAGAAACACGTTTTTTCCTTCTAGAATATCATAAAACACATTTTCCTGGCCTATATTGCCTAACAAGAAAAGACGGAAAAATGGCCCCATTTTGACCAAAACCATGGACTAATCCCTTTGGAAAAATCTCAATTTTTCGACTTTTTAAACTTCTTGTTTTCACAGCCTAGAAACACGTTTTTTCCTTCTAGAATATCATAAAACACATTTTCCTTGTCTATATTGCCTAAAAAGAAAAGACGGAAAAATGGCCCCATTTTGACCAAAACCATAGACTAACCCCTTTGGAACAATCTCAATTTTTCGACTTTTTAAACTTCTTGTTTTCATAGCCTAGAAACACGTTTTTTCGTTATAGAATAATATAAAACACATTTTCCTGGCCTATGTTGCCTAAAAAGAACAGACCGAATAATGGACTCTTTTTGACCAAAACCATGGATTAACCCGTTTGGAGAAAAATCTCAATTTTTTGACTTTTTAAACTTCTTGTTTTCACAGCCTAGAAACACGTTTTTTCGTTCTAGAATATCATAAAACACATTTTCCTGGCCTATGTTGCCTAAAAAGAACAGACCGAAAAATGGACCCTTTTTGACCAAAACAATGGATTAACCCCTTTGGAGAAAAATCTCAATTTTTCGACTTTTTAAACTTCTTGTTTTCACAGCCTCGAAACACGTTTTTTCGTTCTAGAATATCATAAAACACATTTTCCTGGCCTATGTTGCCTAAAAAGAACAGACCGAATAATGGACCCTTTTTGACCAAAACCATGGATTAACCCGTTTGGAGAAAAATCTCAATTTTTTGACTTTTTAAACTTCTTGTTTTCACAGCCTAGAAACACGTTTTTTTGTTCTAGAATATCATAAACACATTTTCCTTGTCTATATTGCCTAAAAAGAAAAGACGGAAAAATGGCCCTATTTTGACCAAAACCATAGACTAACCCCTTTTGAAAAATCTCAATTTTTCGCCTTTTTAAACTTCTTGTTTTCATAGTCTAGAAACACCTTTTTTTCGTTCTAGAATATCATAAAACACATTTTCCTGGCCTATGTTGCCTAAAAAGAACACCGAAAAATGGACCCTTTTTGACCAAAACCATGGATTAACCCCTTTGGAGAAAAATCTCAATTTTTCGACTTTTTAAACTTTTTGTTTTCACAGCATAGAAACACTTTTTTTCGTTCTAGAATATCATAAAACACATTTTCCTGGCCTATATTGCCTAAAAAGAACAGACGGAAAAATGGCCCTTTTTTGACAAAAACCATGGATTAACCCCTTTTGAAAAATCTCAATTTTTCGACTTTTTAAACTTCTTGTTTTCACAGCCTAGAAACACGTTTTTTCGTTCTAAAATATTATAAAACACATTTTAATGGCCTATATTGCCTAAAAACAGAAGATGGAAAAATGACCCAATTTTGACCAAAACCATAGACTAACCCCTTTCCAAAAATCTCAATTTTTCGACTTTTAAAACTTTTTGTTTTCATAGCCTAGAAAAACGTTTTTTCGTTCTAGAATATCATAAAACTCATTTTCCTGGTCTATATTGCCTAAAAAGAAAAGACGGAATAATGGCCCCTTTTTGACCAAAACCATGGAATAACCCCTTTGGAGAAAAATCTCAATTTTTCGACTTTTTAAACTTCTTGTTTTCACAGCCTAGAAACACGTTTTTTCGTTCTAGAATATCATAAAACACATTTTCCTTGCCTATATTGCCGAAAAAGAAAACACGGAAAAATGGCCCCTTTTTGACAAAAACCATGGACTAACCCCTTTGGAAAAATCTCAATTTTTCGACTTTTTAAACTTCTTGTTTTCACAGCCTAGAAACACGTTTTTTCCTTCTAGAATATCATAAAACACATTTTCCTGGCCTATATTGCCTAACAAGAAAAGACGGAAAAATGGCCCCATTTTGACCAAAACCATGGACTAATCCCTTTGCAAAAATCTCAATTTTTCGACTTTTTAAACTTCTTGTTTTCACAGCCTAGAAACACGTTTTTTCCTTCTAGAATATCATAAAACACATTTTCCTTGTCTATATTGCCTAAAAAGAAAAGACGGAAAAATGGCCCCATTTTGACCAAAACAATAGACTAACCCCTTTGGAAAAATCTCAATTTTTCGACTTTTTAAACTTCTTGTTTTCATAGCCTAGAAACACGTTTTTTCGTTCTAGAATATCATAAAACACATTTTCCTGGCCTATATTGCCCAAAAAGAAAAGACGGAAAAATGGCCCCATTTTGACCAAAACCATGGACTAATCCCTTTGGAAAAATCTCAATTTTTCGACTTTTTAAACTTCTTGTTTTCACAGCCTAGAAACACGTTTTTTCCTTCTAGAATATCATAAAACACATTTTCCTTGTCTATATTGCCTAAAAAGAAAAGACGGAAAAATGGCCCCATTTTGACCAAAACCATAGACTAACCCCTTTGGAACAATCTCAATTTTTCGACTTTTTAAACTTCTTGTTTTCATAGCCTAGAAACACGTTTTTTCGTTATAGAATAATATAAAACACATTTTCCTGGCCTATGTTGCCTAAAAAGAACAGACCGAATAATGGACTCTTTTTGACCAAAACCATGGATTAACCCGTTTGGAGAAAAATCTCAATTTTTTGACTTTTTAAACTTCTTGTTTTCACAGCCTAGAAACACGTTTTTTCGTTCTAGAATATCATAAAACACATTTTCCTGGCCTATGTTGCCTAAAAAGAACAGACCGAAAAATGGACCCTTTTTGACCAAAACAATGGATTAACCCCTTTGGAGAAAAATCTCAATTTTTCGACTTTTTAAACTTCTTGTTTTCACAGCCTCGAAACACGTTTTTTCGTTCTAGAATATCATAAAACACATTTTCCTGGCCTATGTTGCCTAAAAAGAACAGACCGAATAATGGACCCTTTTTGACCAAAACCATGGATTAACCCGTTTGGAGAAAAATCTCAATTTTTTGACTTTTTAAACTTCTTGTTTTCACAGCCTAGAAACACGTTTTTTTGTTCTAGAATATCATAAACACATTTTCCTTGTCTATATTGCCTAAAAAGAAAAGACGGAAAAATGGCCCTATTTTGACCAAAACCATAGACTAACCCCTTTTGAAAAATCTCAATTTTTCGCCTTTTTAAACTTCTTGTTTTCATAGTCTAGAAACACCTTTTTTTCGTTCTAGAATATCATAAAACACATTTTCCTGGCCTATGTTGCCTAAAAAGAACACCGAAAAATGGACCCTTTTTGACCAAAACCATGGATTAACCCCTTTGGAGAAAAATCTCAATTTTTCGACTTTTTAAACTTTTTGTTTTCACAGCATAGAAACACTTTTTTTCGTTCTAGAATATCATAAAACACATTTTCCTGGCCTATATTGCCTAAAAAGAACAGACGGAAAAATGGCC
Source organism: Porites divaricata (assembly GCA_038088405.1). Classification (NCBI taxonomy): domain Eukaryota; kingdom Metazoa; phylum Cnidaria; class Anthozoa; order Scleractinia; family Poritidae; genus Porites; species Porites divaricata. The sequence continues at coordinate 6,748,540 of JBBMOI010000017.1, forward strand.
CTTTTTTGACAAAAACCATGGATTAACCCCTTTTGAAAAATCTCAATTTTTCGACTTTTTAAACTTCTTGTTTTCACAGCCTAGAAACACGTTTTTTCGTTCTAAAATATTATAAAACACATTTTAATGGCCTATATTGCCTAAAAACAGAAGATGGAAAAATGACCCAATTTTGACCAAAACCATAGACTAACCCCTTTCCAAAAATCTCAATTTTTCGACTTTTAAAACTTTTTGTTTTCATAGCCTAGAAAAACGTTTTTTCGTTCTAGAATATCATAAAACTCATTTTCCTGGTCTATATTGCCTAAAAAGAAAAGACGGAATAATGGCCCCTTTTTGACCAAAACCATGGAATAACCCCTTTGGAGAAAAATCTCAATTTTTCGACTTTTTAAACTTCTTGTTTTCACAGCCTAGAAACACGTTTTTTCGTTCTAGAATATCATAAAACACATTTTCCTTGCCTATATTGCCGAAAAAGAAAACACGGAAAAATGGCCCCTTTTTGACAAAAACCATGGACTAACCCCTTTGGAAAAATCTCAATTTTTCGACTTTTTAAACTTCTTGTTTTCACAGCCTAGAAACACGTTTTTTCCTTCTAGAATATCATAAAACACATTTTCCTGGCCTATATTGCCTAACAAGAAAAGACGGAAAAATGGCCCCATTTTGACCAAAACCATGGACTAATCCCTTTGCAAAAATCTCAATTTTTCGACTTTTTAAACTTCTTGTTTTCACAGCCTAGAAACACGTTTTTTCCTTCTAGAATATCATAAAACACATTTTCCTTGTCTATATTGCCTAAAAAGAAAAGACGGAAAAATGGCCCCATTTTGACCAAAACAATAGACTAACCCCTTTGGAAAAATCTCAATTTTTCGACTTTTTAAACTTCTTGTTTTCATAGCCTAGAAACACGTTTTTTCGTTCTAGAATATCATAAAACACATTTTCCTGGCCTATATTGCCTAAAAAGGACAGACGGAAAAATGGCCCCATTTTGACCAAAACCATGGACTAATCCCTTTGGAAAAATCTCAATTTTTCGACTTTTTAAACTTCTTGTTTTCACACCCTAGAAACACGTTTTTTCCTTCTAGAATATCATAAAACACATTTTCCTTGTCTATATTGCCTAAAAAGAAAAGACGGAAAAATGGCCCCATTTTGACCAAAACCATAGACTAACCCCTTTGGAAAAATCTCAATTTTTCGACTTTTTAAACTTCTTGTTTTCATAGCCTAGAAACACGTTTTTTCGTTCTACAATATCATAAAAAACAGTTTCCTGGCCTATATTGCGTAAAAAGAAAAGACGGAAAAATGGCCCCTTTTTGACCAAAACCATGGACTAACCAATTTGGAAAAATCTCAATTTTTCGACTTTTTAAACTTCTTGTTTTTATAGCCTACGAAACACGTTTTTTCGTTCTAGAATATCATGAAACACATTTCAATGGCCTATATTGCCTAAAAAGAAAAGACGGAAAAATGGCCCCTTTTTGACCAAAACTATAGACTAACCCCATTGGAAAAATCTCAATTTTTCGACTTTTTAAACTTCTTGTTTTCACACCCTAGAAACACGTTTTTTCCTTCTAGAATATCATAAACACATTTTCCTTGTCTATATTGCCTAAAAAGAAAAGACGGAAAAATGGCCCCATTTTGACCAAAACCATAGACTAACCCCTTTTGAAAAATCTCAATTTTTCGACTTTTTAAACTTCTTGTTTTCATAGCCTAGAAACACGTTTTATCGTTCTAGAATATCACAAAACACATTTTCCTTGCCTATGTTGCCTAAAAAGAACAGACGGAAAAATGGCCCCTTTTTGACCAAAACCATGGATTAACCCCTTTGAAAAAATCTCAATTTTTCGACTTTTTAAACTTCTTGTTTTCATAGTCTAGAAACACCTTTTTTTCGTTCTAGAATATCATAAAACACATTTTCCTGGCCTATGTTGCCTAAAAAGAACACCGAAAAATGGACCCTTTTTGACCAAAACCATGGATTAACCCCTTTGGAGAAAAATCTCAATTTTTCGACTTTTTAAACTTTTTGTTTTCACAGCATAGAAACACTTTTTTTCGTTCTAGAATATCATAAAACACATTTTCCTGGCCTATATTGCCTAAAAAGAACAGACGGAAAAATGGCCCTTTTTTGACAAAAACCATGGATTAACCCCTTTTGAAAAATCTCAATTTTTCGACTTTTTAAACTTCTTGTTTTCACAGCCTAGAAACACGTTTTTTCGTTCTAAAATATTATAAAACACATTTTAATGGCCTATATTGCCTAAAAACAGAAGATGGAAAAATGACCCAATTTTGACCAAAACCATAGACTAACCCCTTTCCAAAAATCTCAATTTTTCGACTTTTAAAACTTTTTGTTTTCATAGCCTAGAAAAACGTTTTTTCGTTCTAGAATATCATAAAACTCATTTTCCTGGTCTATATTGCCTAAAAAGAAAAGACGGAATAATGGCCCCTTTTTGACCAAAACCATGGAATAACCCCTTTGGAGAAAAATCTCAATTTTTCGACTTTTTAAACTTCTTGTTTTCACAGCCTAGAAACACGTTTTTTCGTTCTAGAATATCATAAAACACATTTTCCTTGCCTATATTGCCGAAAAAGAAAACACGGAAAAATGGCCCCTTTTTGACAAAAACCATGGACTAACCCCTTTGGAAAAATCTCAATTTTTCGACTTTTTAAACTTCTTGTTTTCACAGCCTAGAAACACGTTTTTTCCTTCTAGAATATCATAAAACACATTTTCCTGGCCTATATTGCCTAACAAGAAAAGACGGAAAAATGGCCCCATTTTGACCAAAACCATGGACTAATCCCTTTGGAAAAATCTCAATTTTTCGACTTTTTAAACTTCTTGTTTTCACACCCTAGAAACACGTTTTTTCCTTCTAGAATATCATAAAACACATTTTCCTTGTCTATATTGCCTAAAAAGAAAAGACGGAAAAATGGCCCCTTTTTGACCAAAACCATACACTAACCTCTTTGGAGAAAAATCTCAATTTTTCGACTTTTTAAACTTCTTGTTTTCATAGCCTAGAAACACGTTTTTTCGTTCTAGAATATCATAAAACACATTTTCCTGGCCTATATTGCCTAAAAAGGACAGACGGAAAAATGGCCCCATTTTGACCAAAACCATGGACTAATCCCTTTGGAAAAATCTCAATTTTTCGACTTTTTAAACTTCTTGTTTTCACACCCTAGAAACACGTTTTTTCCTTCTAGAATATCATAAAACACATTTTCCTTGTCTATATTGCCTAAAAAGAAAAGACGGAAAAATGGCCCCATTTTGACCAAAACCATAGACTAACCCCTTTGGAAAAATCTCAATTTTTCGACTTTTTAAACTTCTTGTTTTCATAGCCTAGAAACACGTTTTTTCGTTCTACAATATCATAAAAAACAGTTTCCTGGCCTATATTGCGTAAAAAGAAAAGACGGAAAAATGGCCCCTTTTTGACCAAAACCATGGACTAACCAATTTGGAAAAATCTCAATTTTTCGACTTTTTAAACTTCTTGTTTTTATAGCCTACGAAACACGTTTTTTCGTTCTAGAATATCATGAAACACATTTCAATGGCCTATATTGCCTAAAAAGAAAAGACGGAAAAATGGCCCCTTTTTGACCAAAACTATAGACTAACCCCTTTGGAAAAATCTCAATTTTTCGACTTTTTAAACTTCTTGTTTTCACACCCTAGAAACACGTTTTTTCGTTCTAGAATATCATAAAACACATTTTCCTTGTCTATATTGCCTAAAAAGAAAAGACGGAAAAATGGCCCCATTTTGACCAAAACCATAGACTAACCCCTTTTGAAAAATCTCAATTTTTCGACTTTTTAAACTTCTTGTTTTCATAGCCTAGAAACACGTTTTATCGTTCTAGAATATCACAAAACACATTTTCCTTGCCTATGTTGCCTAAAAAGAACAGACGGAAAAATGGCCCCTTTTTGACCAAAACCATGGATTAACCCCTTTGAAAAAATCTCAATTTTTCGACTTTTTAAACCTCTTGTTTTCATAGTCTAGAAACACCTTTTTTTCGTTCTAGAATATCATAAAACACATTTTCCTGGCCTATGTTGCCTAAAAAGAACACCGAAAAATGGACCCTTTTTGACCAAAACCATGGATTAACCCCTTTGGAGAAAAATCTCAATTTTTCGACTTTTTAAACTTTTTGTTTTCACAGCATAGAAACACTTTTTTTCGTTCTAGAATATCATAAAACACATTTTCCTGGCCTATATTGCCTAAAAAGAACAGACGGAAAAATGGCCCTTTTTTGACAAAACCCATGGATTAACCCCTTTTGAAAAATCTCAATTTTTCGACTTTTTAAACTTCTTGTTTTCACAGCCTAGAAACACGTTTTTTCGTTCTAAAATATTATAAAACACATTTTAATGGCCTATATTGCCTAAAAACAGATGGAAAAATGACCCAATTTTGACCAAAACCATAGACTAACCCCTTTCCAAAAATCTCAATTTTTTGACTTTTAAAACTTTTTGTTTTCATAGCCTAGAAAAACGTTTTTTCGTTCTAGAATATCATAAAACTCATTTTCCTGGTCTATATTGCCTAAAAAGAAAAGACGGAATAATGGCCCCTTTTTGACCAAAACCATGGAATAACCCCTTTGGAGAAAAATCTCAATTTTTCGACTTTTTAAACTTCTTGTTTTCACAGCCTAGAAACACGTTTTTTCCTTCTAGAATATCATAAAACACATTTTCCTTGCCTATATTGCCGAAAAAGAAAACACGGAAAAATGGCCCCTTTTTGACAAAAACCATGGACTAACCCCTTTGGAAAAATCTCAATTTTTCGACTTTTTAAACTTCTTGTTTTCACAGCCTAGAAACACGTTTTTTCCTTCTAGAATATCATAAAACACATTTTCCTGGCCTATATTGCCTAACAAGAAAAGACGGAAAAATGGCCCCATTTTGACCAAAACCATGGACTAATCCCTTTGGAAAAATCTCAATTTTTCGACTTTTTAAACTTGTTTTCACACCCTAGAAACACGTTTTTTCCTTCTAGAATATCATAAAACACATTTTCCTTGTCTATATTGCCTAAAAAGAAAAGACGGAAAAATGGCCCCATTTTGACCAAAACCATAGACTAACCCCTTTGGAAAAATCTCAATTTTTCGACTTTTTAAACTTCTTGTTTTCATAGCCTAGAAACACGTTTTTTCGTTCTAGAATATCATAAAACACATTTTCCTGGCCTATATTGCCTAAAAAGGACAGACGGAAAAATGGCCCCATTTTGACCAAAACCATGGACTAATCCCTTTGGAAAAATCTCAATTTTTCGACTTTTTAAACTTCTTGTTTTCACACCCTAGAAACACGTTTTTTCCTTCTAGAATATCATAAAACACATTTTCCTTGTCTATATTGCCTAAAAAGAAAAGACGGAAAAATGGCCCCATTTTGACCAAAACCATAGACTAACCCCTTTGGAAAAATCTCAATTTTTCGACTTTTTAAACTTCTTGTTTTCATAGCCTAGAAACACGTTTTTTCGTTCTACAATATCATAAAAAACAGTTTCCTGGCCTATATTGCGTAAAAAGAAAAGACGGAAAAATGGCCCCTTTTTGACCAAAACCATGGACTAACCAATTTGGAAAAATCTCAATTTTTCGACTTTTTAAACTTCTTGTTTTTATAGCCTACGAAACACGTTTTTTCGTTCTAGAATATCATGAAACACATTTCAATGGCCTATATTGCCTAAAAAGAAAAGACGGAATAATGGCCCCTTTTTGACCAAAACCATGGAATAACCCCTTTGGAGAAAAATCTCAATTTTTCGACTTTTTAAACTTCTTGTTTTCACAGCCTAGAAACACGTTTTTTCGTTCTAGAATATCATAAAACACATTTTCCTTGCCTATATTGCCGAAAAAGAAAACACGGAAAAATGGCCCCTTTTTGACAAAAACCATGGACTAACCCCTTTGGAAAAATCTCAATTTTTCGACTTTTTAAACTTCTTGTTTTCACAGCCTAGAAACACGTTTTTTCCTTCTAGAATATCATAAAACACATTTTCCTGGCCTATATTGCCTAACAAGAAAAGACGGAAAAATGGCCCCATTTTGACCAAAACCATGGACTAATCCCTTTGGAAAAATCTCAATTTTTCGACTTTTTAAACTTCTTGTTTTCACACCCTAGAAACACGTTTTTTCCTTCTAGAATATCATAAAACACATTTTCCTTGTCTATATTGCCTAAAAAGAAAAGACGGAAAAATGGCCCCATTTTGACCAAAACCATAGACTAACCCCTTTGGAAAAATCTCAATTTTTCGACTTTTTAAACTTCTTGTTTTCACACCCTAGAAACACGTTTTTTCCTTCTAGAATATCATAAAACACATTTTCCTTGTCTATATTGCCTAAAAAGAAAAGACGGAAAAATGGCCCCATTTTGACCAAAACCATAGACTAACCCCTTTGGAAAAATCTCAATTTTTCGACTTTTTAAACTTCTTGTTTTCATAGCCTAGAAACACGTTTTTTCGTTCTAGAATATCATAAAACACATTTTCCTGGCCTATGTTGCCTAAAAAGGACAGACGGAAAAATGGCCCCATTTTGACCAAAACCATGGACTAATCCCTTTGGAAAAATCTCAATTTTTCGACTTTTTAAACTTCTTGTTTTCACACCCTAGAAACACGTTTTTTCCTTCTAGAATATCATAAAACACATTTTCCTTGTCTATATTGCCTAAAAAGAAAAGACGGAAAAATGGCCCCATTTTGACCAAAACCATAGACTAACCCCTTTGGAAAAATCTCAATTTTTCGACTTTTTAAACTTCTTGTTTTCATAGCCTAGAAACACGTTTTTTCGTTCTACAATATCATAAAAAACAGTTTCCTGGCCTATATTGCGTAAAAAGAAAAGACGGAAAAATGGCCCCTTTTTGACCAAAACCATGGACTAACCAATTTGGAAAAATCTCAATTTTTCGACTTTTTAAACTTCTTGTTTTTATAGCCTACGAAACACGTTTTTTCGTTCTAGAATATCATGAAACACATTTCAATGGCCTATATTGCCTAAAAAGAAAAGACGGAAAAATGGCCCCTTTTTGACCAAAACTATAGACTAACCCCTTTGGAAAAATCTCAATTTTTCGAGTTTTTAAACTTCTTGTTTTCACAGCCTAGAAACACGTTTTTTCCTTCTAGAATATCATAAAACACATTTTCCTTGTCTATATTGCCTAAAAAGAAAAGACGGAAAAATGGCCCCATTTTGACCAAAACCATAGACTAACCCCTTTTGAAAAATCTCAATTTTTCGACTTTTTAAACTTCTTGTTTTCATAGCCTAGAAACACGTTTTATCGTTCTAGAATATCACAAAACACATTTTCCTTGCCTATGTTGCCTAAAAAGAACAGACGGAAAAATGGCCCCTTTTTGACCAAAACCATGGATTAACCCCTTTGAAAAAATCTCAATTTTTCGACTTTTTAAACTTCTTGTTTTCATAGTCTAGAAACACGTTTTTTCGTTCAACAATATCATAAACATTTTCCTCGCCTATATTGCCTAAAAAGAAAAGACGGAAAAATGGCCCCTTTTTGACCAAAACCATAGACTAACCCCTTTTGAAAAATCTCAATTTTTCGCCTTTTTAAACTTCTTGTTTTCATAGTCTAGAAACACCTTTTTTTCGTTCTAGAATATCATAAAACACATTTTCCTGGCCTATGTTGCCTAAAAAGAACAGACCGAAAAATGGACCCTTTTTGACCAAAACCATGGATTAACCCCTTTGGAGAAAAATCTCAATTTTTCGACTTTTTAAACTTTTTGTTTTCACAGCATAGAAACACTTTTTTTCGTTCTAGAATATCATAAAACACATTTTCCTGGCCTATATTGCCTAAAAAGAACAGACGGAAAAATGGCCCCTTTTTGACAAAAACCATGGATTAACCCCTTTTGAAAAATCTCAATTTTTCGCCTTCTTAAACTTCTTGTTTTCATAGTCTAGAAACACCTTTTTTTCGTTATAGAATAATATAAAACACATTTTCCTGGCCTATGTTGCCTAAAAAGAACAGACCGAATAATGGACTCTTTTTGACCAAAACCATGGATTAACCCGTTTGGAGAAAAATCTCAATTTTTTGACTTTTTAAACTTCTTGTTTTCACAGCCTAGAAACACGTTTTTTCGTTCTAGAATATCATAAAACACATTTTCCTGGCCTATGTTGCCTAAAAAGAACAGACCGAAAAATGGACCCTTTTTGACCAAAACAATGGATTAACCCCTTTGGAGAAAAATCTCAATTTTTCGACTTTTTAAACTTCTTGTTTTCACAGCCTCGAAACACGTTTTTTCGTTCTAGAATATCATAAAACACATTTTCCTGGCCTATGTTGCCTAAAAAGAACAGACCGAATAATGGACCCTTTTTGACCAAAACCATGGATTAACCCGTTTGGAGAAAAATCTCAATTTTTTGACTTTTTAAACTTCTTGTTTTCACAGCCTTGAAACACGTTTTTTTGTTCTAGAATATCATAAAACACATTTTCCTTGTCTATATTGCCTAAAAAGAAAAGACGGAAAAATGGCCCTATTTTGACCAAAACCATAGACTAACCCCTTTTGAAAAATCTCAATTTTTCGCCTTTTTAAACTTCTTGTTTTCATAGTCTAGAAACACCTTTTTTTCGTTCTAGAATATCATAAAACACATTTTCCTGGCCTATGTTGCCTAAAAAGAACAGACCGAAAAATGGACCCTTTTTGACCAAAACCATGGATTAACCCCTTTGGAGAAAAATCTCAATTTTTCGACTTTTTAAACTTTTTGTTTTCACAGCATAGAAACACTTTTTTTCGTTCTAGAATATCATAAAACACATTTTCCTGGCCTATATTGCCTAAAAAGAACAGACGGAAAAATGGCCCCTTTTTGACAAAAACCATGGATTAACCCCTTTTGAAAAATCTCAATTTTTCGACTTTTTAAACTTCTTGTTTTCACAGCCTAGAAACACGTTTTTTCGTTCTAAAATATTATAAAACACATTTTAATGGCCTATATTGCCTAAAAACAGAAGATGGAAAAATGACCCAATTTTGACCAAAACCATAGACTAACCCCTTTCCAAAAATCTCAATTTTTCGACTTTTAAAACTTTTTGTTTTCATAGCCTAGAAAAACGTTTTTTCGTTCTAGAATATCATAAAACACATTTTCCTGGCCTATGTTGCCTAAAAAGAACAGACGGAAAAATGGCCCCTTTTTGACAAAAACCATGGATTAACCCCTTTGGAGAAAAATGTCAATTTTTCGACTTTTTAAACTTCTTGTTTTTAAAGGCTAGAAACACGTTTTTTCGTTCTAGAATATAATAAAACACATTTTCCTGGCCTATATTGCCTTAAAAGAAAAGACGGAAAAATGACCCAATTTTGACCAAAACCATAGACTAACCCCTTTCCAAACATCTCAATGTTTCGACTTTTAAAACTTCTTGTTTTTATAGCCTAGAAACACGTTTTTTTGTTGTAGAATATTATAAAACACATTTTCCTGGCGTATATTGCCTAAAAACAAAAGACGGAAAAATGGCCCCTTTTTGACCAAAACCATGGACTAACCCCTTTGGAAAAATCTCAATTTTTCGACTTTTTAAACGTCTTATTTTCATAGCCTAGAAACACGTTTTTTCGTTCTAGAATATCATAAAAAACATTTTCCTGGCCTATATTGCCTAAAAAAAGACGGAAAAATTGCCCCTTTTTGACCAAAACCATGGACTAAGCCGTTTGGAAAAATCTCAATTTTTCGTCTTTTTAAACTTCTTGTTTTGATAGCCTAGAAACACGTTTTTTCGTTCTAGAATATCATAAAACACATTTTCCTGGGTATATTGCCTAAAAAAACAGGGAAAAATGGCCCGTTTTTAATAATAATAATAATCGATGTTTAAACAGGGTGACCCCTTCAGTGACAGGACCGGTATCAACGGAGGCCCCGTATAACGTAAAATAAAAAGAGTATGTAAAAATAACATATTACGCTGAAATGTTCAAAAATTAAAAAGCTTAGAAAAAGGTAATGACGTTCTCATAAAAATTGGATGTAGATTGGAAATGTTCTAAGAAATGACCTAAGAATAAAAATCGGAGATAGCCTCTAAACGCAGAATCTTTATGTTCGTTGGAAGGCTATTAAATATGCATGCACCATGATAATAAAAAGACTTTTTAGCGAGATCTAAATGAAATTTGGGAAGTATAATGTCAGTGATTGACGATCTAGTGCATGTATTAAAAACATGTTGGTTGTCGCTCTGGCAGCGTAACATGAACTAATATAGAGGAACTTCTCCGACCAAGCACTTGTTAACCAACAGTGCACAGTGCTTTTCCTTGGTTTTTGTAAGAGGCGGCCAGCGTAGGTTCACGAGTATTGTTTCCGTGGCTATGTCCGGTTTAAAACCGTATACAATTTTCGCAGCTCGTCAACCATGGACTAAGCCCTTTGGAAAAATCTCAATTTTTCGACTTTTTAAACGTATTGTTTTCATAGCCTAGAAACACGTTTTTTCGTTCTAGAATATCATAAAACACATTTTCCTGGCCTATATTGCCTAAAAAAAAAGACGAAATAAATGGCCTCTTTTTTACCAAAACCATGGACTAATTTTTCGACTTTTTAAACTTCTTGTTTTCATAGCCTAGAAACACGTGTTTTCGTTCTAGAATATTATAAAACAATAAATACATGAAATATTCGGCGGCGCAATTTCATATGACAACACGCGGGATTTTTTTTTTTCTAGCACGCTCAGGAGGTCAAAGGACTTGATTTGTGAAGAAAAAAATATTCACAAAATTCTGCTTTTGTTGTTTAGAAAATAATTTGTTTAATTTTTAATAATTAACAAACAGCTTACTGATTTATTTATTTGGGCGACGAACTTGGAGGTCCAGGCAACCCAGCTAAATTGTTTCAGAGACCAAAGGGCTCTATCTTTCAGGCCTGGGCACCCCAGCTTAAATGGTTGGGAGCCCTGGGCTTCCTGAAATTTTCCCTGGAGCACAGCCTTCCAACCCTGTACTTATTGGAAGTATGATACATTACATGCTATTGTTGAATGTGGAAGTGCATTTTAATTTTGGAGGACATTAGTATAGGGAGTGCAAATTTTAGTGCAATACCCCATAAACTTAACATATATGGTGGTAACATTGATGTAAGTTTTGTTTTGAGTAGCAAAGGAACCCCTGTGTGTAACTCATCTTCTAGTGTGTTAGTCCCTAACAGAAAACAAACATTTTCAAACCCGCGCGCCATGTTGAACAAAACAAAGGAAACAAGTTTCGCGTGACGTCATCCATGTATCTGTACTTCGATAGATCATGGGCAACGACCAATCACAACGTGCATAACATTCACATCATTGTATTAAATGGAGTTGTGTAAACCCGTCTAGTCAGACCAATTTGTTGTAAAGTTTAATTAGAGTTTAATAATTTATTTTTTCTCAGTTAGATTCGCTGTTTCCTCCACATTTATAGGAAGCTTGTTTCTTCACTGGCTATTGTTCAATAACACAAAAAGTCGGGAAAACAAATATTAGTGATTTATATTCAGTTTTAATTATTTTTTTTGTCTCTTTTAGGGTTGCATGCGAAGATATATATTTTGTCAGTTTGTTTTATTTACTCAATTCATGTAATTAAAGTTTTTTATAACATCAATTCCTAAAGTACATTGTAACAAAATGGTCTCTTTTATGGGTCAAAAAAGGTTGGCCCACGCCCTGGTTGGTCTCCTTCAGGGGTTTAATTTAAAATTTCCGACAAGCATCCCCGCCCTTTCATATGGGAATCCCCCGGGGCTTGTACATGAATATACACTGTTTGTTTGCATTTGAGGCAGGCATTTGAAACTTTACTTGATGAGGAAATAAAGCTTAATACAGATGTCCTTGAAGAAAAATTCGCTTTACAACTTGAATTGGTCTTTTTCCGAGCATGCAGTCACTTGCTCGAATAACATTATAACCATGCCGTGTTGTGTTACAGCTCACCTGCAACAGAGCAATCTCTGGCAAAGACCAACCCTAGTATTTATCTTTTCAGAACAAAAGAATTCTTGGGTAGAAAGGGGAGGGTACCGCACCTGAGACCTTAGAATCTTGCCTGTTTTCATTTTCATTGGGCGGGTTTGTGCCTAGAAAGAATAGCAAAAAACGAAAGAAACAGGGTGAATGAGGGGGGAGGAGAGAGGAACTGGGAAAGGCGAGGCATGAGCGGGAGAATATTGGTGATACGATAAAAGAAGACAGGCAGCAAAAGGTTTAAGGTCAGCGTGCAAAGAAAGTCATGTCTGATAGCCCGGGACTCGTGGATATTACTATCGGGTTATTGAATTCTGTTCTTAACTTGCCCGCCTGGCAAGTGAAATTTTTTATGGAATTCTAATTACACAAAAGAACTGTTATCAACCCTACTCACCATCGGGCTAGTTAAAATGACTTTTGGGCTAGCACGTGCTAACTAGAGCTTGCCTGAATGGCAGGCTGTATAACTGACTTTCTTTGCACCCTGAAGGTAGAGCTAGGATAGATAGAAGTGGTACAGACAATGCAAAGTGGACATGAGTGAGGCAGAATTGGACAGTGGGATGATAAAAAAGAAACTAGGAAAGGGTAAAAAGGTAGTACAGGTGATAAAAAATCTGACAAAACAGGATAAAAATAGAACAAAATGGGCAAATAACAAGGGCAAATAGAGAGAAGTGTGACGTCACGTTACCACGGTAGCACTATTTCTGGAAACAACAAAACCAATGACGACGGTGACAGCAAGAAGAAGAACAAAAAATAATGTGTTTATATTAAGAAACAACAACTTTGCACGTGAATCACACTATTTGGTACATTTCTTTGCCATCACTGCAACACTACGACATGAAACTTCCTAATTTCACGAGCCCACATGATGGAGCGAGATTTGCTTACCGTAAATCCTCTATTAAGCCCCCCGGGGGGCTTATTTTTTTCAAGCACTTTTGAGGGGGGGGCTTAATAGAGAGGGGGGGTTTATTTAATTTAGCGAAACGCATCACCTGTAGCAAAAATACCGTGGTATGAGACAGAGTAGACTTACGCGTTGTACAATTAAAGTCACTGTCAAAAGTATTTAATTCACTTGTGGGAGCCTAAAAGTAACAAAAACAAAATTGTTATTCTTCCAAAATGAGCTTTCGGCCTCATGTTCTTCGGACTTGTGGTTCCCGGGCGGTACAATGCTTTGTCTAACGACAAGAAAATGGTGGCAATTCTCCACAGAGAGCTAGAGCGCAAAATTGAGAAAGTTCTGCATATGAAGTTGGACTCATGCCGCCGAAGACTAAAAACAATATGACTGACTTCCAGCCTGAATAAATCATAACTGATCAGTCCACGTTAATCGTTAATATTTTTGTGAAGAATAAGGATTGGGGGAGGGGGAGGGGGGGCTTAATAGAGAGGGGGGGGCTTATTAACTTTCCTCCTCTGAAAAGGGGGGGCTTATTTGAGAGGGGGGGCTTAATAGAGGATTTACGGTAATTAAATAAAACTGAATAAGATCGGTCATGTTTAAAATAGCGCAAATAGACTTTTAAGTGACATAACGACTTCCCCTCTCTATAAGTGGCGCATGGAATATGACAATTAAATCAAAATCGAGAAGGGAAACAAGTCGAAAAAGAAAGAGGGGGTACTAGTCAAAGGAATATATTAATGAGAACAACAAAGCCATGAGAGAAGAGCGAAAAGAGGGCAGGAAATCTGAAGGGGTTTATTAGAGAAAGCAGGGGTTTTTAGGTAAAAGCTGTTTAATGAAAATAATGGCTACAAGATAGTAGAAGGGGAACAATGTGAGTGGCATACACAGAGGTAAAAGCACAGGCAAAAAGAATAACAGAAACAAAAGACACATAGGGAAGGATGAAGGGAGACAAGGGAGTTGCATAGGGAAAGGGGGCCAGGACACATAAATTCACTGGAATAATAAAAAAACAGTGCAAGCGGACACTCTCTTAAGTGAACAGTTCTACTTATGGCCGCCAATACAAAAACGTTTCAACTCCCATAAAAACTCTGTATTTTTACATTCCCATAAGCGGACAATCTCTATGCCAGGCAGCAGTGGACATTTTCAGGGTTTATGAGTTAAATTTTAGCTTTGTTTTAAGCTCCAGTAAGCAGACACCTGGACAAATAGGATCTTATTATGTCAACTTTATAACACTGTTTGTCACAATGAATTTATGTCAGCATTGGTGTTTTTTTTCCTTTGTATACACACCAGTTACACTTCAAAGCACCACTTGAATTTTATGCTTGTGACTGAATTACAACATTGTCAGAACAACAGTATAGCCAAACACTAAGAGGTTTTTTTAATTTTCTATGCTTATTTGTAGTGGGGCAAGCTCCCATCCAAAAATGGAAACTTTTTTCATGTCCCCAGGGTGCACTCATCCAGCCTTTAAACCACTACTTTTATCTTTCCACTGTAGTGATAGTAATGGCAACAAACAACGAAAGGGAACAAAAGAAGGAGAAGTGAGCATTAAGAGAATATTGGTGAATGAATAATACATGAAAATGCGCCTTGGTCATCGGCGGCAAGTCTTTGTTACCTGGAAACGTAAAATGCTCCATGCTGTCATTGGCAGACACCAAGCATATATTCATGAAAAGATTTATTTATGGAGCATCGAATTTTGCAGCTGGCTAAGACCATGCGCAGTTAGCAGACTGCAGGTGTGACGAGATTATAAAGTCGCTACACTCGGAACAAGAGGTCTTACAAATCCAGCCTTTAAACCACTACTTAATAAACTCTTCCCATTGGCAGTGTTTTTGCAAAAAGGCTATATGCCGGGTACCACACAGAGAACACACAAAAGGTAATGGCGAAATTCTGGTGGCAGGGAAGCACTTAAATCTAGGGGTAAGGGGACCAGGAGAAAACCCCTTCTGGGGGGAGACAAGATCGAGTGGTACCGGGGGTAGCCACCCTGGACAGGAGTCCTGATCAGTCTCTGGGGGTGAGGCCCATATCCCCCAGTCACTAGGAACTAAGAGGAACCAGGAGGCGTGATCCTCCTGGGTAGAGTACAGATCAGGTGGGACCGGGGGTCCACACCCTGGAGTGGATATTTTTCCGGACCTGTCTCCAAGGGCTAAGCCTTACTGTGGGGTAAAGTGCAGCCAGGGGTTGCACTTCCCTGCCACGGATTGTGGAGCATGGGGACACAGGGGACACAATCCCCCCACAGTAGAAGGCACATAAAGTTGGGCTCTTGTAGGCAGAGGGAGCCGTACCTACCGCTCCTATGTGACTTTGCAAATGTTCCGACTAAAGTTAATGATGGCACTAGCTCACTTAATGTTAGTTGTGGACTAGAATTAGCTAAGAGTCTAGGTACTTCTAAAATGGTACATTTCGGGGTCCTTATATAGCGTTCATAACAGTCTGAGCTCCAGCGGCCTAAAACTTTAATAAGCCAGGGTGGAAGGCCAGCTTTGGCTGCTGTTGTGGCGGCTCCGATACGGAAACTGTGGGAGTAGAAATTGTTGGCAGGGAGACCACAGTGTTGAAGAATAATTGTACTAAGCTCTGTTGTTAGATTGTTCCGTGTAAGCCATTGTCTGGGTTGGACGAAGGCAAACAGAGGTTGGCTGGATGGTGGCTGGGCTTGCAGGAGATAGTCTTTCATGGCCATCACCGAACAGATAGGTGACGAGGACTTTGCAATGGTGATTGTGTGGCCCTGTCTGAAGGGGTCAGTTTTGGATTGTTTGAGGTGGACTAGCATGCGGCTGGGTGAGTGGGAGTAGGGTACCAGTGTGATGTCCTTGGAAGAGAGGTGGACAGAGGGGTCAAAGGGGCCATTGCAAGTGAATTCACTGGATCTTAAAAACCCAAAAAAGGCAAGGGTAAAGGCCGCCCAAAGCATAACATGGTCTAAGTTATAGGAAAGTTCAGGCTGAAGGTAGGAGTGAATGGAATGGAGAACTGTAAGGGTAATGGGAAAATGGTCAAGCCGCTTGGTAGGAGTGAGGCGCTTAATGCCTGTCAGGACCTTTTGTAACCTATGCATATCATTGAGCTTGAGAGGAAAGTTAAGCTCCCAATGAAGGTCCTGCACTGCCACCAAGTACAGCTTGACTGTTTCATAGTAGACTGTGTTGGCTAAGTGAGATGCAAAATACATCAGGGTTATCTCTGAGGCTGGTAGGAGGGGGTTTGAGGGGCCTACTAAACCATGCATGAGTGTAAAGGTGAGGAAGTGCTTGACGCCAACTTGATAGGTGCGTCGAGTGGAAGGGGCAAGGGAAGCTTGAAGGTATCGCTGTACAGAACCTCTCAGATGTTCATCGCTGATGGAGGGATGGTGGAGGCTGTGGGAGAGGCTGAGGGAGCCAGGGTACGGAAGTGGTCCATCATTGGTGATGGCCATCGAGGTGGCTTTAGTCAGATGGCTGGCGAGGGAAGGCTGTCGGAAGTTAGGGTGAAGCGACGCTACTTGGGCTGGATCAGAAAAGTTGACAGGAGACGAGAGGGAACCAAGACCAGAAGAAGCGGTGAGACCAGAAGAAATGCCGGTGTTTGGGAGGAGATTGCGTGGTGGAAGATTTTGAAGGGAAGGTTGCTGTTGACGGGTTGTGTTTTGGGCGCCATCTTGTGGTGGTGCAGGAGAACTGGACCTAAGGCCGTCCTGAAGGTTACTCGGAGGACTGGGCCGAGCGAGTTGAGCACTGGTGTTGCTGGCACCGCCATCTTGGATTACTTGGTGGTTCATCCGCTCGTCCACTATGGAGGCGATTAAGGCAGCCAATTCCGTGTGTGGAACGCCGGTGGCGATACTGGAGTTGGACGGGGCACTTGCTGATTGTGATGCGGGCAGTCTTTGTTGCTCATTCTGTTGTAGTCGCGAGATAAGTTCACGGCGATTCCCGGTTTGCTGGAGGTGACGTTCTCCCAGCATGAGGCGAAGGGCTTTGGTAGACATAGCGCTGTAGTCTGTTGGTTCTGCTGGAACGTTGGCGCCATCCAATACGGCATTTTGACGGTTGATGTTCCTCCTTTGCCTTGGCATGGTACACTAAGTTATGTAAGTTGATTTAAGCGAAGCGATTTGTGAGGAAGTAGACCAAGCGAAAAAACGCTGTTGTGAATGAACCGAAGCCCTAAGAGAACTGACTGGGAAAGGACAGTGTACGGCAAAAAGAGGAGCACATGTGCATGATGAGCATGTGATAATATTGAATGGAACCTTTGTGGAGTCTAGTAGATATCTCATGCTAAGTTACAGTGGACTTTGCCAAAGAGAAGGATACATTGTAATTGAACAACTAGTTACTGTTCATTGTTCTTTCTTGTACTTTGAACTAGTATCTACCCTTACTTAGTACAAAGGCTTATCTAAATGTTGCGCGTTGTGTGACATAAGAACAGAGACATGATTGTTGGTAGTATGTCCATAAGTGTGCTTTCATAGGGCCTAATTCTCAGGTTTATTAACATCAGTTTATGCTACCATAAACTTGAACTTTTATCTGTCTGCCATTTCACATTTTCAAGGTTGAAAGCACCACAACATCACTCTCCCACTCAGTCCTCATTCTTAGATAGCTGAGGCAAAGATAAATTGGAATCAAAGTCAGAGTCACACTCTTTGATGACTTCCTCTTCCTCTTTTTCAATGACTTCTCTCTACATTGGTAGGTTTTTAGCCCATGGGGGCTGACATGGCCAATGTGCCAGCTGAACATTTTGTTGCTTGCTGCCTAAAAGTAAGCTGTGGAACACACCGCCCATGTTCGTCTTGTCCATAGGCACTACTGGAATTGGATCTAATTTTGTAATAGCAGAAAGATCCATTGCAAGCTCTGGAATGGGATAATGGGATTTCCGGTGGGTGAAGTATTTGGTAGACCAGTTTGTTATTCGTAGTCGAGCAAACTTGGTGCTGGGTGCTTCATCTTCATGGTTGCGTGAAGGTTCCCTACAACCAAAGTCAACAGAGATTGTAGCTTGATCACCTTTGTAGCATCTGAACTCATAAATTCTGATGCTTTTAGAAGACGAGTAATGCTTTTTAACATAAGCTCACAAGATTGCATGGTCTTGTTGGCTACTGTGCCCTCTGGTCCATTTGTGATTCTTTCTGAACCAAACTGCAATTGTTCATCTGAGACACATCTTTTAAGGAACCTTGTAACACCCTGTAGGCAGGTCTGCGCATCTACGAAGGTAGACCTCCATACCAGTCTGGCCTTGCAAATGAATTCCAAAGTTATGGAATAAGTCCCCAAGGCATGTTAGGAATTCAACCATACCGTCCAAAGGGGTTACAAGCTTGACACACACTGTATAGCTGAATCAGTCACATCCTGTGTTCTTCCCTCACAGCAAATACCGCTAAATGTCACGGAAAGACAGGGAGCAAGTGAATATTGACAAAAAAGGCACTTTTTTTATTCCTTACTCTAAATAATCATGTTGTTCTTAGAAAAGAATCAGTCTTTTGTGTGTCTACTTTGCTCCATGTACGCTTAAATCACATGCTTTTATCCGCTTGTGAGTAAATATTTTGTAATTTATACGCTTATGATAGCAAAAAAAAGGCCTTTATACGTTAAGCAGTTAACCCTATTGACACCCTCATGGAACGACCTTCATATTCCTTTTAAAACCTCAAGCATATCTGAATTTCCAAAGAAATAATTTATATGCTATCTACAACTGTATTGTAAGGACAACAAATGAAATAAATTATTGTTCTCTTGCTGATGAAGCAACATAGTTCATGTACATAAGTTTTTCCTTCTTTGTTTTTTTCCCTCTTCTTTTGATTTTACCTGCTACCTAGAACCTAAATTGTTCAGGGACCTAACAAGAAAACTGACTAGTTCAATTAGCTTCCCAGCTTGCACATTATTCTCATCAAATTATTTTAATTTATCTTCTATTGTAAGTAAATTAACTAGATTGGAATATCAACCATGTACATGGACAAAAGCATAATAAAGATTATTCTTAATTACCAGTATTATTACTTATTAATTATTCCTACTACGATGATTGTTATTATTTTTAATATAATTTTTGATTTTTCCCGAAATTTAATACTCACCAAATTAATTGAGAATAAGGTGCTATTATTTTTTATTATTTTGCTTCTCTCTGGTATTTTATCAAGGGTACATTTAATCAAGTAAAGATAGTATGTCACACATATTATACTGTAAAAAAAAAAAAAAGAAGAGTTGTTTACCTTGTCATCAGAGCTACCTTTTCTTACTGGTCTTGTTCTCTGATTGTACAATGTATTATGTTGCCTTGCAGTTTGCCTTGCTGTTCCTCTTCATCAAGATTCCAAAATATGTAACGTATAAGTCCATCACTAAAAGAAAATCCCATTGCCAAAAATTTAGTAAACATACTGCAACTTTTTAAAGGTTAGAACTTGTATAAGACACCCCTGGCAGCGAAGAAGACAAGAAAACTTTCTTTTATTCATATTTTAAAAGACAGGCCATTTATTAAGGGATGCAGCATACTAAACTGGATATGTGAAAGGGGTTAGGGTTAGATAATGATAGTTGTAGCTCAATCTCTCTTTCCAGGGTATGCACAGATTTTTAGATCCAAAACTCAAGATTTTTTCCAGACTTTTTCCAAAACAATAACTTCTTTTACCATTTTTTTCCAGACTTAATCTCTATTTTCAAGACTTTTTCCAGGTATAGAGAATTGCTGGGCAAATTTCAAGACTTTTTCAAGAATTCAAGACTCTATATGAACCCTGTCTTTCTTCCTTTAAAATTATACTGGAAAAGTATATTATTAAAAGCTACAAGTCTAGAAGATTTTCAAGAATAGTTTCATTACCATAGACATTTACCTGTCCTCTGACCAATATTACAATATTTGTCTTTTGTAATACATGCATTATGCCTGCAGTAATTTAAGAATTTGTTAATTTACAAACTAATAATAATATTGTTCTTACTCCTTTACTTTATCCTCATCCATTCAAAGAGAAATCAGCTTGCCCAAAGGGTAAGATAATATTGGTTAAGCTTATGAGCCTGCTATAACACATTTTGGTAATGCAGTTTCTCGAGGCAAGAGCTCTTGTTTTTTTACCATGTATGTGCAGCATGCATATTTTGCAAAATGCAAAACAACTGCCAAACCCCAAACAACTCTGAAATTTAGTGATCAGGGTTACAAAACTGAGAGACTCAAATTCCAAGTTAGTTTGCCCAGTATAGTAGGACCTTCAGTGGAACCTGATTCACACTGTTTCATAGAGCGATTTTCGTATGACCTTGAAATGAAAACACGCGAACAAAACAGAAACGACAAACGAACAGAAATAGAGCGATTTGATTGGTTTATCGAACGGACAGACAAACGTGCCTGGCTTTTCATTAGTTAAGTGAACGCTCAGGTGAAAAAACTTCATGCCCGAGAACTTTCTAGAAATCAACCGATACTTCGCTTTGACGTCATAATACAACACGATTGGCCAATCGAACAATGCCTTCTCCATATTAGGGTTTCTTTGGCGGGAAAATGAAGAGGCCATGTTTTGATCCTTTCATCCATTGGCTGATGAAACAAAGAACGAACACTTACCGAAACCTTTTTTCAAGGTCATACGAAAATCGCTCTAACCCTCATCACTAAACTTCAGAGTCATTTGGCATTAAGCAGCCCCTTAGTGTTCTGCAAAAGTATAAAAAAAGTATATACCCCTGTGATCGATATACGTGCATTAAAAGCATCCATAAGCAAACAAAATAATGGTTAATGTTTTTTAAGCATTTCTTCCCATATTCTCTGCAAAACAAACCTGTAATCTAGGGACAGCTCTGGTACGCAGACAATGAAAATGGCCTTGTGGATGACCTCTAATTTCAAATGGCAGGTACAAAACATAGGTCACAGGTCAGATCACAAGTGCGGGTTAGATTACTGGTCACCATGCAAAACGTCAAGAAGCTGTAAAGTCATCTCCTAGTCTCCTATGCCAAGTTACCAGATATTTAATAGGCAAGGGAAATTATTATATTTAAAGCATTTTGCCCATGAAATTCTGCCAGTAAATGCTGTCTGAAGCTTGTGGAGCTGTATTTATCAAGGATTTAAAGATATATATATACAAAGAAAATAACGACCCAAATCAACTGCTTCTCATAACAACCCAAATCAATTGATTGAAATTGTGAAAAATGAATTGAAGAAACTATCAAGCTAGTTTTACGTTAATAAGCTTTCTATTAACATGAAAAATCAAATTTTATTCTATTTAAAACAAAATGGGCAAAAACTTGACTTACATTTTTCAGTTAATGATATTGAAATATTGATCACGTAAATGAAGTTCTGGTCTTGGCAGTTATACTTGATGAACACTTATCTTGGAAATCTTAAATACAGAACATAACAAGAAAAGTCTCAAAATCAGTAGGCAATATTTACAAATCAGGTTTCTGCCTTAATTAGACCTCTTATGTACTCTCTATTATAGTTTAATTTATCCTTATTTACATTACCGTGCTGGTGTTTGGGGCTCTACTTATCAGTCAAATCTTAAGCGTTTGATTAATCTTCAGAAACGGGTTATTAGAATAGTTTCCAGAAGTTCTTTTGATGTACATGCCAATGAGCTCCCTTGCCTCATCTTTTTTTAAAATCTAATATGTATATTTTGTGTTTTTTGGCAAAATGATACTAAAAACAGTAAAACTAAAAAGGGTAGGGTTTTGACGATAAAAGCCCTACTTTATCTCTTTTCATGGTAATTGAAGAATACATTATCGCCAACAGCCGATAAGTGTCTCGTAAGATGCCATGGTGTCTCTCATTGTTGGCCTTGTAAAGTTGCATTTCCTGGCATTTGCATGAGGAGAATTGGTTGCGATTAACCAGCTGTAAACATTTCAATTTAAACATTTTTTGCCAAAGGAAGTAAACATATCAGCCTTTCATTGCTCCCAGTGGAAGTTGTGTTGCTTGAAACTCGACATCATGATCAATGACGTCACTGCAACTGCCTTCCAAAGCTGACTTGTGTTTCTGCCTCGCTAGCATGTATGCGATCCATCCACATAAATTTCACAACTGACACAAAGGTCGACAACATAATAAACTCTCTCCAAGAGGAATAAAAATCTGTAATAGGGTTTTAGCTTATTTCAGTTATTTATTTCAGTTATTTATTCACAGAGCAATGACCCACACTTGTGACCTACGACCTGTGACGTGTATTCTGTACCTGCCAAATTTCATCTTTCACCTTAATTTGTACCAGATATCCTGGATTTACTTGAGGATTTAATTCATAAGGTTAATCCTTAATCGCCAATATTTCTTGCTTATGAGACCATCGTTTTCTGCGAAATAGTCTTAACTTTAAGCTAAATTAAAGCTTTATAACTTAAGGTAATTAAACAAAAACTTACCTCACAAGATCCGTGCCAGATTTTTCACGACTTCTGCCATGCCACGTTCGAGAATTTTTAGATCATGAATAAAGCTAAGTGTTTACCAGTAAGTAAAAGAACAGCTGAAGCTCAAATCCGAGTTCCAGAAGTCTTTAGATCCAATTTACTACACACAGTTCTGTATAGTCAATAATGCGTCGCCATATTGGTTTCGTTTAGAACCCAGTCTCTCGATTGGCGAGGGCGTCTCGCGCGCAGGCTTTCGCAGTACTCGTTTCGCGTTTGTCGAGTACTCGTAAGGAAACGCGCTCATTGGAGGCAGGAAAATAAACATTTTCATGCCCATTACTTGTTAACGAAGTTTCGCGAATCATGAGTGAGATAAATAATAATATTACTTCTAACAGTGAAGAGCACTTCAACTGAGTAATGAAACCAGCACAGTGAGGAATGTGATCTCTGAAACCCATATGAGCTCATGGTGTCGACGCAAAATATGGTTCGCGCATGCCCAGGAATCGAATCACGATCTTAAATGTGAAGGTAATCCACTACCCTACCAATTGCGAGCCTTTAAGTAAATCAGGCAGACTATATCCATTAACATTGAACTGAACCTATTCCAGGAGCTAGTGTCCACGGTTCATTGGTCAGACGGCTATATCATGCTGCCTTGGTTTGTCGCTGTGCACTTTCATATATTGAAGATCCCTAATAAGGACGCCCCTGGGTCGAGACAGCTGTCTACCAACGCCCGAGTGATATGGCTTTGCGCATGCGTTAGGTACTGGCCAGGTACTGGGTTGGTGTACGTGTGTCAATTGCCTCTCTCCTCCGCAGAGGCCTCTTTGTGTTGCAGGGAGGCTATGGAGAAAGAAAAAGAGAGCGCGTGGCGCACGATGGGAAGGGGAAAGAGAGAAGAGAGGCTCCCGACTATTCCCACTTTCCATCGTCCCCCGCGCGCTGTCTATTATTATTATTATTATTGTTATTTTTATAGGGATACCCTGAGGGAGCCTCTGCGGAGGAGAGAGTGTCAATTGCTATCACTTTTGCTATAATCGGCGTTGATACCTTCTGACCCTTTCCAGTAATGGTGTGGTTAAATCGAAATAATTGCGCCAGCGCGTTTGACACCCGGTTCCATCGAAATAATTGCGCCACCGCGTGTGGCACCCGCGCACAATTTTGATGAGGATCCACATAAAGAATAAACAAACAAAATGGTGTTGGAAATTACCTTCATGGGAGGTGAATAAATCCCATATTCTGTTTTTGAGTGACGCAGATCAACCGGAAGTAGTCTTTTTGCACTCTTGAGCCGTGATTTTCATCAAATTTTGGGGTAAATCGTCTCTTTAAGAGTAAAAACACTTAGTAATACAAATTTGGTGGTGCCAAGGTATGTTGAAAAGTAATGTGAGGACTGTGAATGGGACTCCGATTATAGTAATCACCGGAGTGAGGTTGTTATAGTTTTTGATTGGGGTGTGGTGTTTGAAATTAAATTAAGGGAAATATAGTGACGTTTATCCCAAAAGGTTTGTGAACTGGCAGGTGTAAAAAGAGTACAAAGTGACATATTAAGTTAAGCGAATTCCCCCTGCCCAGCCCCTGCCGTGGTTTCATAAGGTCAAGATGTAAAAAAAGCCCAGTTCCTCCAATAAGCTTTTCTGTAATATGTTTGCGCATCTCGTTTTCCTTGTCGTTACTTCATGAAAAATACTGCGGCCTAGCACCGGAGGCTGAGCCCGCAATACAAGGAACAAAGATCTGGAGAGGGTGTAGATTAAGAAACATTCGGTTGACTATAGTCTTCTCTTATCATAAAAACAGGCACATATTGAGAAAGCACTTTCATTTAATTACTAAGCAATATAGGATGTGTATTTACAGACTGAAGTAATAAAAAATACCAGTAGGTAATGGAAACATCTGGATGGAAACAGGCAAACCAACCAATTAATTCTTCTAACTACTATAGCGACAATTAGCTAGGGACGGTTTTATTTCCGGCACAGAAACAGACCTCATTCATGATTTCACTACGATACGCGCCATCTTTGCAAGTGCTTTAGGACTGATGGGATAACAGAATGTCACGTGGTATTTGAGGGGGTAAAAAAAAAGAAAAATTGCAAATACGAATAAAAACGGTCGACTTTGCTTATTCTCTCAAAACGAAACGATGATGTAATAGTCATGCAAAATGCACGGTTCGAGTCTCGTTAAGTTTTACGTCATTATTGCTTGCTGGGAGGACATCTATAGCGGAAGGTACAAAGCGCATGTCACAGATCACAAGTGCAGGTTACAGTACAAGTCACCACGCTACGGTAAATAAACAACACTCAAAGAGTCTCCTAGCCCTAATCATTGGCGACTGACGGAGTATAATGATACCAGCAATGCGTCCAGTCATAGTGTTATGTTTCTAGTTTTTCTTTTGGCTTGTAGTCTTTGTTCCTCTTCATGTTTAGCTATTCGCTTCGTCCAGCTGTCGTAAAACTCCCGAACTTGCATCAGTGAGTCCATCATGTCCAGATTCCTTTTGGCCATTTCGTAACAGCTATCCTGCCAATGAAATTACACTATGTAATAAGAGCAAACCTCGCGCTATAGTGTTCTGATGGCAGTATAA
This sequence comes from Porites divaricata, assembly GCA_038088405.1. Classification (NCBI taxonomy): domain Eukaryota; kingdom Metazoa; phylum Cnidaria; class Anthozoa; order Scleractinia; family Poritidae; genus Porites; species Porites divaricata. The sequence continues at coordinate 6,773,787 of JBBMOI010000017.1, forward strand.
ATGGAGAAGGCATTGTTCGATTGGCCAATCGCGTTGCAGTATGACGTCAAAGCAAAGTGATTTCTAGAATTTCTCGGGCATGAAGTCTTTTCACCCCGAGCGTTCGCTTAACCAACCAAAAGCCACACGCGTTTGTAGCCGTTTGATAAACCAATCAAATCGCTCTATTTCCGTTTGTTTGTTGTTCTGTTTTGTTCGCGCGTTTTCATTTCAAGGTCATACGAAAATCGCTCTATCTCTGTATGTCCCATGATGTTTTCTTGTTTGAGAGATAAAGGATTGAGGCTCAAATGTTTTTTTATCTTTTTTTTCGATCTTTCTTTGTCTGCATGCCGCTTTACTTATCTGTTGTTAAGTAACCTGCGAGCCTTTAAAGCCTTTATCAAGAGAAGAACAGTTAATTGGTTCAACAAAGGGTGGTTATCCTGTGGCCAGAAAGTCTGGATCACCAAAGATCACAGAGCCCTTGGTCACAAGGAACAAACAGTAAGTCGTACTTTAAAATGTAATGGAGGCTTCTGGTCTTCAGACTTAGACTGACATGTAATTTTGCGAGCTGTTGTGGTCACATTTGATTAAGGGTTGGTTTACAGCAGCAGACTCTTGCTCCGAGGACATAAAACCGGTTTTGACAGGAAAATGTCCCGGATTAGCCTGTTGGAAACCCGCTAGCCTGGTGGAGCTCGGAGAATCAGCGCAGAATACCTTCTTCTTGAGGGTATATTCCACGGAACGCGTCCGCGAGGTGAACAACCATCTGTAAAGCCAAGATAACTGTAGCAGTGTAGCACCCCAGAAGAATATCTCGTTCATCCAGGGAGGCACAGAATCCTTATTAGGGCATAAAACGACATCTGTATGGAGGTCGGGTAAACTATCTTTTCGTGAAAAGTCGTAAAATTTATTCAAATGTTGTGTTTTTTCCACAAGGGCAAACTTCTGTGCTTCGAAAAAACGGGAGGTTACAGCGTCCATTGAGACATCCAGGGAAATCTTAACTCTGAGGATTTGTCCATCACACGGAATTTCTTGCTGAGATTGATCTGTCCAGGATGTGTACGAAAAAGGTTCACTGTGGAGCTTTCTTCCTACTTTCACCGTCGCCTCCCTTGTTCCTTGATATTCTCGGCGGCCCGTTACAGGGTTAGTACTGTACTCAGCATAGCGATATGTCTGCCAATTGTACCATTCAATCTGCATCTCGACTATAGGAGGTGTTCTGTGAAGGGACTGAATATATTCCCACGTGACAATGCGACTGAGGCCTTTTCGCTCCACGGAAAACAACGCTTCAATTGCCACAAAAAGTGCGCAAAAACCGCACATTGCCGCCGCCCAGTAGAAAAGTGGGGAATGGGCACTACCTTCTTCATGTGTAGACAGGCAAACACAGACAGAACAAAACCACACCCAGAAAGCGAAGTTGAAAAAGGCGGAAAAAGTGCGCATCATTAACATATAACGAGTGTCCATGATCTTTCCGACAGCTTGCGAGCGCTCAGGGGTTCCAACCTGGGTACGTGAACAACAGCGCGCAAACGTAGTCAAAATTATAGTCAACCATATAAAAACAGGGCAAAGAATGTGACAAGCAAAGAAAGTAATGACAAATATCATAAACCCCTCCGAACGCTCCGGTGTGTCTTTACCATCGGGAGATAAGGTAATATCCGTGGGATACGGGGGTCTTGGGGGTGCTGTTTTTGGCGCATTGGTTTCCGGATTAACAGTCACGGGGCTTGGCGCGCGACACGTTTGCCGCGATTCTATCATCCAACTCTGGCGTCCATTATCTTGTTCGCAGATGTAAAACTCCGTAGGTGAGGAAATGTACCCTGTCGCGCAAAACGAAGTCGCGATATCTCCAGGACGCTTTCCTGTATATGCGACGGAAACCGATGAATCTGGAACCCCAGGATCGGAACACAGTTCTCGTCTCTCACAGGCCACCCCATAGGAGCTGTCCTCACAAAGACAAACAGTCTCGTTGCCTGTAGTGTAAACACAAGTACCCCTGTTCGTACAGGTTGAGGCTCCATGGCACTTGTTTACACCATTGGCGATTCCACGGCAGTTGATCCTTAGTCCACTAACCGTAGTCCATTCTAATCCACTCAAATATTCCCAGTCATGTGTGATGTATTCCGGTCTCAGTGCCAAGTCTCGAACGCGAAAATAATCGCCGTTTGGACTTGAATAACTGCTTCCAACCATCCAATAGCCATTGCGGTAATATAAATACCAATTCTGACGGCTATGCCGGAGAACAGGTCTTACGGACCTGTATACTCCAGGTGCCTTTGCGAAATAGTCAGTTCGAGGATCATTCAAAACTTCACCTCCACTTCCGGTTATAATGTCATTGAAGTAAAGTTTCCCCGAATCGCATTGAAAATAATCGTCATCTACGCAAATAGCTTTAATGTAAGGTCCTCTTTCTATCTTTTTGTAAGATTTATCTAGTGGGGAGTAGTACATCCATACCTTCACGATATCACTGAACAAATCATTCTTGTTTAGTGTTCCGGAAGAGAGCCAAGTCGCCGGATCGAAGTCAGGAGTCAGTTGAGCAGCTAAGCCATAAATTTCACCGATTTTATGACCAAACAACAAAACCTTCACATTGTTTTCTTTTCCATCAGCATAGTAGAAGAACAGACTTGACGGCTTGTTCAGATAGATGGGAAAGTTGTTGTTCTCTGAGAAGAGATCGTAGACTCCCTCGACCTGTATCCACGGCATGAAGTCCTCATTAACATTCTGAAAGAATATTTTAGAGCACATCTTCTTCTGGGCTAAACTTGATCCGAATGTTAACAAACTCACCGCAAGCCAATAAATTGGGAACATTCTGCTTCTTTTTGCTCGCAAATCCAACTTCAGAGAGAATAAAAACGACAGGCCTCCTTTTCGTGAAACGTGCTTTCACAAGTTATCAAACAGGAAGTAATTTCGCAAGTATCGATCCCATACGTCACTTCTGGTTATGTCACGCTTTTTATGCATATCATTCTACCTCGCGACAAAAAACGTCTGCGAAGTAGACTAGTTCTTTGTGATGACATTATCACGCATTGTCAGTCTAGCACCCTTTCTAGTATTTCTAGTCTCCTTCGGAGCCGCTCGGGCACGGAGTCACGCATTTGAGCAGCCGCGTTAGGGCGGGGAGCATGACGTGACTCCGGCAGGAGACTATAGTACTTCGTATATGTTATACGTGTTGTGGCATGTATGCCATGGAAGGGATTAGATGAGGCTGCAAAGCTACACTTCAGAGGTCGTCAGAGAATCTAAATTACCAATTATTTTAGCAGTTATTACGAGTCTGAGATGTCAGCAGTTTCCGAACATATCGACGGCTCCAACAACAAAACAGAACAAGTATTTTCATGAAAGAGGATGGGGAGGGAGGGCCAGTGCGAGCAAGGTTGGGGGGTTGGGGAGCGAAGGGGGTGTTCTTTTCCCAACCCCTCCCCCAATTGGAGAGCTCGCTTGAAGGGTAGTGCTAAAAGCGCAAGGAAAACCATGGTTTGCACAGAAAATGCCAATCAAAATTCCGGAACGTTTCAGGGCCACTAAAGTAATTTTCAAGAACTTTGTCGCATGGCTTTAACTGTTAGAGATACGCATTTACCCATGTTAACAGTAGTGACCTTACGCAACAGGACGGCAATATTGTAATTGTATAAATTGTATATTTGTTCACCCACGAAGCACTAAACTCGTTCAAACGTGTCCGTGCGTTCCAGATCGAATTGGAATTGGGCAGTACGGACAAAGGGAAAACATGAAAACCGGAGAAAAAATCTCTTGGAGCAAAGGAGAGAACCAACAACAACTTGAACTCAACCATCATGTGAGATTTGAAACCTGACCACTTTGATGGTAGGCGAGTGTTCTCACCACTGCGCAACCCTTGCTTCCCTTAAGAAGTGCACGGCAAAATGTTTGGCGTAAATGTTTCAAACCTTACCTACAAACGTTGAAACAAGGCCAAAATTGACTTGAGTGAACAATATGTATGAATTGTGATAAGGCATCAACGTTGGTTTACTACGGCTCTCCGTCCGGCTCTCCATTAATAAGGAAAAGGAAATTTGCTGTTACCTAAAATTTCAAGTACTCAAGTGACATTCAAGCTCTTTTTAAGACGGTGGCTGAAGTTCAAGAGTTTTCCAAGACTTTACAAAGAATAATCAAGACAGAACCGGAAGAAGATCTGTTAATGTATATGGCTACTTCCTCGAGCGGGAAAGAGGAAGCAAATCCTGCGTTCTGACTGGCTACTCACCGAGCGGCCGTATGGTCCTCTTTACTGCTCGGGATTTCCCGCGTTGGTTTCGTAAAGAGGAGAATATCTCGAACCTTAATTGACCAAAACTTATTCGGTCACGATGGCTGAATAATAGCCTTGTTCTTTTTTTTTTTTTCGGTCAATGAGTGTGTCCCACTGTCTCCCCAATAACTACAATAAAGGGTTTTGGATTTTTATTCATTTTACCCCAAAGAGCCTGTCGGAATATTGGACTACTCGGATTACTACAAGGCCTGCGGGAATTGGGAGATCTTTATCTCCCTGGCAGCCGTTTTTTGGATGTCACGCAACGCTTTTGGACTGCGAGGGAGACTAGGGAGATCTGGGACCTGTAAAAATTGTTTGGGTTGTTATAAATCCCCAAACCAGCTGCATAACCCAACATCAGAGAACACAAAAACATGCAGAAAATAGTGTTACTTTTTAGGTATAATATAAATAAGTGAACTGTTTACAGTATACACAATATCAGTCATGAGGCTGCCAAGAGTTCCTGTCGCATCTTTTTTAACTTGGTTATCCAGCGAGCTGTCTTAGTTTCTTCGTCTTCATGAAGCTGAAATGATATAAACAAAGAGAATAATTGAAAACTCAGTTTTCAACATCTCTTGATAAACAAAATTAGATGCACATGGTAAAACTGCTCATTAGCAACATCTTTGTCCTTAAATAGCTTCAAGCAATCAGCCATGCCAGCTATAAGATCTCTAAAAGTGCCACGGCACTTACGTAGGCTTTAACCGCAAACCGTCCCGCCCAGTATTAGAGAAATCTATTTGGGCGTATTTCATTCTAAGTTCTAAGCTCTAATTTGAATAGTCACAAATAAAGATTTCAAACACATTTCATATTAAATTACAACACCCTTATGCTGCATAGTAAATAGTACCACAGGAAAGTACTGCTCGGCAGCTTTCATTTGAATGGTCACACTTAGGATTTCATCCACAAACTCAACGACCATGTTAGAACCATCTTGCAAAGCATACTAAACAGTACCACAGGAAAGGACTGCTCAGAAGCTTTCTTTGAATGGTAACACTTAGGATTTTATCCACAGACTCAAAAGTTAGAACCATTTCACAAAGCCATCGTTCTGCGGTTTAAATCCACGGAAACACTCAAAAAACGTTTATCTTTTTCGAATCTATTTGTCCACTTTTATTTCTTTATATTTGGTTCTAATAAAAGTTGTATTTTTTACCTTAATTCCATGATCCGCTCAATACAGACAGCCCATTAATACCGACCCTTCTTATGACTCCTTCAGTGGTGTATTAACGGGGTTTGACTGTACTCTCGTATAAAAAAATGAGGACTTCTAGTAAAAAAACCTAAGTTTTCCAGTTTTAATAATTAAGGTTCTGATCATTTCAAACAAAGACAATGTCATGTTGAGGATGAAGTTCTGAGGAACGAATAAGTGATCCTCTTTGAATCAGCGACCCCTTCTCTCTTAAAAAATCAACTAAGCCACCGGCTGCTATTTTGAGTAGCCTTCATAGCTGGTGGTCTTGTCTGGTAAGGGCACAAACAAACGGTTTCTCACCATCGCCCCTTCCTGACAAGACCACCGGCTACACTATGGCAAGCATTTTACAGTATACACACCAAACTTACCCATGAGGCAAACAGTCCCTCCTTGTCTACTGACTGTGATATAACTGGCTGTGACGTTATCTTCACTTCAGGAGCCGTAGTTTGAGCAGCGGTGTCAGGTATTGACCCACCAGCTCCAAACATGGCCTCCTCATGACTTCCATCTATGTTCTTAGCACCACTCTACCACACAAAAAAAAAAAAAAAAACAATTTTTTCCTTTGTGAAGTTCGAGATGCCTTGCAGATATCATAAACCATATTTTATTTTTGGATGAGGTTTTTGTGATATCCCAAATAATCAAGGTTGAGGAAAGAATTATCAGCCCAGCCAAAGGCTGAGGCTGATAACACTTTCCGAGACCAGCTTGATTATTGCGGATATCACAAAAACCAAATTAAATAATAAATTAAATAAATAATTAAATATATGGAACACAGTTTGACCTTCCTCTTGGAAATCATGCATTGAGTGCGCAACCTACAAATTAGTCACTAGTCAGCTAGCAGATGACTAACTAATCTGTAGGTTGCACTGATTTTCAAAGTTAACTGTAGGCTCTTTGCCAATGAATAGAAAGACAAGGAGCATAATAACACATCTTACAGGATTGGTCAGGAAGACAATGAACGAACCAAGGTAACAATATATGCTGATGATCTATTAAGCTCTAAATGTTTGAGAGAGTGGAGTTCTCCATCGATACGATCCCGGATAAACATGTCAGAAATCCATGATATTACTAATAGGTAATTGAATGTTATACTTGTGGAATTGGGGAACGGTTTCACTTGCGTTCTGTTCAGATCCTAATAATTTCCCTTGCCTAAAGGCTCGGGGGGTGTGGGGGTTTGGAAAAAAATGCACGTGAAATTATTCCCTAATTTCACTCGTCACCATTTGATTACACATACTTATTCAATGTATAGTAGAAAGTGTATTTTGTGTACTTGTAGTAGTAGATGTAGAGGTAGTAGTGCATGTACAATCCATGTTATATTAATAATAATAATAATAATAATAATAATAATAATAATAACAAAAAAAAAGATAGGAGAAAATTCTTTCTGAAACCCTTCAACTGACCCTTGGTCATTTCAGACCTGTAAAACATACCTAATTTTAGATCCTGGTTTCAGAAAGCACAAAACCTTACTCTAATAATCCATACTAAATCGTATTCAAAGGTCTAAAATCTGCACCCAATTTCAGACTAAAGGGGGTAAAGACCACACCTTTTGGGATCCCAAATACCTACAGTGAAACCCACCTTATGGCCACCTCAGTAATACAGCTATGTCGTTATTACAGCCATTTTTTTATGGCTGCCTTGCAAAAACTGCCATACATTTCTCAAAAAAAAAACCCTATTTAATACAGCCACCCTGTTAATGCGGCCAAATTTTTTTGGCGCATTGGTGCAGTTGTGTAGGAGCTACTCGTAAGGTCTCTCCTAATTGGTCACTGGAAAAAATGACATGTCATTCTTCCCATTGTTTTAGTATTGTTTGGGGGTCAGGGAAACGCACCATTGGTGACTTCTCTTCTGAGCAGCTGCTACATGACCCCATTGTTGACCGTAATAACGGGGTTTGACTGTATTTGCAAGCCCCCTTCCCTCACCCCACCCCAACCACCACCACCCCCGATCATTACAGAGGCCACTTTTGATATCATCACCTGTTGTCCCCTAGAGGTAGAAGATGAACTGAATGACTGAGGAACAAACTCGTTGCTTTCTATGCGTAATATGGCCTCTTTGTCAGGTGCTAGTTTTCCTGTTGAATAAATCAGTCAAGATTATGGAGTCTGGAGCTCGAACTATTCAAAGAACATTATCTTATTTTATTTTTTTCAACCAGAATAAGTGCTCTAAAAAGGAAACTTCAATATTAATGTGCTTGGTCTGGTTTATATTCTTTCTTCAATTTAAATTTTGAAACCATAATTCAGGAAACCTAACGTGGGTTGCATAGCCCTGGTACCTCCCTTCCAATGTTGTTTACTATTTTTGAGAACAAGTCTTGAAATAATTCTCAAACACTTTTTTGGTCAATTTGTGAAATGTCAAGCGCAACATTAGCTTTATTTTATTTTTTTATTGAGTACAGTTCTAACTTTCAAGTCTGTGGATCATCATAATCTTTTCAGGTTATGTCCTTCGGATATAAGCCTCTTACAGTCAAAACAGGTCAAGCGTACCCCCCAAGATTCTATTAATGAATTGATTATTTGAAAAATGAATCCGTTAGTCGTTCCCGTAACTGGTGTCAAATTCAAAGCGGCATTTCTGCATGCATAATGAGCAGTGAATATTTTACGAGAACTTCTCTGTATTTGGTCAGATTGAAAATCTTTGAATGGATTAAGATTCTCAGAAGACATTACATCAAATTCAGGAAAAAGGAGCTGGTAGAAACTTCATAACTGCCTCGCGTGTGAATTCACGGCTCATTACACATGCAAGAATGCAGAGATCAATCTGAAATCTACAACTAGCAACGGATTCAACTTTTGAATAATAAATTCATTAATGGATTCTTGGGGGGTACGCTTGACCTGGTTTGACTGTAATAATTACAGTCAAACCAGGTCAAGCCCTCCTAAAACCCCTTACAAAGATTTATAAACCCAGGGCTTATAAGCCACAGTTTACAGTATTTGTTTTTCTAAACTTTACAATATTAACTTGACTTTGGCATTTCTGGGGGTGAAACAATAATTATTATTGATCAAAACATTCTAAGGAAAAAAAACCTAGTTATGAAGGAAACATACTCAATTCTTTGGTCGCTTTGTCTCTTTTCAAGACTTCATCTTTAGATTCTGAAAAAAAAGATAATAAAATTATTGTGTTTCAGTGAACAAGCCCTTAGTGCAGTGTCTATGACAGATATTTCAATATTAACTGTACCTCAAAGAGAGATCAAACCAATACAAGAAAACTGAGGAATACCTGCTTTGGCAAGAGCTTTCTTCATCTTCTTTTTGGTTTGTTCTCTTGAAGCCTAAATGCCAATGAAAAGACAAAAATTGAAGTAAATTTACAAATGTATTGTAATGATAAAAATATTCACTTAATTAACCCTTTAAGTCCCAATAGTGTCCAAGATCAATTTTCTCCTTACAATTATCCATACACTGTAAAGAGATAAGTTATGAGAATCAATAAAATGATCACCCAAGAGAAAATACTTTGATCTTTAAACAAATTCTCTCAACTAATTCTTTAAGGAAATGTATGGAGATCAGTTTGGAGAATTTGTATGTGGATACTGGGTCTTAAAGTACTATCCCGATAAAGGGGAAGAAGTAAAGAAATGCAGCAGGCATCAACAAAACCTGGATCTGATCAACCCCTGAAACTTACAAATGGCAAAGGGCTTGGTATAGGGTAACAGTTTTATTCAATCCATTTGATCAAGCTGGCCACAAGTATTTCAACAACAAAAAATGATTCTTTTTCTAACTTGTTCAAAAGTTTTCTTCAGGATGTTAATTATTGCCAATAGGAATCTTGCATTTGCCTTCTAATATGTCAGGCTGTAAATGAAACTATCTACGTAATTGATTCTCAATTATTAGAAAATTAATGCTGCACTTACTCCTTTTACACTTACCTGGGAACTTGAGGTTGAACTCCTGCAAAAATAACAATAATGTTGAACTGAATATCATCACAGTGACTTTATTAGCACTTTCAGGGTGCAAAGAAAGTCAGTTTTACAGCCTGCCATTCGGGCAAGCTTTAGCTAGCATGTACTAGCCTACAAGTCATTTCAACTAACCCCAAAACCCTTTACTTTGATTAGCATGATTGATTACAATCCCTCTGTAATTTCCCCAAAAAACAGCCTAGCCCGATAGCAAAATCCACTATCCTTGGGCTATTGGACACAACTTTCTTTGCATGCTGACTTTCCAGCACTTGGATGAATATCATCAGCATTTTGTCATTGTAATAGCATTTTATCATATGCCCTTTACTTTTTCCAACAAAGAATACAAAATGAATGAGTGCAAGACAAAAAACAGTCAACTCTCTTTTGATAGGCACTTCTATAAGATGGACTCCTAGAGATGGTCCCTGGCTTTCTTTACTCATTTAGTTGACTCTGACTATAAGTCAGACATCTATCTACAATGGACACCTAAAATAAATTATTGGTCCCTGCCTTTCTTTACTCCCTTTAGTAGCCTTTCTATAAGATCAGCATCTCTCTGAAATGGACACCTAGAGTTGCTCCCTGCCTTTCTTTACTCCTTTTAGTTGACACTCAATAAGATTGGCATATATCCTTTAGATGGACACTGTCTTTACTCCTTTTGGTTGACTCTGACTATACAACAGACATCTCAGTCGTTAAGAAGGACACCTAGAGTTACTCCCCGCCTTCCTCTATACTCCTTTTAGTTGACTCTCACAGAAATTTGCAGGTTTAGCCAGGTGCCTATGTGATAACTGGAATTGTTATGGTCATTTACCGTCAATGAAGAAAAGGTGCAGAATTTATACAGAAACAATTTCCTGACATTGTCTTTGAATTCTTTCATACCCAGAGAGAACAATGAAGTGTTGTACAAGATTATTGCAGAGTACATGTACATTGATTACTTGCACAATACGTCACAATCAGCTATCACCTTTATTACATTGTTGCGCTCCATCATTGGCGGTGTTATTATGTTTCGCTGTTAGTGGCTGTTACGCTGATTACCAGCGTAGATTTTACTTTTTGGCAGAGTTATTACGCTATTACTTTGTTACGCTATTACTGGCTGTGATTTTACTTTCTGGTGGAGTTATTACGCTATTACTTTGTTACACTATTACCGGCATTGATTTTAGTTTCTTCGATATTACTTAGTTACCCTATTACCAGCATTGATACTCGTCTAACACTAATTCAATGCCAAGCATCACTAAGCGTTAGGCAACAGTTTCATTTTAAAGACCAAAAATAAGTACTTAGCCCAACAACAAGAAAGCTGCTGGTTACGGCAAGACTATAAAGGAAACGGGAGGACTTAAAATGGACTTAAAGGGACTTGTGGATCTAAATCTAAATGTACAAGGGAAATAGAGAAAACAGGCTATTACATTGTTACGAAGTAATAGGGAAACAATAGGAAACAAATACCCCATAATGGGCATCATATGCAGAGTCACATCAAGGGGATGAAAACTGGATGTGAATATATAGAGGTCATGTTAGTTTAGAACAAATTCTCATTATAAGTAAGCAGACCTTTATTTCCCTACCTAAGTAGAATAATAAACCCAAAGCTTTAACAAGTTCGCAAACCTTTTAAGTGAAACATGGTTTTAAATTGTTTCCTTTATAAAAGCTGCTTACTGACTTAAGTTGATTTCAAATTTGTGCGGCATATTACAAAACCTGTTGAATTTCATTTGAATCCTGTGTGAAAGCTGTATTCCAGTTTTCTGTACCTGATTTTTGTTTTTTAAATCCTGGTTTAATGAAATATCTTTAGTTGATGTGAATGGGGCATAAGTGTGTAGTATTGTGCAAAATTTGACTTCCCCTATTGCCTCACCAAAGTACGGGATGACTTGTTAAAATGTCTCTCAATACTACATGCTGAACCATCCAATAAAATCATTTAAATAACATATATGTGTTGGTTAAATTTTATCCTTCTTGGTTGAATTGTTTTTCTTGTTTTCTTTGATATCATCAATCATCAAACATAAAAACAAAGAGAAAGAACACTTGAAGCAAGAATAAAATTGAACTGCTTCATAATAATATGGTGCACTCCTCACTTTTTATCTTTTCTACTTCTTCGTTTTTCTTCATCACTTGAATAACTACTGCTTCTGCTACTGCTTGATCGGCTGTACCTTCGACCTGAAAGAATAAAAAAATATTGTGGGTGACAGGGAGCAGTTGACAACACTTGATCAATAACTGCTGTTCGGTTGGCTCAGTCCTGACGAGTTCTGGTCTGCAGTGCAGGAGGATGCAGGTACAAACCCCTGGCAGACCACCAACCTGTAAGGTCCTGGTAAGATCAAGCTGGCTGTGAGTTAAGACCTTGACTCAATTCAGATAATCGGATCACTACGTTGAAGGCTTAAATGCCTAATATCTCCTTTCATCCTTTTCTCATTAATGAATTCGAAAGGGACGTAAAAGAACTCACATTACTGTTCAAAAATAGTAGGGACGTTTAACCACTGGTATGGTCTACCTCATTACACACGCCATTCTGAGTTGGTGGGTTACAGAAAACTCATAAAATAGACTGATAACAGCTGCCAGAGTGACCTGAGAACAGCCTCCATCAAAATGGCTTCCCAGATACCGCGATCGAAGGTTTCAGATGTCTTGCAAGGCTTTCTTTAGTGGTAAATCACCTTAAATAACATTAAGATTGGGAAAATGTTTAAATAAAGTTGAGAATCCATTGTTCACTTTACTTGAATTTAGCATTTTTTTACGAATTATGTGATTTTCCTCAAATTGTGCGATCAGATGCGATTTGAGGTCAATTGTGCGAAATCATACCATCGCGTAATATCTGATGGCCTGGCTAATGAATGTTTACTGGGAGGCTTACAGGTCCCTTTGCTACAAAGTCATTTCGCTAAAGTTCTTTCGCTGCAAAATGACATCAATTCACTGCAAAGTCGTTTCATGGCACGTCGTTTCACTGCATGATGTCCGGATGGCACTGCAATTAACTTTTTGTATAACACTGTTTTCAAGACACTTAGAATTAACTTTAACTATCTGCAAATGGATAATACTAACAAGTTAATTACCATTTTGCTGAGTTAATCACCAAAAATTAAATGAACACCAGCAAACTGTGAAGCATTTTTCGGTGGCCATTTGTTTATGCTGGGATGTACCGTTGTAGGCTAATGATCTTGGATTTTTCTTTGGTTCAAGCAATATTTGTTGTTATAGAGGGGTAGCGAATGGTATCTCAAGAAACGTGGGTCTCAGAAAATTTTGGCAGGATCTCGAAGCGTTCTTGATAAGTCTCGAAATCTCGTTTTTGCATGATTTGTTTTTACTTTTTTGAGTCCCAAAAACTTTTACCAAAGAGTCTCGGGCTCAGATTCTAACTAGGATCTCGGCATCTCGGTGGGTCTCGGATTTTACCATTCGCCACCCCTTTATAGGTAGATATGGTCAACATAAACTTGAGGTATGAAGAGACTTAAGTTTTATTACGATGGGAATTTCCTCTAATATGCAGTGAAACGAAGAGTGTTTAGCAGCAAATCAACTTCATGATGCAGCGAAACGACTTTACATCTTTGCTGCGAATCGACTTCGTTATGAAGCGAAACGACTTGTAGCAAAACGACTTTGTAGCGAAACGACCAGACACCACCGGGAGTGTTCTGAATAAAATTATCAATCATCAGAAACCAATAAGGAAGATCAATAAGGAGGTCAAGAGACAGGAGAGAACAACTCTTCCCTTCTGTAAAATTCTATTGTTTATACAATTTACTCAAGCTTATCATGTTTTCAAAAGAAAGTTCTAGTTCCAAATTTCAGATCAGCGTTTCATATTAAATAGTTGTCAGACGTAAAACGTGCATACGGCAACTACTCACCTTTTCGACTTGATCTTTTTTTTATCAAGAAGAAAAACCAGGAAGATCATAAATTAGTCTCTTATTTACCAGCGAAACAAAGAAACGCGACAGAAAAATGTGTTGGTTCCAGAATTCCAAACCTGCTCCTTCTGTAGTCATCATAACTGCTACTCCTTGATCGACTTCGCTTCCGTTCCCGGGAACGTGACCTTTTACGTCGTTCCCGGCTTCTGCTCCGTCTGTCGCGCTTCTTGGAAGACTTGTATTTCTTTCGTCTATTGTCGTCAGAATCGGAGCTATATTTACCCATTTCTTTCTAATTTGGAGTTTCCTAATTTGTGGTTGTGTCCGCCATGTTCAATTTAAATGGCCTAGAAGGATTATGGGACAAAACGTTTGGTACCAGTCCCCACCGTCTTTGTACGCGGTCAATTTGTTACACATCTGCTAGAGGTTTTTTCCTTGCTTGCGGTGGGATGCTTGGGATCCCCCAACCACCTCTTCGTTCGTTTTAAGTCTATCAAGTCAGTTCTTCTCTATATTTCACACTAGAAATTTTTTCGACGCTTGCTCCATTAGTTAATATATACCGCTTGGATAAGGCTAATCCATGCATAGGACAAAAAAAGCAAGGCTGATTTTACAGTCGGGAATATATAATCTTTTAATCAATATTTCGGAAGGCACGGCCTTCCTTTTTCAGGGTCTTGCATAGGAAGGCCGTGTCTTCCGAAATATTAGTTAAAAGATTATATATTCCTGCCTTGGTTTTTTGTCCTATATTTTAACTTATTGCTGATTAGATCCTTTATTAGGATCCGGTCCTTCTTTTTTGTAAGCTGGTCCTTGCTTAAAAAATTGAATTAATGCATGCATAAACGTAAAAAGATAATCAATGTTTCAAAACCATTTTTTCCAACAAAACATGGCTATCTTTCCAAGGAACTGTGGTCAGGACTGACAGATGTCCTTTATGGTGTAAGCTGAGCGGTCTAAAAAATTAGATCGATATAATCTTTCTTTTGGTATACTCTCTCTTGATGTATACTAGGAGCCCAATCGGCTCAGATGATTGTAGTACAAAAAAGAATTGGAAGCTACAGGTGTCAAAGGTGATATTACACGGAACGAGACGTAACGACGATTTTTATCGCAACACAGCGTTACAACATTGTCGTTCCATTGTTTCGAAGGGCTGCAATATTGTTCCAACATTTGAACCCTGTGTTGCGCCAAGAGAGAATTATCATTCTCTTTTAGTTGCGCTAAATATAGTCGTTGCAAATCGTCCTGAGTAACATCACCTCAAGTGTATAACCAGGAGATCGCAAGCGCGGGGTCCACGCGGTTTCATGGAAATAGCCAAATGTGCTATTTATGCAACAAACTGCGTCACCCTCGACCTCACAAACTCGCGCATAAACATGCGAATTTGCGCGGCTCTCGTGTGAAATTTCAGGAGATGGGCGATCGTTTTGGACTTTATTTGAGTGTTCTCTGAACTTTCCAATTCAAGTGCTTCATATCTCGATAGGCAATGCATGCGCAGTGGAAGAATGAGTCAGTGTTCCTCAAATATTACCTGCATTACTAGAAATACGTTTTTCGCAAAAACCTCGCGAAGCTGTAATGGCACTGTGGTTCGCCGCATTCCGTTTATGCCATTTGGAAAGCTCCGAAAGGACTAAACTCAACTGCCCAGTTTACCGCTCTGCTATTGGTCTTGTTGTTTGACTTGCGCGCGCCTTCGTCAACTGACGTTTCCGTCCTGTTGCTAAATCAGCTTATTAATATTAAACGAAAACGTTGAAGAGAGACCGAACTACACTGACCGAATAACTCGACCCCACATCACACCATGGTCCTCCGATCAAGCTCCTCCAACAGTTTAACAATTGTGAAGTGCAGTGAGCCTTCAGCTTGAGGTTTCTTCTTTCATATCGTTTATCCCGTAAGGGAACTAAATGATTTGAAAGAAAAGAAACCTCACGAAGCAGCCTCGCGTGATTTCCAGCTTGCGTTTCCTTTAGCCGCTGTAACTCATTTTGAACTTATTTTCTTTTAACATTTTCGATCTTTCCAGATCGGTGAGATTCTTTTGAGATTTTTCCAACTTCCCTCTCTGGATCTGATTATCGTCTTCCAGCCACTGTCGCTATGATGGCAGGTTATTACTCACTGCAGCTTGTTGGGATATGGTAGTATATTGTTGGTTTACAATTGCTACTAGCTGTTCGTAGCTATATAGTTTACATACATCTGTGCCATCCTTAGTCGACGAAAAATTTCCAATTCTTCAAAAGAATTTTTTGGGGTAAGAATCACTTCACCGTTCTATACAATCTTTCTGTCAAGTTTCAATTTTGTTTTTCTTCTTCCACAGTGACGTTTACTTTAGTGATGTCATAAACAATCCTCGTTGCTAACTTCTTTTGCGCGTGCAAAGGCTATTTATGAGTTGCAGTACTAACGGTCAGCACGAGAGGATTTGTAGACTACGGGTAGTCGCCGGAAATCCTTAAGTAAGAACGACCGAGACCAGGTTTTATGAGCCCGCGAGACTGAGCACCCCACCCAAACCCTTGTTTTCACTAAAACCGCTGAACGCCAACCTGGTTGAGGTCGTTGTTATCTAAGGTCTTCCGTAGTCGCCATTTAGGATAGAAGAGCGAGCGTAACGCGAGCGCGCGTGAGATTAATCAACCCACGCCGGCGAGAAAGGCGAGACGCAGCTATCTCTGAGAAGAAATGTTGACTACTCGTAGTCTAGATAATTTGTGGTTTTAGAAACTGTAAATTTTTAACTGTTTATAACCCTGGTATAATTGAAGACGAATTTCATTTTCTCTTGTATTGTCCAAAATATTCAATCCCAAGGGAAAAATTCTGCAATCAAATTTAAAAAACTTTTGTCGAATTTAATCAAGTATCTTGCACAGAATTAATAATTAAATTGATGAATTCACAGAATTTTTCTGCAAATTCACATCAGTTGAAATTTGTTTCATTACGTAATTATTTATGTAATAATTTTTTATCAAATCATACTTATGACACTTATTTGACCATTGTAATCATTACATTGTATTATCATTAGTATAAATTGTAACTCTATCTTAAAGCTTTTGCAATACTGTAAACACATATGGTCATGCAAATAAAGATTATGTTGTGAATGGTTTGAACCCAGGAGTCATTTCAAAAGTAAGTTGAGCTTGATCGTCCGGGTGAACGTAGTCCTGAATAGGACTGTTGTTGTTGACAGTGACTGACGTTTCGACAACTTGTGCGGTAGTCATCTTCAGAGTCAAAGTGAGTTGTATCACGTCAGTTGATGGTATTATGCTCTGGTTATTGATGATTGGTCAATTACGTCACGATGTTATTGGCCGTTTGTCCGTTAAACCGTGATGTTATTGGCTATGAAGACTCGTAATCAGTAATTGGTGCGTTTCGATCCGTCTTTTGTCACAGTTAAACAGTCGTCTATTGTTAGTCAAATTTTCAGTTCTCCAGTAGTTCTCTCGTAATTCGTTTTGATTGATCTCGTCAATAAGTCTTTTGTACGGCTTCTGCTCCGTCTGTCGCGCTTTTTTGGAAGACTTGTATTTCTTTCTTCTATCGTCGTCAGAATCGGAGCTGAATTTACCCATTTCTTTTTATTTTGGAGTTTCCTAATTTGTGGCTGTGTCCGCCATGTTCAATTTAAATGACCTAGAAGGATTATGGGACAAAACGTTTGGTACCAGTCCCCACCGTCATTGTACGCGGTCAATTTGTCACACATCTGCCAGAGGTTTCTTCCTTGCTTGCGGTGGGATACGTTGGGATCCCCCAACCACCTTTTCGTTCGTTTTAAGTCTAACATGTCATGCAGTTCTTCTCTATATTTCACACTAGAAATTTTTCCGACGCTTGCTCTATTAGTTGATATGTACCGCTTGGATTAGGCTAATGCATGCATAGGACAAAAAAAGCAAGGCTGATTTTACAGTCGGGAATATATAATCTTTTAACCGATATTTCGGAAGGCACAGCCTTCCTTCCTTCTTCAGGGTCTTACATAGGAAGGCCGTGTCTTCCGAAATATTGGTTAAATCAGCCTTGCTTTTTTTGTCCTATATTTTTACTTATTGTTGATTAGATCCTTTATTAGGATCCGGTCCTTCTCTTTTGTAAGCTGGTCCTTGCTTAAAGGATTGGATTAATGCATGCATAAACGTAAAAAGATAATCAATATTTCAAAATCATTGTCTCCAACAAAACATGGCTGTCTTTCCAAGGAACTGTGGTTAGGACTGGCAGATGTCCTTTCTGATGTAAGTTGAGCGGTCTAAAAAATTAGATCGATGTATCTTTCTTTTGGTATACTCTCTCCTGCTGTATACTAGGAGCCCAATCGGCTCAGATGATTGTAGTACAATAAAGAATTGGACGCTAAAAGTGTCAAAGGTGACATTACACGGAACGAGAAGCAACGACGATTTTTATCGCAACACAGCGTTACAACATTGTCGTTCCATTGTTTCGAAGGGCTGCAATATTGTTCGAACATTTGAACCCTGTGTTGCGCCAAGAGAGAATTATCATTCTCTTTTAGTTGCGCTAAATATCGTCGTTGCAAATCGTCCTGTGTAACGTCACCTCAAGTGCATAACCAGGAGATCGCAAGCGCGGGGTCCACGCGGTTTCATCGAAATAGCCAAATGTGCTATTTACAGCTAGGGCAAACTGAGTCACCCTCGACCTCACAAACTCGCGCGGGAACCTGCGAATTTGAGCGGCTCTCGTGTGAAATTTCAGGAGATGGGCGATCGTTTAAAAATTGGACTTTATTTGAGTGTTCTCTAAACTTTCCAATTCAAGTGCCTCATATCTCGATAGGCAATGCATGCACAGTGTAAGAATGAGCAAGTGCTCCATAAAAATTACCTGCATTACTAGAAATATGTTTTTCGCAAAACCTTCGGGAAGCTGTAATGGCACTGTGGTTCGCCGCATTCCGTTCATGCCATATGGAAAGCTCCAAAAGTATGGGCTGTCAAGAATTTGTGACCATTTTAATTTTCTACTCTTATCTGTCATCAGTTTCCCTGCTAGCAGAGGTCTCTCACGGAAAGACAAAAACTTTCAGAGGAAGGGGCCGACGATGGCGGACTCGCTCGCTATGAAAAGCTTAGTGCTCGAAGGTTAGTGCGATTAGGCTGATGTAGCAACCAACTGCCCAATTTACCGCTCTGCTATTGGTCAAGACAGTTCTTTGACTTTCGCGCGCCTTCGTCAACTGACGTTTCCGTCCTGTTGCTAAATCAGCTTATTAATATTAAACGAAAACGTTGAAGAGAGACCGAACTACACTGACCGAATAACTCGACCCCACATCACACCATGGTCCTCCGATCAAGCTCCTCCAATAGTTCAACAATTGTGAAGTGCAGTGAGCCTTCAGCTTGAGGTTTCTTCTTTCATATCGTTTATCCCGTAAGGGAACTAAATGATTTGAAAGAAAAGAAACCTCACGAAGCAGCCTCGCGTGATTTCCAGCTTGCGTTTCCTTTAGCCGCTGTAACTCATTTTGAACTTATTTTCTTTTAACATTTTCGATCTTTCCAGATCGGTGAGATTCTTTTGAGATTTTTCCAACTTCCCTCTCTGGATCTGATTATCGTCTTCCAGCCACTGTCGCTATGATGGCAGGTTATTACTCACTGCAGCTTGTTGGGATATTGTAGTATATTGTTGGTTTACAATTGCCACTAGCTGTTCGTAGCTATATAGTTTACATACATCTGTGCCATCCTTAGTCGACGAAAAATTTCCAATTCTTCAAAAGAATTTTTTGGGGTAAGAATCACTTCACCGTTCTATACAATCTTTCTGTCAAGTTTCAATTTTGTTTTTCTTCTTCCACAGTGACGTTTACTTTAGTGATGTCATAAACAATCCTCGTTGCTAATTTCTTTTGCGCGTGCAAAGGCTATTTATAAGTTGCAGTACTAACGGTCAGCACGAGAGGATTTGTAGACTACGATTAATCCCCATTTAGGATAGAAGAGCGAGCGTAACGCGAGCGCGCGTGAGATTAATCAACCCACGCCGGCGAGAAAGGCGAGACGCAGCTATCTTTGAGAAGAAATGTTGACTACTCGTAGCCTAGAGAATATAATTGAAGACGAATTTCATTTTCTCTTGCATTGTCCAAAATATTCAATCCCAAGGGAAAAATTCTGCAACAAATTTAAAGAAAACTTTTGTCGAATTTAATCAAGTATCTTGCACAGAATTAATAACTAAATTGATGAATTCACAGAATTTTTCTGCAAATTCACATTAGTTAAAATTTGTTTCATTATGTAAGGATTTATGTAATAATTTGTTATCAAATCATACTTATGACACTTATTTGACCATTGTAATCATTACATTGTATTATCATTAGTATAAATTGTAACTCTATCTTAAAGCTTTTGCAATACTGTAACCACATATGGTCATGCAAATAAAGATTATGTTGTGAATGGTTTGAACCCATGCAGGAGTAATTTCAAAAGTAGGTTGAGTTTGATCGTCCGGGTGAACGTAGTCCTGAATAGGACTGTTGTTGTTGACAGTGACTGACGTTTCGACAACCTGTACGGTAGTCATCTTCAGAGTCAAAGTGAGTTGTATCACGTCAGTTGATGGTATTATGCTCTGGTTATTGATCTGATTGGTCAATTACGTCACGATGTTATTGGTCGTATGTTAGTTAAGCCGTGATGTTATTGGCTATGAAGACTCGTAATCAGTAATTGGTGCGTTTCGATTATTTTTATTTATTTTATTTTTCAAATACTTGCTCTCCATCGATGAGATGATTCTTAGCAAGAGGTCAGCGGCCTTACAAATAATATTAAGAAATAATAACAATAAAATACAAACAATCAAAACATGTCTAGCTTAGCTAGGAAAGAATTTACACTTTGTGCCTCAACAACATTCAGGGGTAGGCTATTCCAGTCCCTGATAGTATTAGGAAAAAAAGAAAACAGATGATAATTTGTTTTAGACGCCGGGACTTTGTATGAGAATTTGTGCATGTGCCTGCTAGAGCGACCAGCAGGCTCCAAATACTTCTGATGGTCTATCTCAACTAGATTATAGTGCATTTTATATAGCATTGTTAGCCTTGCTTTCCTCCTACGCTGTTCTAAAGTTTCCCAATCAAGTTGTTCCAACATTTCTTTGACACTAGCAGTTCTTTCATAGCGATGTAGTACGTAGCGTGCAGCTCTGCGTTGTACCATTTCTAGTCTATCCCTGTTATGCTTGATGTATGGATCCCAAACCGTTGAAGCGTATTCCACAGTGGGTCGAACCAAACTCTTATAGGCAATTGACTTCAGTTCTGGGGAGTTAATCCTGAGATTTCTTCTCAGAAAGCCTAATGACTGGTTACCTTTAGTTACAATGTTGGATATGTGTTGATTCCAACATAAATCCGATGTTATTGATACACCTAGATACTTTGCAGAGTCAACTGATTCCAATATTTTGCCATGTAAGATGTATTCATGGATCAGTGAATCACGTTTGCGAGAGACACGCAGTACTTGGCATTTGTCCGTATTGAATTCCATAAGCCATCTACTTTCCCAATTTTCAAGTTCCCGTAAATCGTTCTGTAAAGAAATTGCATCACCTATCGACTCCACAGCCAAGTATAGCAGGGTGTCATCTGCAAACAAACGAACTGGAGAGGACAGGCTTTGTGGTAGATCATTGATATAGAACAGGAACAGACATGGGCCCAATACGGACCCCTGAGGGACGCCAGATTGCACTTGAGCTATGTCAGAGTATTTGCCTCTAACAATAACTTGATGCGTTCGGTTTGCTAGAAAGGCCTGTATCCAATCCCTTGTTTTACTCCGTACGCCATAGTAGTCTAGCTTCTTAATGAAACGCTGATGGCCCACCTTATCGAAAGCTTTTGAGAAGTCCATGATCAGGACATCCGTTTGGCCCCCATTTTGCATGTTACATACCAGGTCATGAACAAATTCCAACAATTGTGTCTCACATGACCGCTTTTCTCTAAACCCATACTGCAGGCGGTAGAGGATGTTGTTTCTACTTGAGTGTTTCAAGATATTACTGACAAGAATATGCTCCATAATCTTACAGGCAATACATGTCAATGATATTGGCCTAAAGTTACCAGGCTCTGACTTCTTCCCTTTCTTAAAAACAGGGGTCACGTAAGCCTTTTTCCAATCATCTGGCACCAAATCCGTCTATTGTCACAGTTAAACAGTCGTCTATTGTTAGTCAAATTGGCAGTTCTCTCTGCAAAGTAAGACGTTGATAGTAGTCTGTGGAATACGTTATACATGTCGCGGAGTCCCAGTCAATTTGATGTTTCGTCTTTAAATGATACTCCGCAATGTGATTGTTGACGTCACCATTCCTGGTCGCTCGTTTGTGTTCGGTCAGTCGCGTGCTAAGGTTTTTGCCGGTTTCATCAATGCAAGAGGCCTGGCAGTCCCAGATTTGACATTGTATACTGCTCCCTGTCTGTCCTCCGGTTTGTCTTTGTCCTTGACATTAGTAAGCAGACGTCGTAAAGTGGTTATGGGTTTGTGTGCAACACGTAATCACTATATTGTACGTTTGTAATATACGTGCAATAGCTTCAGAGGTGCCTCTGATGTACGGTAAAGTCGCTGTCGTACGTAACAGGGCCAGAGTTGACGTTGGTCTGAGTGTTGGAATCAGTGTTACTGTGGGTGTTCCGTCTAACAAAGTCCGTGTTGTAATTGTTCTTACTAAAAACGTTATTAAGATAATCAGTCTCGTCTTGTAGGGTATCAGGTTAGTCGCAAACTAGTTGCGCTCGTCTCGTCAAAGTCCGGATAGTAGTAGCCTTGTGAGAGGTCGGGTTGCACGAAGACTGGTCCCGGGAGACTGGTCTAGTAATCGGTCGGTATGTGGCTTAAGCCAAACGGAAGAAGAGCTAGTTTATTTAAGGTCAGGCAGGTGACAGTAGAGAGACACGGCAGACGGCGAGAGTCAATTTGTGCCATGTCAGGATCAAGTTTTCCTTTCACGGGTTAAGATGAACTCAACAAATTGGCCAGCTCCTAATGCCGTGTGGGTCTTCATAGCTCAAAGGGTGCAGAGCACTGCAGCGCTAACACAGAGGCCATGGGTTCGAATCCCTCGGAAGTCCCATTTGTTTTCAGGTTTATTTGCAATTGCTTAAATTCCAATTACCACGGCGACGATGATATTTTCATTTCAAAAATTTTATTTCCGCAGTTTACACTCGAATAGGATAATTCAGTGGTCATGCAAATTACGTTTGATATTTTGATAATCTTGGAAACACTTTTCAGCGGCACGGCATAATATTTCAATTTGACATTTTAAAACTGAGTTTAAAGAAGGTAAATTCAGTGTAAATTGGCCACTGTGTGTAAAGATGTTGGTCTGATCAGGTCACGACCTGAATGTAGAGAGCGTGCCAATAATTTATGTTGGTCTGATCAGGTGACGACCCGAATGTGGAGAGCGTGCCAATAATTTATGTTGGTCTGATCAGGTCACGACCCGAATGCAGAGAGCGTGCCGATAATTTATTCCTACTTAGCTTTATTCCAATTCTCTTTTTTCATATTTTGCTATAACAACGTCATTACAACAATTAACTCAGATTAGGTATCTGCATCAGATCTTCTTTGAAAAGTTTCATTGTCAAAGAAAACTGCGCTTTTCAGGAAACAATTGAGTGTTAATCGACAAAATTAGGCAGACTCTACGGGAAGAAGAGTCTGAAAACGATTGCATGAAAATCGACCTTCCGTATTTAAAGATGAAATTTTTCAATAAACGTTTTAACTAGTTACATAATTAATAACACTAAAATACACTGAGTAAGATGATAGTGAGCCCTCAGATGGACTAGCAGCTTTCTGTCCCTTTCGGAAACGGAAATCATTTTGTTACGTAAACTGACCAATGACATTCAAGTTTTGTTGATGAAATATATAATAGGGAAAGGATGAAAAATTTAATTGTGATTGAAAAACCGTTTTGATTTTGTTCGAATCGCGCCTTTTCTAAGAGTCTGTATACTTTTATAACACCCTTAACGTAAAATAACATGGCGAATACTTCTCCGTCCAACGGATTCTTTAAACCAGCGGAATGTCCTTGTTTATGCTGTTAAAACAAGACGACCATTGACAAAAGGTACATTTCGAGTTTCGACAAGAATTACGCCATCTCTTGCTGGGAGGACATCTACGGTCGCTACAGCATCCAACGAAGTACCGATGTTTACTTCTACCCATAATTGTCATTATCGTCTTTATTATGAAAAGTTCTTTATTTTCTGTTGTCTAGAGTAAACAAACTCGACCCCGATTTCTTGCATTGGCAGCGTTTATCATTTGTTTGCCCCCTGAGAAACCACGTGCAAACATGGCAGGAATCGTGAATAAGGTCTATTCTTGGCGGCGGAAAGGAAAGGATTTGTTCCCCACCCTTTAAAGCAGTCTATTGTTACGCCTGTTTCGAAAGTCTCTCCCCCGCAGGATATTACGTCAGACTTGAGGCCTACCTCATTGACCAGTTGCTTAGGTAATTGAGGGGTTTATACACAGAAGGGTATTGGAGCAGTTAAGCAGTGATATGGACCCAAGACAAAAATGCCCGCCATGGCCATTCTTCTATCCATATTACCCATGCGCTGATTTACCTCAAGCGAGCAATTCACGAAGTAGTGGACTCAGGAAATTTCTCTACACGGAGTTTCTATGCTGACTTTACGAAGGGTTTCAATATTATCGATCACAATATTCTTCTGAACGAACTGGACTCTCTAAAAACAGAGAGAATGTTACCCAAGTGGTAATAGAAACCTGTTTACCACTTTATTGATGAGATAATCGATAATTGATGATGATAATGAGATAACCGATATTTTATAAACATGCATAGCAATACATGTGTGTAAGGGACTGGTCAAAAAGTATGGGGGGTGGGGGGCCCACTTCTTCCCCTCGGCACAAAAATGACTGATCCACCCCTGAAGCAAGGTTGGAAATTGCATGACCCACCCCCTAGTATTAAAACATGGATGTTTGGTTTCCTCTTAATAATCCAATAAAACCTTGTTCAGTGCTTTACAAAATTTGTTGATACATTGCTACAACCAATATCAAAGTCAGAGAAATCATACCATTCATTGAAAAGACAAATGTGAAAAACCGAACATTTCTTGTTCCGATGGACTTTTACGAGTCTTGACACAAAGCCTACATTTTACCCTAAGTGAGATGTAAGTTAATGTTGGTTTAGGGGAGGGGTAAGTGGGCAGTTTCCAAGAAACGAATAAAGAACAAATCGTCTATAACAAACACAATTCTTGATTAACTCTGTATACTTTATTGAGCGTCATTTGATTATCAGTCCCAAGTGACTCCTGAGCCAAAGGAGATGACAGGCTCATTACCAATGGGTCTGTACTGTACATTCCACATAGTGTTCATCACAGTCACTGCAAAAAAGCAGTTGATATTGGAATTAACCCTTTAAGCCCCAATATTCACATACAAATTCTTCAGACTGACCTCCATATATTTCCTTACAGAATTAGGAGAGAATTTGATAAAAGATCGAGGCATTTTGTTTCGTACAACTTCAGACAAACAACTTCAAGGAATTTTCAAGGATTTTTCAAGGACAAATTACAGTTTTCAAGGACTAAGAATTATTCCCTAAATCGGCATTCTTTAACCCCCTTGGATCACTCTATTGGCTTAAACACGCCATGGAGTCATTTACGATTTTTACTTCATCGGCCATCGATCAACACATAAATTTACATGACTGGGTATGACATGCAATTGCATCTGAGGGACAGAAATAGCATTTGAATTAGAGGAAACAGAAATAAAATATTGTTCATGCACAACTGAACTGTGTGAGCTTTACAGGTTCTTACATCGAGGATGAACCAAGCTTTCCTCGGCAAAATAATTTAATTAGTTTGACAGAAAAAGGTGTTTGGCGTAGACAAGCCGAAGGTTGTAAATTTCAAGGACTTTTCAAGACATTAATAAAGAAATCAAGTACTTTTCAAGGACCGTAACTGAGTACAAGGACTTTCAAGACGACTAGTACATTTCAAGACCTTTTTAAGATTGTACGAACCATGTCTTTGAAAAAAATTTTAATTCCTCTCTGTTACTATCCAATGATGTTGTTGGAAGAAAACTGATGTTGCTCACCCTTGGAAAGAGGAGCAACAAAAACGAGCAACTTGTTTTGCATCATTGCTGCAAAACTAGCCTGCAAAAGAGGCGTTATTTTTTCACGTTTTTCAGGTGGGGGAAGGCACTCCTCCCTCACTTCGCGGTTGTCTTCGCTCGTCTGAAATTAATACCTGCAGGCTACTGTAAAACGGGGTGAAGAGCGATGTTACGGGTTTTACCTCCAACGACTCGACCTTGTCTTGCAGCAATTAAGGACGTTGCAGGTTGCGAAAAGTTGTTGGAGAAGTTAGAGAGTAGTTCTACTCTTTAAATTTGCAACGAAATCTGCACATGTTGCGCGTTTTACCGGTCCACCGCAAACTTGTTTTGCGTGTATGGCGTGACTGCCGTGTTGACGTGTCCAATAGTATTCACAATATTCACACAACTTGCCACAACCTGATTTGTTGCAAGATTGTTCTCTTGGTATTTTTCTCTAACTTAAAGGAATAAAATCCTTTGTATTTTGTGACCTAAAAAAGTTTAAAGATTTCTCGCTCGCATGTTGATTTCATCGGCACGCACTTTAAACAATGTCAATAGATGAAACGATCAATAACACATTTTTTGCCGTGATACTAATATGAATTGAAAATTCGCTCGAGTTCGCTTCATGGCAGAAAATTATGCCGCTTTATAACTTCTCCGAATTTTTGTGCCAGCAAAACAATATCGAAACTATTCACAGTCCTTGGATATTTAAAAGACTCAACGAAATGCACTGTAAATGCACTATGCGCACTTGTTTACTTCTGATCACATGTGCACAAACTCTCTTTTCAAGCGACTCATCTCATTGGGCTTTTATTTTAATATCCGCACCTCCCCCCCCGGTTGAGTAAACATGGAATTCTCCAGGGGTAAGTTATTAAAATTGAGGATTTCTTTAGGGTAGAGTAAAAGAAATTGGAATTCTTTGGCGGTGAAGCTTTAATTTTCATGAAATTCTTCAGGGGTAGGCCCATATTTTATGGAAGTCTTCAAGGGGTGAATGCAATTTTAAACAACCGTCAGGGGTACAAAGAAAAGGTAAGTCCTAACCCGGGGGAGGGGGGTGGGTACGGTTATTACAATTTGCAATAGCCCAAAGCACTTTGATTGACCCTTATATTAATCAATATTAGAACTCCATGGTTCATTCAAATCATGTTTTTGCTCCTCACATTTACAGTGTTCATTCGTATTCAAAACATCTCTAGGAAAATGTGGCTCATGTAAATCATATACCGGTATATTATGTTCTGAGATAAATCAATTATAGGCTTTTTGCAGTGGCTTTAGTTTACATCTCCGTAAAATGGTATGTATGGTAAGAAACTTTATGCGAGCTGTGAATATTTTCTGTCTGGTGATAATTTTATAAAGTTAGGTCACCGAAAGATGACTTTCAAAAAAGGTGAGCTAGGAGCACTGATATGGCATTGTGTTGGACCTCATTTGTGTGCCTTGATTGCAAACTCAACGATCATAATAGCTATTGTACTTGACACCTGAGAAAGGTACCTCTTTCAGGCGGAGCTGTACAAGCCATTATTGGGAGTACCCCCTCCCCTCCCCTCCCTGGGACAATTTTATGACTACAAACTCAGGGGGATTTGACTCCAGAATGACAGTACAGAAATTTTTTAACAATAGGTTTTGATGATGAAGGAGAACTGAATAAGCTAAATTGAGAAGAAAAATCATTGGAGTAAGAAAAAATATAATTTTGGGCCACACTTGAGCGGAGAAAGAACGGTCAGTGATTTATAGCTACACTATCTCTGCTGCCAAAGACAATATAAGTAAAGTAACGTTACAATAACATTCAAAATTATTTCAACTTACAAACTTCTCCAGGATCCAGGTTGACTGCAACCTTGTGGCACAAATTCTTGCAAATCTCATCTGGTGTTAATATGAACCTACCAGTCCCTTTGATCTAATTAAAAGTAAATGCAGAGAAAAAAATCATTTGGTTTCACAACCCTAACAACAAAAACTCTTCAAGTAATCTTATGTATTGCCTTTTTTTTCTGGCCATCAGTATGATAAGTCTGGTAATTATTTTATAATTTAAGGTCACCAAAAGAAACCTTTTAAAAGAAGTTTAGTTTGGGGCACAGTTTTCAGTTCTGTCCAGTTTTATTTACCACAAAAAGACAGGAAAAGAATACAGGATTACACAGAAGCAAATGAATGTGGCGAGGAAACCCAAAGAGAAATTTAATCGTAAGGCTTCCAAGACATTGGGCTCCCTCAAAACATAAAAGTATAATTTCACAAGGCCACAATTGAGTGCATATAGAGTAATCTACATGTATTAAATTACAATCAAGACATTTGATAAAAAAGTAATCAACTTTATAATATAAATGCATAAAAACATAACGTATTGTTTCAAGCGTATAGCCTAACTACACATGAAGGGACACGATTTAAAGCAAGATTACTTGAATTGTCAATATCTTACTGGAAGACTGGATACAAGAGGGTCATAACTGTATTACACGCATAGCAGGCTAGAAGGACTATCTGAATTTTACTCCTCAGTACGCATTCATGATAATATAAGCTTACATCTTACCAATTAAGTGAAACATATTTAATTTAACCAGAACATTAAACAACTGAGCTAACCCTCTGAATTCCCTTGCCATGTACACAACCAAACATGGTATATATGACTATTTTTAAATACCTGGGCTATCCAGGTGGCTGTACTTTCCCAGTGAACCTGACAGAAAAAAAAGAATCAAGTGGTGACAAATAGGAAGTAACAGGGGAAATAATTTACTGAATATTATGAGCAGCATTCTTTTAATATTATCATATAGAAATTAATCATGTAACAGAGATAAATCTAAAATTACCGGCAGGTATCGTAAACAAAACACAACTTTTAATCAGCTGGTATTATGCCCCACTAACACCAACTAAACCTTTTTAATGTTTAATTGAGCTAGCTTTTAAAAAGTGAAACAAAAAAACAGCAACAACAACAACACAAAACTAGAACCCAGACTTTTACAAAGAATTCGAATGAACTTAAAAACACATTATGCAAGTGCACTAAATTTGCAATCAAAACAAGTACAGTGGGCAGCTTTAAAACAATTTAAAACATGTTTAACTAGTAAATGGGGCATTATTTAATTTCCAGGGCTGCCATGTAAGCAGCGCTCAGAGGTCCCTGATGCTTTCCTTTTTGCTCCTGAGTGACTTGGAAACCTTAGTTTTTTCTATGTTCTCAAATCATATGGCTGAGCACCCTAAAATTTGCAAGTTGAGAGCACTGGGCTCCCCACAATACCATGAACTCTTAAAGCACAGCCTTGGTTTCAATCAGGAGTCACTCAAAAACTCACTAAAAAAGTTTAAATTATTGTCTTATTTACAGGATTTATTATAGTGTAAAATGCGCTTAGCGTACATGTATGCAGCTAGTCTACAGGCACCCCACTCAAATACTTAGAAACAGGATTAAAAACCTGAACTGGCAGGAGGCAACCAGTTAGCTATTTTTTACAAGTGTGGCCAAGGACTTTGAACTTGGGACAACCAAGAAAAAGTCCAGCAAGAGGCCAGAGCGGGACTCAAACCCCGGGACCACCGGATTGCGAGTCCGACAAACTGACCACTTGGCCACGCTGCCTCCATTTTAAAGTTAATGAATATGCTAATTAAAACAATGGTAATTTTCAAAACAATGAGCT
Organism: Porites divaricata; assembly: GCA_038088405.1. Classification (NCBI taxonomy): domain Eukaryota; kingdom Metazoa; phylum Cnidaria; class Anthozoa; order Scleractinia; family Poritidae; genus Porites; species Porites divaricata. Next base: position 6,803,277 of record JBBMOI010000017.1, read on the forward strand.
CACTTGCAGTGTCATGTTTTGAGCTGAGGAGACTATAAACCAGTTTCCTTCTACTGCCTCTGCCATGGGTGGAAGAAAATAGGGGCGCTTGTGATATTTACGAAACACTTTGGCGGCATCTTTATCACAGTTTTCCCTGTTAAAATATGAAGTAGGAGGACACATATTTAACAAAAGAAGGTTGGAGTCATTTCAGGTAGCACATCATGGGTTTTGGAGCTTTCATTTGTGTCTCGGCACTATGTTCCACATGTCATTCAAGTGGCTCTTATTTTAGTAAATATCTTTCTCCTGAAAAAAGATCATTGCAACTTCTTGTCACCCAAACCTCCGTCACCCACCCATTGTCATATTTTAAAGTAATAGCTAAATATTGATTTTTTACCTTTATCAGTGTGACATGTACCAATGCTGGAGGACAGGGGGTAGGACTCCATGAGAATAAGGGGCGGGAGCAGTTTAGTTGAAGAGGAAAAGGTGAGAGGAGAGAGTTATAAAGGGTGGGGAGCAGGAGAAATAGGGGGAAATTTCACAAGAATACTTACTATTTCACAATAACAGGGCTGAAAAAAGATTGGGAGCTGTGAATGCAAGGTATGGGAGGTGGGAGGTTTGCACTCCCTGCCCCCCTGCCCACTGCTAGCTAAGGGTTCCAACTCATAGAATTGCCAAGGTTATCTTAATGTTTTGTTTTCATTTATGTCACTGCCCAGGCTTCAATTTTCATCTCAACGTACTTTCTACAGTTCTACACCTGTAGTGGTTGAGATTTTTTAATTGCTCTTTATTCCCTATGACTTACCAAAATGCTTGGAATTTTGTCAGTTCCCCACTTTTATAAGCTGACATCAGTTGTTGGGGGTCCTCATACTCTAGTAATGTGCTCTGAAATTGACATCCACCAGAACGTTCTGCTAACACTTCATTTTTCTCATACAACTGGGAAAAAATAAGGTTTGTTAGTCACTTTGTTAAAAACCAACTGTAATATGCATTTTTCAGATTATAAATTAACCCCTTTGTAATCAGTGCAACATTCAGTAGTTGTTAATCATCTGATCAGCATGCAAAGGAAGTAGTGTCCATGTCCATGTATGTGTGAGAGAGAGAGAGAGATGAGGGTCTCTTTGGTCAACTTAAACTGAAAACTGGGAGAAAACCTTGATCCAGATAAAATTTACAACAGGATGAATCTTGCAAGAGCAAACACACAGTTTAAAAGAAGCCTGACACAAAGATGGGGTAAAATTCCATTTTTATAGTCATCCCCCAATATATGAGGTAAGTTTGCTTTTACCCTAGACTAAGAAAAAAAATAAACAGATTAAAAGCAACAACACAGTCCCCACATCAGAAATAGCCCATTCCCCCCTCTGCAAAAAGAAAAATTCTCATACCCCTCAGAAATATTCAAAAGATCAAGGGTGCTGACACAGCCACCCCCGCTTGAAAATAACTTTCACACCTACTTTAGAAACATTCTCACCCATGGGGAGGCTTGGATATTACAGCCAAATTTGTTGTATCACGCTGAGCGTTTTGCAAACTTCGAAGGAATTTTGGGAACACATGTTTACTTGTGACTGGTGCATTTCGATCCACTTTGTTTGTTTCTGTGTTTCAAGTTTCTTTTCTTGTAATCGCCCTGTCTTGGGCAGTGATTGTCTAGTTTTCTTTGAAGCTTTTTGCCCAATCTTTCTTATTCTTGTCTCTTGCAAGAATAAAGCAATGTCTGCCTCCTGCCTTCAACAAAAATTCCACTCAACATCGCGATTTCCTTCGCTATTCTTGAGCAGTCTAGAGTCATTCTCAGTTTTGTTTTTGCTGGCCAAGCTGGGCGAGTGTGTTGCATTGTTACTTGCATTAACTCCACCTCCACTCAAATGATTGACGGAACAGGAAAACCCATTCGAAGTTTGCAAACACTCAGTGCGATACAATGAATTTGGCTATAAATAGAATGGCCCTAGTTACCTCTGCCAAGTAACTGAGGTCAAACTTTTCCAAGGCATCCCATCCTTCCATGGCATCAGTGACGATAACAGGTATTTGGTTGAACAGAAAGCTTTCTGCTATTTCACTCTGACTAACATTAGCGATTCTCTTTACTCCTTTAAGGTGTTGACAAGCACTGCAATCTTCTTCGGTCAGTCCATCTTGAACCTTGTAGGGATTGTCAATGAGACATTCCTTGTCATAAATAACGGTCCAATCCCAATAAGGAAGAGCCTAAACATTAAGGACAAAAATCAGAAAACATCAAAATGATGACTTCAGTATGGATTGATCTTATATTCTTCCACCACTAAGAATTTTCCTCTTCAGAACTGAAACTTCATTAAGTTAGTTGACAAAAAGGAGAAAAAAGGTAATCCCTGTTATTATCATTACTTCAACTCCTTACTTTGTAATACTACAGCTCTTTTGTATGGTAGTTCTATAGCAGGCGATTAACCCTCAACATTTAGTCCCCTAGGCTTTTTGGAAGATTATTTGTGGCTATACGCTGCTTATTTAAAAACTGTTTTAAATATTGGCAGATCTAAAATATAGAGACTTTTTTTCATTGCAACTGTACCTCCTCAGTCCCTCCCAACCTGGTAACAGGCAGTCTTTATGTTTTCTCCTCCCTTCACCTTGCACTTCGTGCAAAATGCCGCATTTGCCTTGCTTGGCTCATAAAGTGCCTGTTATGTAGACTCGGTGAAAAGTGTGTTAAATTGCAGCAAAAACTAGAGTATTAACATTATTATTTTTATAAATACACCCCTCTCTGTTAAAGAAGTACCTTTCTCAGAAAAATGGTTGTTTTTTTCCCCAAAGTGCTCAAAAAATGCACTGATAAACATATATCCTTTCATGTGTCTGTAGTGTTGGAAAATCTGGTCTTATGTTATACAGCAATTCCATTTTTGCAAAGGTTGAAGGTTTGTTTAAAACAAAGGTCATCAAAAGTCACGTGAAACCACACGTGAAATCTAACGCTACTAAAACCAGGGAATCTACACCTTACATAACACTTACATTACACTTTTCACAGCACGATCAAGAATTTTTCTGCCTGCTGCAAATTATACTTCACGTGGCATTAAGCTGCTCGTTGGCAATAAGAAAGAGAAGGCCAATATGGAAGGAACCAATTTGCCACTTGTACACCTCCCATAATACACCTTATTTGCCCTCCAAAATTTTGCATAACCTTTGTTTTTCATTTCTCCTCGGTATTACAGCCGTCCCAAGAGAAATTGAAAACAATGCTTATGCAAAATTTTTGGGGGGGGGGTCAAGGTGCATTATGGGAGATTTGCAAGTCGCGCATAGAACTATAATAACTTCCGCGTTTAAAATAGTACTATTTTGTTTACCTTCATGGCCACAAACTTGCCATAAATACAGATTTGGCGGTAGGTGGGATCACAGGCGAACAAAAAGGCAACAAAACCGACGAACAGAGCGAAAGAACACAGCCGCCAAAACCATTTGATACGCTTTTCTCTGCTCTGTATGGCTAGCAAGGGTTGAGAACATTCCTCAATTTGAGGCTGTGTATAGCCAGCCTTGAGGCAAAACTCGTACAACTGGCGAATCTCATTGTCAATTAAGTTTATCTTCTCCTTCAAAGAAAGGTTCTTTTCTTCTTCAGTGGCATGTGAAGATAACTCAGGAAACGATGAAGAGTCCACCATGTTTTGACTTCGACACTGTTGAAACGTGTATGAAATGAGATGAGGATGGAGTTGCATTAGAACTATAACATGCATTCTGATTGGCCAATCTTTTATTTACATCCAATCAAATTGGTTCTTTTATTTTCGCTTGACGACTAACATTCCAGCTGTGGCAACCGTGTTGGTAGACAAACATGGCGGAGTTTTTTGACTTACACGTTGCGGTTTGAAGCTGTCAAAAGTCGTTTTTGAAAAAGCATTTGGTTTCCCAGACGCGTCCCAGTTTCTAATCATGCAGGCCAGAAGATCTGCCAGTCCAATTTCAGTGCATTCACCCCGCTCCTCGAAATCACATGTAAGCACAAAATCTCCTTTGAGTGCAAGAGATTTTAGGGAAAAGAAAACTGCTTTTTCCAAGGGTATACCTGGCGCTGATCTTAACGAAATAGAGAGAAGTCTAACTAATGAGCTGCCAAGAGTTACGTTACGGCCGGAATATAGCAAGCAAGACCGTTTTATGGTGCACAAACATGCCTTTGATCAACTCATAGAGAGCAAAGCTGTTGTTTACAAGTCTCTTTTGTCAGAGATAAAAGCAGAATATGAACAATTTATTGAGACGTTAGAAAGAGGTCAAAGTCAGACTATCTATCTCCAGGGAATGTTAAAAGCCTTGCTGTCAGAGAAAGCAAACGTAAGAAACTTGGCTTTAAGAGGAGATGAGTTAGAAGACAAAGTTAAAAAGCTCCGAGAACACAACAAAAAGCTTAGGCTAAAGCTTCACGCCCTTAGAGCAGAGAGGGCAAGGAGGTTGGCTTCAGCGGAGAGTAAATCGATGCATTCAGTAGCGAAAGAGATGCGTCTTTTAATTCCTGGACTATCACTTCAGGACCTAACTGATTTAACAACTTTGAGGAAGACACTCATTAGATTAGAAGCCCAAGTAAAGGAACTTAAGGAAGCGACCACAACAAAGTTTGTAGAAAAAGGGCAGAAACAGGTCTTAAAGCAACAGCTAGTGAAAAAGGAAAATGCTCGAGGAGAAGTTTTCACCTATCATGAGAAACTACAAGAAAGATGTGGGACTCTGAAGGTAGCTGTTGAGGTAAGAAAAATTTGTGTTAACCTTTTAAACCCTAAGATTAAAATTTGAATTCTCATTTTGTTGCCCCTATTCATTTCCTACCGAAGATTGGGGAGAAGTTGCAAATTGATCTTGTGTGATCATGTCCATAATTCTCATGACCACTCTGTTTTACAAACTTAAGCATTGATAATAAGGAGAAATTTGATGCTTTTCACTCTTAAGGCTTAAAGGGTTAAGGTCCACACTAAACAATCTGTCACCCTGGCATGTAAGGTAATCAAAGACAGTATTGGATTCTGGTTTCCACACTGTGGATTTCAGATTTCAGATACTGTATTCTGTATTCCAGATTCCAGATTCCGAATTTTTTTCCTTGTCAGTGAAACTTGGATTCCGGATTCCATCATTTGCAGAATCCAGATTCCATGAGCCAAATTCCAGATTCCAAAGACCAGGATTCCTGATTTGACAATTAAACTTTTCCTTGATTCCCGATTCCACAAGCAAAAATGTCCCATATTCTGGAATCCGGATCAATAATATTACCATGTAACGAAGAAATTTGAATTAAAATCACCATATAAACGATTTTGGGTGTGGTGGGGGGGGGGGGGAGGTGGGCGAGAGGCAGTGATGGGTAGGCTTGTAATTGTTATGACTGAACCATATTATCTGGATAAATTTGAAAAATGTAAAATCTAAGAATTAGTAATACAGTTTCTGGCACATTTTTACTTTATTATCATAAAGCTCAATGTCTCCTCTCCTACTTGGGAATTTTTTGTTCTTTACATTGCTACGTTCAGTCATGCCTCAGGTACCAACAGATATTAAAAATCACTATCCAGTACTGAATTAGTGTCAGGGAAACCAACTGCATTAGATAGTTGGATAGTGACACCTTTTGAACAAGTTAGGCCTAGAACCCATGATCATTGGATTGCTTTTAAATGAAGGGTTGAGGATAACACATTATTGGGGGAGAGGGGAGGGGGGTTCTTGGTAAATATTTTTTCAGTGGGGGTGGACATTTTACTCTGTCGTAAAAAGCCTACCTTAAATATTATACCAGACCATGGAAATTGCAAAGAAGGTACCACAACTAGTAATATAAAGGCAATTGCTTGGAAAGAGGAATAAAAGCTCTAAGTTACTCATAATAGACTGCCAGATTCTTCTTTTAAACTGCCTTGTGTTTTCTTGAATGTCAAACAGTTTGGAGAATTTGACATAAGAATTCAAATCACATACATCAATAGATATGTCAGTAATTCCATTATAAAGTTACTGATGTATTGTACTAAAGTAGCACTAAGTCATTAAATCTGATTTTTTTTGTCTGATTTTGCTATTCACAAACAGGCAGCAAAGTCTGTGCTTGATAATCCAGACCAAGACCTACACATTGTAGATGTCATATTCCGAGAACTGGCAAACTATGGCAAAAGCAAGTATGGCAAGCAGAGCGATGCACTACAGTTCTTTGTCAGTTTTGACGAGGATGATCCCTTGAAGAAGAAAGAGGCAGAGCGGTTAATAGAATATGTGGATCACTTTAATGATCTGTTTGATTTTGGTCAGTTTGAACTGGCTGCAATGCATGCTGCTAACTCTCCCATGGGAATTCTCCGAACTTATGAAACTATGATCAAGTTTAAGCAGGCTGAGACTGTAGATGGTAAACAATCTCCTTTGTTGATTTTCTGCGATGCTCTTATGGCAACAGCATCGGCAGCTAAACCTCTGACAGGAGCAATGTCTTCTGAGTGTATTCGCTGCGCTCTTCATGAAGAACGTCTTGATTTAGCTACCCACTGGCTAGCTCAAGAGAAACTGACATACTCCATCCCTCTTGGGGATGCATTTCGTGATTATTGTAAATGCACAGCGCACTGTACCTGCACTTGTCTTCCCCTTGCTCAAACTGTTTACACTAAAATTGATGCTTATCATCGAGTGGTAGCTTGCCTTTGTGGACAGGAGAAATTCTCAATCATGTTGAATTATGCAAAGGAACATGCAAAGTTTACAACAGAGGACTATCGAGCTGTTTTGTTAAGAAATCCTTCCCCTGAGTTGGCAAAACTTATGCTTAGCACTCCAAGCTCAAGCAGGAAGATCGGCATTCTTAACTTTTCAGCAGTTGTTGGGGCCTTTTTGGGTGACAATCAACATAAGATGCTTTTGAATGTGCTTAAGCATCTTTCGCAAACTAACAGTCATGATTTATCGGCGGTTATGAGAGATGCTTTGTTTAACGAAACAAAGAGTGACAACATGAACACAGATAGGTGGCTAGAGGTTGTTAACATGTGTGAGGAAGCTGGGTTACTGGAAATTGGTGTTGAAATACTTTCCATGTTGACAATCAGAGATGCATTGAACAAAGCTTCTATTGCCTTCAGTATGGATTATATTTCTTAATAGTACAGTTTGTGATAAGCGAATCGAAATGGTTTTAAATATTGGGTTTTGCTGGAAAAACTGGTTAAACATGCCATTATTGCAGACACTGAATTCAGGAAAATTTTAGTTTTTTAGAGATTTAATTCTCTCTTCTGGATGAAATATAACCATCTGAAAACAGTGATTTTTTCCAAGGAAACACACTACATCAGTCTACTCATAAACTTGTTTTCCATTAAACACAGACTGTTGTACAGTTTTGTACACTCGCAGGGCAATATAGCCTGCCTCGCAGATGTAATTTAATCGCAATAGTAACATTTGTGAAGCAGTGCCAAAATCCTTTTTCAGTCATGGTGCTTACTGACATCATGGTCGACAGGTGGGGGCCAAGAGCAAGGATTTCTGCGTTGCTTCGTAGACAGTCTCAACCAGAGTTTAGTACTGTTTTGTTTCGTGATGCAGGCTAAGGGTTGTGCTGATTCAAGAGGCTGACCCAAGAAAGGTTTGCTCACTATGTAAGATTGCTTTCATTACTTTTAGGGGATTGTGGCTCCATAGAGGAGAAAATTTACTGAATGCACAAGCAAAATGATGAGTTTATGCGACAGCATGACAAATGTATATCCCAAGTGTAAAATGTAAAACAAGGGAAAAACATGAATCCGTTTTTAGTTATTTTCTGTATTATTCTCACTAATGAATCTACAGTAAATTGCCTAAAATCAAAAAAAAAATACAAAGAAATGTCCCCACTGCGAAATTCATGGTTTGCGGCTAAAAGATGTTTTCAGAAATGACCAGTATAAATTGAAATTTACTCATTCTTTGATGTCGAACATACAACATTATTTTTTCGTCGTTTTAGACTCTTCATTTTGCTCGCACACAGTTACCACTTACTTCTTTTCCTCTTTAGAGAGAGGGTCCCCTAAAATTAATTAAAGCTGGTAAGATAAGATATTTGAAAACATATGAAAATTAGAGTCACAGAGGTTTTTGCAGGTTAAAGTTTAGTATAAAACAAGTGGGTAAATGTACTATTATAGTTTATTATTGAACCTGGTAACAATAAATGCATCTGTACAATATGATTATCAAAATAGTATGTACAAAAAAATATATAATTTGTTCATTGGTGGTAAGTTCAGTTATAGTTGGCAGCTCGTTGATGTTGACAACCGCCTGCTGTTTCCCCTCAGAGTTCAAGTTACCGGGGTTCTGATGTACATGGTTCTGAACAGAGAATATCCACATCCTCCTCAAGGTAGCCTGAGAAAACAGCCTACATTTGGCGACACTACCATAGTTTTCCTGCCAAATGATGTTTGAGAAACAAGCGCAGAAATTCCATACTGATGATGCGTCACTACCCAGATCTGGGCAGTGCTTCTGATTAGTTGAATCGAATTTCCCACGTGGCGCGACCAATCAGATGCGCTACTACCCAGATCTGGGTGGTGACGTGTCATCAGTATGGAATTTCTGTGCTTGTTTCTCAGACATCATTTGGCAGGGAAACCAGTGGTAGCGTCACCAAATGTTGGCTGCATGTTTTCTCAGGCTATCCTCAAGGGAGTCATTAGAATTTCTGACAGGGATGGGGGGGGGGGGGGGGGACAGGGCTCTTAGTAAGATTTCAAGTTGCTGGGTATATGCAGTATATTAGTAGGCTGGGAATAAAAACATCTAAGAAGTCTTTTTGCCTCTATCTTCTGTTTGTTTCTTATGAAAGTTGCCGGGGATCATGTTCCAGTCCTTAGTGACAGCTCTGGGGAGGATGCTCCTAAAGATCAATATTTACAAATGAAAGCTTGAACCTAAACTGGAATTTCCAGATGGATGATGATGAGGGGATCAAACTAATACACTATTATTTTAAATTTTACCCTGCACTGGAAAACATTAATGTTTTCAAGACCAAGTAATAATGACTATTATCAGCTGGTATTTTACAAAAAAATAAAAGTAAAAAAAATAAGTCACTACAAACTTTGACAATTTCAACACAATCTAACTGACAAGGTTGGATGAAATATGCTACTGTAAGAAAGCTGTTGTTAAACAAATGAAAAGGAGACAAACTATTATATTTATCTATCGATCCTGCCAATATTGTGCCATTCTCTGGTAATACACTTAAGCCACAGCGATGGTGTACAGTTGTTAGAACAAGGACTAACAGTTCTGAATGGTGTGAGCTTTAAGGTTTCCTCTGGAGCCAAGTTCCTTTTCAAATCTCATATCTCCTAAACTTGCTGATGTGTGTACTCCGCATCGAGCTCCACCCACACCTCCTTGGTGGCCTAGCACAATATTGAATGGAATCACATGAAGACTGAAGACGACGATGTTTTGCATTTCCTTCTTCATTTAAACATTCATTCAGAGTTTTTTCTTCACCTGAAAATCACATTCAGAATGCCTTTGAATTTACTGAGAATTTGAACAGGTGGCTAAAGATAAAATTCAGAAAAAAATTCAAGTTTCGTTTTCTAAAATCCCTAAAAATAAACAGTACTATATGCAAAGTACTGCCAAAGAGGTTTCATTTGAATGGTAACACCACAGGATTTCATCCACAGTCTCAAAAGTTAGAACTACATCCTAAATAAATAGTACCATGTGAAAAGTACTGCTGAAGAGGTTTCATTTGAATGGTAACACCATAGGATTTCATCCACAAATTTAAAAGTTAGTTTTTAAGGTACCACATAAAAGTACTGCTAAAGAGGTTTCATTTGAATGGTAATGGCATAGGATTTCATCTACAGATCTTAAAGTTAGAGTTGCATATAAATGTGCCTTTTTTCATGTGGCATGAAGGGGTAACATAATCTTGGCCAACCTTTTCTTAGTTTTGGAAAGTACTTTTAAATCCCACTGATAGAAATTCTGTTCTAAAAAATACATAAGCGGCAAGAGAAAGTCAGATTTAACAAGGAATGTAAGGTATCAAGTTACAAACATCAGAAGCAGTCTGACAATGCCGTCAATTTTTTCTTACTTTTCTTCCAATCCAACATGAGCTCCTTCCTTGGCTTGGCTGCCCAATGTAATGATGTGTGAACTGCACCACTCAGCTCAAGCCACTGTTCATATGGTACAGCTATTCCAGATTTGCGCCATTTATCATACTTTTTTCTGCTTTCTTCATTACAAAGAGTATTCCGAGCCTGTTTTAATCTGAAAACAGTAATACAGTAAGATACATATAAGGTTTACTTTGCAACAAGCCCTATATGTAATTGTAACTTTTTTTCTGTTTTCTTTTATTGGTTTGTCTTGCAATATCATTTTTATTCTCTTAAAAATATTATTTAAGCTTAGCACTCACTAGGTTATGCATTGCAATGACGTGCCGTAAGGTCAAAACCCCTTTAATGCACTTTGAATAATGTTATCTGATGCTGCAACAAAATATCTTCCTGGCAACAGGTTATTGTTGGGTATGTCATATCAGGAAAAGGTGTGTTACCTAGGATGTGTGATTAAAAAAAACTGTTGCTTAACTCAGTGTGGCTAGTTCTTACACCACGGATTTACCAGTGTATAAGCTTTGTAAAAAAGTTTGCTCAATATTCTTTTTCTTACCAGAAGCCTTTTTTAATCCGAATGTTCCCTTTTAACTGAATTGGAGATATGATTTTTCCCATGCTAAAAGGGCCCTGACAAGGAATCTATTTTAATAACTTTTTCATAATTTTCAAAGTTGAGACTCGACCTTTCAAACTTGACATGACAGATTTTTTGAGACAGACTTTGTAGAATCAAAGGACCTTTCAAACTTGACATGACAGATTTTTTGAGACAGACTTTGTAGCGAAGCGACTTGTAAGCAAGCTTATCGTGTAATTTAGGAATAAACACTGCATTCTAGCTGACATCTTGTGTAAACAATCACTCCCCCGACAACGCCCACTAATTACGTTGCCCGAATCTGAAACACGATCGGCGACCGGTCTTGGTCAGTCGTAGACATGTGCTTGGTGCCGTTTTTACACCAAAATCGAGCCAAACAAACATGGAAAGTTTGCGATCGCTAAAAGAAATGGCAAAGTTTGTCTGTGGGTTCGAGGATCATCTCAGCGTGACCGGCGCAGACTGTTAGCGATTTCCTGGAAACCAGGCTTAAAGAAACAAACACAATTCATCACTGGAATTTGAAATAAATGAAAAAGATGTACAACCGTACAAGTATACATGATTCTTAAAGATTTTCTGCAGTCATTACATTGGAGCCCCATTGTTTTGCTATCATGACGTAACATTTAAAGTCTTTTACTACCCCGTTTTTTCGCGTTAATTAATTTAGTACGATCGACTCTAAATAACTTCGCACAATGTGTCGTAGGTACTATTTATCCGACAGTTCAGTTAGCTATTAAAACATCTCACTCATTATTGAAGTACAACAAGCATGCGGAAAACACTTCTGCGACATTTTCTTCCAAAAACAGTCGTGTTAAAACCGTCGACGTGCAGTTTACAAACCTTTCGAATAACTTTTTAGCGGCTTGATCTCCGGGGTTTTTGTCAGGATGACATTCTTTTGCTTTTTGACGAAATTCTGCATTAATTTGTTCTGTGGTAGCTAGTTCATCGCAGCCTAGGAGAGAGTAAAAATCGTCCTGTTTGTTTTTGTCACCTAGCACGTCGCATAAGTCTTCCATGGTAAACGTAGTTAGTATATGGTAATCTCACCGCGAAAACAACAACAAAGTTCTTATTTCTGGGGAGGGGGTTAACAGCAAGAACAGCCTTTATCTGTTATCAGGCTTGTACTATTAAGATTTAAAGACTTAGTTCGATTGACATTTCTTTAATCTTTTAAAATTTTCGAACACAGAAAAAACAAGGATAATACTTGTACTAATTTAATTTCTTAGGCTCATTTTACGAGTTTTAAGACATGCTGGTGCTCTGAGGTAAACCTCTCGCTACCCCCGCAAGGTTCTATTTCATCGTCACATCGCGAGGTGACTAAGCAATTCACTTTGCAGTATATAAATGGAGGAAGCGGTTTGTGTAAAGTAGTGATCGTCAAGATTCCAGGAGAAATAAATTATTTCTGATGCCAAGAAGAATGACAGAATGTTCTGAAGGTACCAGTGGTACTACAACAGTCACTGAAGAAATAACTGAGAGCCCCACGGTATGTAAAATTTTTTATTGAAATTTCCAACTCACGGGCAACCCTGAGTTGAATACTGCTGAATACCGCTCGCTCGCCAGTGGGAAGGTTTTGGAAAAAAGCTGGCATGATTCACAGCTGTTCAGTTTGTTTATTGGATATAATGATTCAAGTTTAAGTGATGGTGGACAATAATGATTTTAAGATCTGATTGCCAAGATAGGCAGTCATCCATCATCATTTACTTTGCTTTGTAGGATGACAAAAGGGATAGAATCTATCAGGAGTATTAATTAACAGATCCAGAAAGCTACATTTTCTTGAATGGAAAACACTTTCTTTTGTAGTCACCCTAGTCCCCAAAATGCTGGAAATCACAATTCCAGGGTAGCACACCCTTAGACAACCTGCCAGTAGAGGCTCTCTCTCACTCACTTTGTTTTGGTGTTCTAGAGAAAGACTCTGCATTTATCGAGCAAGGTCTTTGTTGAGCATGCGTGGCATGTTGCTCAGATATAGTTTTGAAACCAGGCCTAATAGCCGTTCGCTTGCTACAGCGATCTTAGCCTCAATTTCTGCCATCTCCCAGATCTGGTCTGCCCATTGGTTTATCAATGAAAGGATTCTTGCGCTAAAAAAACCAGGTTGACAAGAGAGAACGAGATTGACTAGTACAGAAGTTTGGGCTGGGGCGACCTTAAAAGCTTGATGGGATTTAGGTAGAGCCTACCTTTTCCCTTCCTCACACAACACACAAGAAGACCAAAAGAGGCTCTGCTTGCAGGATGACACCCTTAGACTGCCCAAGAAGGGGACTAATAGCCCTTCATTGAAACAGTCGGTAATTCTAGCTATTCAAATCTGCTGACTAATTCAATTTTTAATGAAACCCCTGATAATATAAACCGCTTTTGAGCTCTCCTGTTACTCAGTTATACCATCAGTGGTAAAAACGTTTTCAACATTATTTTCACTACTTTATTTGCAGCAAGAGCGGCTTTTGCTGAAATTGAAGAAACCAAAGTTAGACAAGAAGGTGCAATGGGATGAAAGTGCTGTCGATAACGAGTTTATGGGAAAGAAAATATCAAAATGTAAATATCAACATATTTTTTGTACAAAGAAAATATGTGTTCCATTGCCCCCCCCCCCAGTAATTTTCAATAGTAAACTCTCTTAAAACATGGCCAGATTTGCTATGGCCAGATGGTGTCTATATACAAGTACTCCTTTTATCCTAAAGTTTAAACAAAACATGATGCTGTTTTTATTAATTTACTTGTGTGATTGTTATTTTGTTTGGGTACAATAATGGCTGACTGCTCTAGTAGTGCCCGGTGCCCTGAGTTACTTTTTTTTGTCTTAGAGGTGCAACAAGGACATATTTATAGCTTTAGCATAAAATGTAAGGTACCCTAGATCAGAGAATTAGACCTTGGCCTTCGCACGAGTTTTCTTTGAGCACGGCATTGACTATAGTCCAACAAATGCTTTAAAATTTGGGTGACTTAATTTACCTTAAGTGTATGATTTTCAATCATCCTCATAAAACACTCCTTTCTGTACTGGTTCGACATGCAAAATCCACCTAAAGAACATGTTATGTTTTGCAGGTTGTTGTATTTATTCCAAGCCGAAAATGTTTGGAGACTCCTCTTCTGAGAGTGACGGCGATGAAGATGGATGTCCACACAATGCTTACTGCACAGGCCATAAAAAAAAGGGCCGCAGAGGTCATCATCATCATCATCACCATGGTGACAAAGGAGATGAGTCAGCCCCTAGTGGAGATTCTGAACCAGGACCAAGCTTTAGCACTTAAATGTGTTCATATCAGAGAAAAGTTTCATTTATTAGTAATATTATTTTAGTAGAAACTTTCTGATCTATTAATAATTAAAACTTGTAAATAATTATGGAAAAGTTCTGGGTCCAGTTGCTGAAAGTTTTCACTCTACATTCCAGCAGCCCAAAAGGCCTTATAAAATATTGGTAACTTATTTACATTATTGGATTTGCTTTCTTTGCAGATTGGCTCTCTGGAGGGCTTGAGTTTGAAATGTAAACTTTAAAATTGTTTTTTTATTGGACAAATTTACTTTATAAATTCAGTCTGTGATAAAACCAATATGATTGTTGAGGGGAGCACTGTGACATCACAAAAATTCAAATTTGTGAAATTATGGGATTGGTTGGCATACTCAGAAAGAACAAGATGAAAAAAAAAAAAAAACTATTTGCCAAAAATCAGCCTTGGGGAGATATAAGCACTGTTAATAATGCTCCGATGACTCAGGCCATGTGGAAGAGAGAGGCATGAACCTGGGAAACAGTCCACCTACCCCTCCCCTAAGCCCACATTTACATGTACTTCTCACTCAGGGCAAAATGGTGGCTTAGGGGAGGGGTAGGTGGGCAGTTTCTCAGAAACCTACATTGACCTGCCTGTTGCAGGTGAAAAGGGATTGGGGTGTGGCACAAAAAGAGAAGTGGGGTGTAATATGTTTTCCATTCTGCTGTCTGCTCTGTTCTCTTCGAACTGTCTTCACTATTTGAGCTACTTGAAGAATCTATAACAAGTGAATTTATTTATTCCATACTTCTTTATCTAAGGCTGTACACATTTTGTAAAATAATAAAAGTTTAATTACTCATGTACAAGTATTATGATTGTAATCAAATTTAGATGAGTTTTAGGGAGGTTGAAAATAGCTTAAAGATAATACGGTAATACAGTGGAACCTCGCTATAAAAACAGGCCAAGGGACTGACCAAATAGATTTGCTATAAGGAGATTTCGTGATATTGTGGTTCCTTTCCATGTATTTTACTATTACTGTGGCTGGCAGTATTGTTTGTTATACCGAGCACTTTGTTATATAGAGCTTCATTAAAATTAAGGTTGCACTGATGAGAAGACATCTCTCTTAGATGGATACGTCGTACTGGTCTCAAAGGTGTCCTCTGTCTTGGAGGGAATTCAGCTTACTGTATTACATCTTCACTAGCCTGCCTCCCCTTACCTCCTCCCCTATCGTTTTCTTGATCAACCTCGCCTCAGCTTTCTTGCGGCTGTATTTCTTACTTTACAAATCACAAACGAAAAAACACACAAAAATTGAAAGCAGGCTACATCTTCAGCATCAAATACATGTCATAGTGGGCCCAAAGAAAGTGTTAGTGTAGCTAAGCAAGGGAACTTGCAAAACTTTGAACTTAAATAAGAATGAACCAGCCAACAGAATGTTTTCTTAAGCAATTTTATTTTCTATACCTGCAGCACATCAATATGAATTTATTTACAAACTCTGGAAGCTGTGTTTTTCTACTAAAACACGATAATAACTACACTGCAAAAGCCATTATCTGGTATTTTAAAGAAATTTACCACTGTTAATGATGGGAAAACGTCTTGTTAGAGTCATCATACCTCTAGACTGCGAGCAAGCTCTCCAATTATGGCTAATGAACGCATTTACGAGCATTGAAGCCCACCCCCCTAGCACTTGTGTCAACTTTCACAATATGTGGCTCTAGGGTGACCTCACCCCTCCCCCAAATTGAGAGCTCACATGCAGGTTACTGTACCTTTATTAAAATAAAACATGACAAAAATCCAGGTCAAAAATTGTGTTGCGATAGATGCGACAACCGGACAAATACAGGAGAATAATTTGAAGCATTACTTACACCCGTCACTTGAACTTGTTTCTTTTTAACTTTACTGAATGTCACAGCTCATGTAATTTCAATGCTCTTTTCTTTAGAACAAAAGATTAGCGCCAACACAGCAACTAAACTAACAGTGCTAGCGGCCAGTAAAAGAACAAGATATAACATGAAATGTTGTCATTTTTGTTCCATGAAAATAATATTTTGCCTCCGGCGCCCAACTAAGAGGAAAGAGTTTCTATCTGGCCATGCCTATCGAAGTCCATTTTCCCATTTTTTGGATTAAAAAAAATATGAAAATTGCCATTTCAATTATTCCCAAGAACAACAAACTTTAGAGAGGGCAACAGGAAATGAAAACGTTACAGGCTTGGCTTGACAATAGGCCACTTCCGAGTTCCAAAAACCCTCACTTTCAAAATGAGGCTAGGTGCACAACCTTTCTTGTGAAAATGAGTTTTATTTGCATGAGAATGAAAAATGATTTCCATATCAAAGGCCGAGCACCTAAACTCGTTTTGAAACAGAGGCCCGCGGGAACTCGGAAATGGCCTATTCTAAAACCAGTTCCAGACTGTGCATCACAGAAGTGAATGGTCCAGGGAGGGTTGGGGTACTCCCTTTGATGGCCTATAACGCATGTCCAGTGCTGTGTGATGTGTGAGGGATCACAAAATCTCATTTCATTTACATTACCCCTAAATCGCGCACCAGATGCGTTCCCGTTCTCAAGTCAACTCAAAATTTGGTCATTTCACGTGGTAGTTGTGCAGGGACGGCAAAGAAATGTACAAAAAAGCGAGATGCACGTGCAGAGTTTCTATTTTGCTAAAAAAACCTATTGTGTTTAAACGTTCCCATTGCCGACAGCGGCAACGGCGAGGAAAACGTCCTTGAAAAATAGACTCCACATCCTTTCAAACCATTTCGTGATTATCCAAAGTCACCCAGGGAATTTATGTTGGAGCTGAAGAGAGGGGGCCATGCCCGAGTTCAGACAGAGATGGCAAAATTTATCGCCTTGCCATTACCGTCCTGAAAAATACTTAGAGTTTGGTCATTTCACGTCATAGTTGTGCAGGGACGGCAAAGAAATGTACAAAAAAGCGTGATGCACGTGCAAACCAGGTGATCTGTGACGTCATTGCAGGGGCCTGGGGAAAGAAATTTTAATGCCGTATCCCATAAACCAACGCGCGCACCAATTCAATTCAATTCAGTCTGTTCCCGTCAGCTTTGGTTTATGGGATACGGCATTAAAATTTCTTTCCCCAGGCCCCCGCAGTGACGTGACAGATCACCTGGAAAGTTGTTGTTTTGTTAAGTAGTCTAAACTAATTGCTTTTTGACGTTGCCATTGCTGTCACTGTCGTTGTATTTCTATGCGAAATACGACGCCTGCATGAGGAGAAGACAGCCAGATCTTGGAAGTAACGCGTCATCAGTATGGAATTTCTGCGCTCGTTTCTCAGACGCCCTTCCGAGGGGAAGCCAGTAATGGCGTCGGGAAATGTCGGCTGTTTTCCCAGGGTAAGAATTTGTCCGAAAATAACGTTCAGCATTAGCTTCCAACCACCACAGGGGTTTCACCAATTAAAAACTTGCTGCTTATTACTTCTGAAACATTTAAATTCAGCTAAATGCTTGAAAATATACGTCATTTGCCAGCAACTTAATAGACAGACATCTTTGAAATTTAATTTTGTTGGAGAGACCATCTTCTTTGTTGGAGAGACCTCTTTATACAGTGACAACTTTAAAGATGACGTCCGCCGAGTTACCTTAGAGTTACCATTTGCGCAAATTGTAAATGTCTAATATTTATCTAATATAAACATTTTGAAATTGCATTTCTTACCTCAATTTTTGTTACTTTGATATTTCGAAAAAAAAGTTCGCAACTGAACTACCAACTTGAAAACACAGTAAAAAACCGAGAGTAAGAACACGCATTTTCCCAAGTTAGACTAAACAGGTTCTTACATGGCTATTAGCACAAATGTAGGCTATTTATGTTCTTGACAAGAGAGATTATTCTCTCTTGGTTCTTAGGTAGGCTCTTATTTTCCAAAGAAGAAAAACAAATTCTTGCTAAGAGTATTTAGTGGCATTCACCTTATTCCTTATATAAAATCTGCATACCAAATTAGTATTAAAAACCAAAAGAACTGAAGCACAGACCGCATGAATTTTGAAGTCCACCTTCAGAACATAACATACATGTATTGAAATGCCTTGTCCAATTACACTGAGCTCTAACGGTTAATTAAACCCTTGTATATACTATAATAACGTTAAATAACACTTTGCTATCTTATTTGTAATCTTATTTAGCCCAACAGGTCCTTTAAAACCAGATTTTTACTCACGGGTTTTTACTGTCCGATATTTCACGCCGCGCATGTACGTTGCTTCAACATCCCTGATTGGACAAAGCCTCCAACTCCAATCCTGCATTTCGCCTAACTCATCTCTAGTCTACTATTTACATCGTCAGTGGCGCATTTCAAATATGGAGACTTGGGACGAGTCTAACCTGCCTAAAAGCTCTGTGGAGGAGTAATGCGGCCTGTGACGTTACCAAAATTACTTTTCGTTATTTAACCCTTTAAGCTCCAAGAATGACT
This sequence comes from Porites divaricata, assembly GCA_038088405.1. NCBI lineage: Eukaryota > Metazoa > Cnidaria > Anthozoa > Scleractinia > Poritidae > Porites > Porites divaricata. The sequence continues at coordinate 6,821,871 of JBBMOI010000017.1, forward strand.
AACACTAATTATCTCCAAACAATATCAAGACATAATCACGTAGAAAGGTTACAAGAACTAATAAAATAATCACCAAAGGGAACATGCTCTGATCTTTTAACAAATTCTCTCGACTAATTTTTCAAGAAAATTTATAGAGATTGGTTGGGAGAATTTGTACGTGGATAGTGGGGCTTAAAGGGTTTCCATTATGGGTGTTATACTTTGTCTAGTATTACGTCATTTGGTGATCGCAAGAGCCGGGGCACCAGCAATAGCTAAGGTGGAGAGGGTCAGGCTTTTGTCCTTTGACCGCACTTGATGACCTCAATACCGGTTTGTCCAGATGATTGCTCTCTTGTTTCTGTCACAGCTGATAATACTGGAGCCATCAGGATGCCAAGCGCACACCACTACGGATGAACTGTTAAGAAAAACAGGATTACTGGAGATTTCTGCGTAACTAACCACCTACCCCTCCCCTAAGAGAAGATTAACACTCACTTCTCACTTGGGCCAAAATTGCGACTTAGGGGAGGGGTAGGTGGCCAGTTACCCAGAAACAGGTCTATAAATCTGTCGCGTGTTGATCGCATAACGAGGCAGAAATTCGAATTGGGTGTCCGCAGCTGACGTCATCCAGTGCTGACGTCACAGAGCATTTTGTTTTCCAAGAAACATGGCGCACTATCACGTATTCTTAGGCTTGGCTAAATCTTTATACAATCATCCCAAAAACATACAGTCGATCACAATTACAAAATAAAACTTTCCATAGGGGGTTAAGTCTAGATTGTTCACAGTCCCTTATATATTCGTAAGATCGTAGAGATTGAGCTCTTACGGGTGGCCATGCGCCCCATTAGTACATTTGAACGATTCGTGCAAAGGGCCCATAGTCTAACAACTTAAAGTAGTAAATAGAGGAAGAAAGAAAACAGAGTTAGAAAGGTTTGAGCCCACACTGGTTTATAAATCAAATAAGTCATTTGATTATAAACCAAATCCGTATCCATTACACTATCGTGGGCTAACTGCCAACAACGCATCGCCTGTATGCTATGTAAAAAGTTATACATAGGCTGATCAAATGTCACAACAGTTCGTTCCACTTACGTGTGTTCTTTCAGAACCTTTTCCAACTTTGCCGATGATGCATTCCATACAAAGATACTACCATCGTGAGAGCCACATATCACATACTGGCCATCAGGACTGAAAAAGATGCAATAGTGCAAAGATAAACATTTAATTAGAGCGGTTTCCAGCGTCGAAAGTAGGGAACTAAAGCAACCGACGGCGACGGCAATGAGAACGTAAAAAAAACACTAGGTTTAGATTAGCAAAACGACAACTTTGCACGTGCATCACGCTTTTTTGTACATTTCTTTGCCGTCACTGCACTACCATGTGAAAGTGCCTAATTTTATTTCTCGCGTGCGTCGAGGAGCTTCGTCGGCAGCAGGCCGACCCGTCTTCGGACGAAGGCCGAAGACACGAGCGGCGAAGCACGGGTCACTTTTTTTAAGACTTGACCGAAACCGGAAACCGCGCATGAAAAGCCTCTGGCATCCAGGGTACATTTGTATGGAAAACCCGGAAATTCCGGAGAGAATTCAAATGGAACGGTTCTTTCCGGTGGAAATTTTCCGGAAAAAAAGTAATGCGTTTTTCCCGTTTTTACCGAAACGACCGAAATTTTCTGTACCATTTGTCTGGATTACTAGCGCCAGGATTCATGTCTAGAGAAAGCGAAAAATTTACCAGTATTTTGTAAATGGAACAACTCAAGTCCGTTCCTGTTTTCGGTGTGAAAAAAATACCAGTAACATTTGACGGAAATTTTTCACCGAAATTTCCTTACAAATGGTAAGCGCTCCACGTTTTGTTGATAAGTTAAAGTGTCAACACCTTAAGACAACATAAGCCCTAATATTTCGAAAGTGATAAGTGATAAAAAAGCAATTAACTACATGTGCGAAGAATTTCCCTAAAGGCAGGAAACAACAAATGTATACCGCATGATGTTACCTGAAAGATGCTCTTGTGTAATCCATTGCAACTTTGAAACCATCGGCGCTACAGAGTAATTAAACAAATAAATAATTCACCAAATTAGCAACCAAGTGGTTCAGCTACGAAAGGAGTTCCAATTTTACTTTCAAAACCAAATGGAAACCAAAACCAAAAATATTATGACAGCAATTTAAATGTAACCTGTGTAGTAAGAGTTTTCGCGAGAGTTTGTTGAGAGCGTTGGAACTAGAACGAATAAATGGAAAACTGAGGAGTGAGAGCCTCTCCTTTTCTCACTTCTCTCTTCCCACCCCCCCAAATCAAACGCTCGCTACGCAGACTAATGTACTTAGCTGATCTAGCTAGTTGAATGACCTTCCACTCGAATAATCTGAACCAAGCATAACCTAATTAAAACTTTGACGAGCAGAAGGCAAACCAGTTTGCTACAGTCAAACCTCTACAACGGCCATGTTTTTTTGGCGGACAGTCCATACATTCACTCTTGTTTCAACCTCTCTACAATGGCCACTTTCTTCTGTCGCCAAGGTTTCCATTGTAGAGAGGTTCAACTGTATATGCAAGCATGACCCAGAGGTTGAACAGGAACACCAAAAAACAATCCAGCCGGTGCTAAGAGTGGTACACGAACCCAAGGCCTCCCCTCCGACGCGCTAGCCACTCGACCACTTCTCTGCAGTTCAGTTTTTTATGCGGACAACGAAGGCTAGCGCGAGGCAGACAAGGAGTGCGTAAAACGCTGGACGTGAAAAGCATCTTTTTCCGTCGCGCGTGTGGCCCGAGCCACGCCCATCCAGCGCATGTCTTTGTTTGCATGAAAGAGAGGAAAAAATAGGTCATTTCCGAGTTGCCCCAAGCCTCTGTTTCAAATCGAGGGTAAGTGCGAAGCCTCTGATGCGAAAATTATTTCACATTCTCATACAAATTAAACTCATTTTCACAAGAAAGGTTTTACACTTCACCTCGTTTTGAAAGTGGGAGTTTTTAGAATTCAGAAATAGCCTATTCCTCCTGTTCTACAGGCTTCTTGACCAGGTGTACCCCATACTTTTCGACTGAAATAATGCCTTATTCTTGCTTCAATATTTCGCAGTGGAACAAAAACGAGAACGAA